>CM069135.1:110202932-110682932 GCA_035221665.1 Okamejei kenojei | reverse complement strand
AAAACATAAAGCACCAAGAAATGCACTTACCACGTTATTGGTTACTGGAGGGTGCGCATTTTCCCTTTGTAGGTCATATCAATAGATGCGGCCGCGCTGAAATAACTCAAAGCCACAGGATGGAGATGCCTTCTTTAACATTGTTGCTTTATTAAAACGTACCTTCATTCACGGTTGGCTCAAGAGTAATGGAGAGGAAGTTGGTAACTCGGGAGAGGAAGTTGGAGCATTGCAGCAATGACATACCCGTGGGAACTCGGTTAAACACTTGATCAGAAACTTGAAGTCTCGTACACAACCACGAGTCTTTCACTCGGGGTACCTCGTGGGTCAACTCGCACAGTGAGACAGGGCCATTAGCCTACTTCAGAATTCCAAAAGTGATGAGAAATGATGGCAGATAGAAGCGAGAGCTGAAGGGACGACAACAGCCAGAGTGCTAGGCGAACATTGGCCGTTTGCTCACTGCATTTCATCAACAGTAAGGCATTATTTGTGGGTTTTTTTTATTCCTTTGGCATCTAAAAAGTTTCAGAAGTGATAAATCTGGCTGTAAAATTTTTAAATCGCCCATGGTTCGCGTGGGTTTTTAACATACAAAAAGTAAACGCCTCTGAAGCAAAATTTACAGCTAGATTGATCCCTTCTGAGACTTTTTAGATACCAAAGGAATCAAGAAAAACCACAAATAATGCCTTACTGTTGATGAAATGCAGTGAGCAAACGCGATAATTCCCAATATTTTCAATTCCGATATCTGCACGGCCAATGTTCGCCAAGCACTTTAGCTGTTGTTGTCCCTTCAGCTCTCGCTTCTCATTACTTTCATTTTGCTTCACTTTTGGAATTCTGAAGTTGGGTACATGTCTCTCACGCTTACCCGTCATTTTGGCGGGTTTTAACAGTTAGGAAAGTACGCGTTTCTTGCATTAATAACATATACCAGAAGTTACAGATGTCCTCCAGATGGATTGAGAGGCTCCGTGCGTCAAGCCCTATGACCCAGTGACCTTACGTGCAACCCCCCTATAGGATGAATGGGGGTTCAGTATAGGATGAATGGGAGTAAACAAAAATGCTGGAGAAATTCAGCGGATGAGGCAGCATCTATGGAGCTAAGGAAATAGGCAACGCTTTGGGTCGAGACCCTTCTTCAGACTGTTCCCCCCATTCTTCTTGAATGGGGTTATCAGTACAGGATGGATGGGGGGGGGAAATCAGCACAGGAATGGGGTGGATCTGTACAGGATGGGGTCCCAGGATAAGAGGAGTGGAGGGGGGCGTACAAGTGAGAGAGAGAAAGGGGTGGGGGGAAGGGGCAGAGGAGGTGGGGAGGAAGGAAGGTCAGCGCTCCTCGGACAACATCGCCCCGCTGCCTTGGTTGTCCCTGTCCAACGCCAAAGTGCCGCCGCCTCCACGCCACCGCCTCCCCTCCTCAGCCAGCCGACAGGAAGGTGCGGTGCCGAGCGGTGCAGCTCAAAGATCCTATAGTTATAGGATCTTTGGTGCAGCTGCTTCAGACGGTGGAAGGAGACCTCCCTCTCCCTCTCCCTCTCCCTCTCCCTTCCTTTCTCCTCCGTCGCTCCCTCCCTCCCCCCGGCCTCGGCGTGCGAGAGGGGTTGTTTTGAAAGCGCCGTTATCAGGGCGATAGCAGCCGCTGATGGCAAATCTGCAAAAGGCGCTTTCAAAACATCCCCTCTCGCACGCCGAGGCCAGGAGGAGGGAGGGAGAGAGGGAGGTCTTCTTCCCCCGGGCGGGGTGCGGGAGGAGGAGGTGGTGGAGCCGCTATCGCGGCCGCTGTTCGGGGCCCGTCATTCGCTCCGACCCTTCGTCACCCCGCTCCTAGTATCTTTGCCCCACAATCAAAGATACTAGAGGAATACAGCCGCCGCCGCCGACACGAGACGTCAGTTCCTATTCTGCAGAGATGCTGCCCGACCCGCGGAGTTACTCCAGTTTTTTGCGTCGACCGGTATAAACCAGTATTTGCGTGCCAAGCCGGGCAAAATGAGCCGGCGTTTAGGTTGCCCGGCGACACTTTCTGTGGTCAATGGCACCCGGGCAACAGCTAATTTCGATCCCTGACTGTGCGGCAAAAGATCGCCCTATTCAGACACGAGCGGCAATTTATTTCCCAAATGTACATCTTATTCGGCGGAGTGTAATATAACATTAAAATATAGCAGATTCTGGAAATCTGAAGTGAAAGCATAAGAAGCTGGGAATACTCATTGGGTCAGGCAGTATCTATGGAGAAAGAGGTACCAAGCAAATACACCAATCAGTGGTCAATGGTTCTTTATTATCACATGTACCGAGATACAGTGAATTTTTTTTTTGGATGCTGTTCAATAAATTAATACTATACATAAGCACAATCTCAGAATTTTAAGAATTACTAGACCAAGTGCAGACCCGTTGGGTCTGCTCCCCCAATGCAATATTCCACTATTCACTCGTTCCTCCAACGCAATATTGCACCACTCACGCATAGCCCCCAACTGCGCAGGCGCGGCTCATTTCTCCCCATAAGAAACATAGAAAACATAGAAATTAGGTGCAGGAGTAGGCCATTCAGCCCTTCGAGCCTGCACCGCCATTCAATATGATCATGGCCTGATCATCCAACTCAGTATCCGTACCTGCCTTCTCTCCATACCTCTGATCCCCTTAGCCACAAGGGCCACATCCAACTCACTCTTAAATATAGCCAATGAACTGGCCTCAACTACCCTCTGTGGCAGAGAGTTCCAGAGACTTCACCACTCTCTGTGTGAAGAAAGTCTTTCTCATCTCAGGGTCTTAAAGGAATTTCCCCCTTATCCTTAAGCTGTGACCCCTTGTCCTGGACTTCCCAACATCGGGAACAATCTTCCTGCATCTAGCCTGTCCAACCCCTTAAGAATTTTGTAAGTTTCTATAAGATCCCCCTCTTAATCTCCTAAATTCCAGAGAGTATAAACCAAGTCTATCCAGTCTTTCTTCATAAGACAGTCCTGACATCCCAGGAATCAGTCTGGTGAACCTTCTCTGCACTCCCTCTATGGCAATAATGTCCTCCTCAAGATTTGGAGACCAAAAACTGCACGCAATACTCCAGGTGTGGTCTCACCAAGACCCTGTACAACTGAAGTAGAACCTCCCTGCTCCTGTACTCAAACCTTTTGCTATGAAAGCTAAACATAACATTCGCTTTTTTTTCACTGCCTGCTGCAACTGCATGCCTACTTTCAAATGACTGGTGTACCATGACACCCAGGTCTCGCACTGCATACTCCCCTTTTTCCTAATCGGCCACCATTTAATAATTATTCTGCTTTCCTGTTTTTGCCACCAAAGTGGATAACCTCACATTTATCCACATTATACTGCTCTGCCAAACATTTGCCCACTCACCCAGCCTATCCAATGTCCACCTTGCAGTCTCCTAGCATCCTCCTCACAGCGAACACTGCCCCCCAGCTTAGTGTCATCCGCAAACTTGGAGATATTGCCTTCAATTCCTCATCCAGATCATTAATATATATTGTAAATAGCTGGGGGTCCCAGCACTGGAGCCCTGCGGTACCCCACTAGTTACTGCCTGCCATATGTGAAAGGACCCGTTTACTTCTCTACTCTTTGCTTCCTGTTTGCCAGCCAGTTCTCTATCCACATCAATACTGAACCCCTAATACCGTATGCTTTAAGTTTGTATATAATCTCTTATGTGGGACCTTGTCGAAAGCCTTCTGGAAGTCCTAGATATACCACATCCACTGGTTCTCCCTTATCCACGCTACTAGTTACATCCTCGAAAAATTCCACAAGATTCGTCAGACATGATTTACCTTTTGTAAATTCCATGCTGACTTTGTCCAATGATTTCACCACTTTCCAAATGTGCTGCTTATCCCATCTTTAATAACTGACTCTTAGCAGTTTCCCACTACCGATGTTAGACTAACTGGTCTGTAATTCCCCGTTTTCTCTCTCCCTCCCTTCTTAAAAAGAGGGGGTACATTTGCTACCCGCCCAATCCTCAGGAAACTACTCCAGAATCTAAAGAGTTTTGAAAGATTATCATAATGCATCCACTATTTCCTGAGCTACTTCCTTAAGTACTCTGGGATGCAGCCTATCTGGCCTGGGGATTTATCGGCCTTTAATCTATTCAATTTACCCAACACCACTTCCGACTGACCTGGATTTTCCACTCATTCCTCCTTTGACCCACAGTCCCCTGCTATTTCAGGGCAGATTATTTATGTCTTCCTTAGTGAAGACGGAACCAAAGTAGTTATCAATTGGTCGCCATATCCTGTTCCCCATGATCAACTCACCTGTTTCTGATGCAGGACCTACATTTGTTTTAACTAACTCTTTCTCTTCACATATCTATAAAAACTTTTGCAGTCAGTTTTTATGTTCCCTGCCAGTTTTCTTTCATAATCTATTTTTCCTTTCCTAATTAAGCCCTTTGTCCTCCTCTGCTGGTCTCTGAATTTCTCCCAGTCCTCTGGTATGCTGCTTTTTTGGCTACTTTGTACGCATCATTCCTTTGCTTTGATACTATCCCTGATTTCCCTTGTTATCCACGGATGCACTTCCCCCGATTTATTCTTTTGCCAAACTGGGATGAACAATTTTTGTTGTTCATCCATGCAATCTTTTAAATGTCTTCCATTGTATATCCACCGTCAACCCTTTTAGAATTAATTGCCAGTCAATCTTGGCCAATTCACGTCTCATACCCCTCAAAAGTTACCTTTCTTTAAGTTCAGAACCATTGTTTCTGAATTAACAATGTCACTCTCCATCCTAATGAAGAACTCAACCATATTATGGTCACTCTTGCCCAAGGGGGCACGTACAACAAAGACGGCTAATTCCCTTCCTCATTACTCAAAAACCCAGTCTAAAATAGCCTGCTCTCTCGTTGGTTCCTCTACATGTTGATTTAGATAACTATCCCGCATACATTCCAAAAAAATCCCTCTTCCTCAGCACCCCTGCCAATTTGATTACCCAATTCTATAATGTAGATTGAAGTCACCCATTATAACTGTTTTGCCTTTGTCGCACGCTTTCTAATTTCCTGTTTGATACCATCCCCAAACTTCTCTGACCTACTGTTAGGGTGGCCTGTTACATCAACACCCACCAGCGTTTTCTGCCCCTTAGTGTTTTGTAGCTCTACCATACCGATTCCACATCCTCCAAGCTAATGTCCTTCCTTTCATTGCTTTAATCTCCTCTCTAACCAGCAACGCTACCCCACCTCCTTTTCCTTTCTCTCTATCCTTCTGAATATTGAATATCCCTGGATGTTCAGCTCCCAGCCTGCTACGTCACCCTGGAGCCCTGTCTTCCGTGATCCCAACTATATCATAATCATTAATATCTATCTGCACGTTCAAAGCTCGTCCACCTTATTACGAATACTCCTTGCATTGAGGACCACCAAAGCCTTCAGGCTTGTCTTTACAACGGCATTTACCCCTTATACAATTTTGCTGAAAAGTGCCCTTTTTGATTTTTGCCCTGGTTTTGTCTGCCTGCCACTTTTACCTTTCACCTTGCTACCTAATGCTTCTACCCTTCATTTTTACACCCTCCTGCCTCTCTGCTCTTGTACCCGTCCCCTGCCACATTAGTTTAAATCCTCCCCGACAGCACTAGCAAACACTCCCCCAAGACATTGGTTCCCCCAGTCTCCTCTCTTTACCCTCCCTCTTCAATCACTAGAAATAGAGGGGGGTAGAAGTGGGAGGGGTGGTGGAGAGGGAGGGGGGGGTTAGAGAGGGAGGTGGGGAGAGTGGGAGGGGGGGGGGAGGAGAGTAGAGATGGAGAGGGTGGGGAAGGGGGTAGTAGAGGGAGAGGGGCAGAGAGGGGAAGGGGGTAGAGAGAGCGAGAGGGAGGGGGGTAGATGGAGAGGGAAGGGTAGAGTGGGGGGGAGCAAGGGTAGAGAGGGAGAGTGCAAGGGAGGGAGAGGGAGGGGGTCGAGAGGGTGGGAGTGAGGGTAAATAGGGAGGGGGGTAGAGAGAGTGAGGGAGGGTAGAGAGAGGGAGGGGGCGAGAGAGGAGGTGTAGATGTGGCAATCTACCCTCCCTCACCCTCCTCTCCCTCAATCCCCCCATGCTCCCACCTCACCTCCCCATATCTTTCCACTCTCCTCCTCCCCTCCCCAATCTCTCCTTCACCTCTCCCTCTCCTTACCCCTACCGCCGCCGCTGCTCCATCCATCTCCGCGAGGCCTCACTGCCGCCGTGATGACCCACCGCAGCGATGCCTCACCGTCGCGGCCCCATCGTTGCGACGCCTCACTGTTGTGGACTCAATGTCTCCTTCACCACCTCGCTCTCGATTTCTCCTTGATGGCCGCGTAAAACCCTAGCCGGGGAATCGCGGGTAGAAGTCCGGGTCGGAAGAAGCGGAACGTTAATTTAAATGCGGCCCTCCCTCTGACTGATGTCACTAGAAACTGGTGGCCGCCCACCCCTCCTTGGTGACGTCACTCGAAGCGGGTTGAAGGAGGTTTGCCATTTGAAAACTTGGTTTTGACTAATTTTTAAAACGCTGTAACTTGTGAAATATAGCATGAAATGTGAAGTGAAGCAGTTTATTTTGCCGAGGGGGTTAATGTGATTAATAATCTGTGAAATGTCTTCGCTGGCATATGGCGTTTTGAGGAAGGTAGAAAGACACACACACACACACATGCATACACGGGCACACACACATACATACAAGATGAGACTTTTGTAGGTATAGAGATTACGAATCAAGAACATTAATGGATCAAAAAATGAATGAATTCTGAGGGGGGACCTCACTGAAACTTTCCGAATAGTGAATGGCCTGGATAGAATGGATGCGGAGAGAGTTTCCACTCGTGGGAGAGTCTAGGATTAGAGGCCACAGCATCAGAATAAAAGGACATACATTTAGAAAGGAAATTAGCAGGAATTTCTTCAGAGGGTGGTGAATCTGTGGAATTCTTTGCCACAGACTGTTTTGGAGGCCGAGTCAATGGATATTTTTAAAGTGGAGATTGACAGATTCTTGATTAGTACGAGTGTCAAAGGTTACTGAGAGAAGGCAGGAGAATGGGGTTGAGAGAGAAAGATAGATCAGCCATTATTGAAGAATGGCCTAATTCTGCTCCTAGGACTTACGAACATGAACGTCTGAATAGAAATGTCTGTAATCTGTTGCAGCAAATATAGCCAGCTTAATTATAGAAACTCCACAGTGACCCAACTCCCTCATTTCCCTTTTTGCCTTTATAAATAAGTACTGTATGTCTTGCAGTGTTTAATTCTGAGTCTGTGAATCTCTGTTGTTAAGATAGATGAACGCATTTACAATAAAATCTTTATTTTTAACCATTGTTTTTTTTGTACTCCTGTTCTATAATTACTTATTCTTTTTTATTCCCTGACTATTTTGGATTCTCTCGGGGTTTAATTTGCCGAAAGCTGCAGCCTCATTTATATTAAGACTTGTTTCTTTTAGAACTGCTTCCCATCTTGCAGGATTAATGCTTTTGCCAGATCCTTATTTAACTTTTATGTTTACGCATTAGCTTACTCCTGCGATTCACTTTGCAGGAGTCTCTGCAAGTTCCTTCAAGTGTCATTGAATCTGCCATGGACCCTTAACATTATATGCCCATTCTCTCTTAAATTCCTCTCCAGTGTTTTCAAATTCCTCCTCCCTAGTCCCCAGGTGGGCAGCAAGAACTGCACAATTCTCAATCATGCCTCTCCCCTCCTTAGACACATACACACCTTTCTTCCTTATTGAGTCGGCACAGCAGCAGAGTTGCTGCCTTACAGGGCCAGAGACCCGGGTTCGATCCTGACTACGGGTGCTGTCTGTATGGAGTTTGTACGTTCTCCCCGTGACCGCCTGGGTTTTCTCCATTTGCTCCGGTTTCCTCCCACACTGGTTTGTAGGTAAATTATCCCTAGCGTGTGTGATAGAACTAGTTTATGGGTGATCGCTGGTCGGTACGGACTTGGTGAGCCAAAGTGCCTGTGTCAATGCTGTATTTCTACACAAAACTAATGTGCAAGTTTGTAATTTAATTGGCTTTGGTAAATTGTAAATTGTCCATAGTGTGTAAGGTAGAATTAGTGTAGAGGGTGATCGCAGGTTGGTGCGGACTCGGTGGGCTGCAGGACCTGTTTCCACGCCTTATCTCTAAACTAGACCAAAAAATAAATATTTTCCTACGGCTGGTTACAATGATGTAGTACGATGGATATACAATAGAATCATAGGAGTTCCGAGCATAGCTAGAGTCTGACCACGCTCCGTGTGTGGGCTCGGTAATTGTACCAGCGAACCAATTAGTCCCTATCTGGTTCCCCTGTATCCTATTCACTTTCAAGTTTTTAATCCAACTCCTTTTGAAGGTTTTTCAATCTGCTTCCATCTTCCTTTGGGGTAGTGTATTCCGCGTTATAAAATATAATCTTTATGTAAAAATGTTCTGCTTTCTAGCACCCTTATTCTCCTGTCAATTCATGAATTCCACATCCTCCCTTCTGCCACAGGAGCCAACTTCTTATTCTCTCTCTCAAAAACCTTCACAATTCAGAAGAAAAAATAATCTATTATGATGCACCTTAAGCTTATATGCTCTGAAGAGAAAATCCCTTGCGACTACAAGGCCGCAGGGGGGAGCAGCAGTACTGCTGCTGCCTCCCAGCGCCAGACACCCAGGTTCGATTCTGACTATGGGTGCTGTCTGTATGGAGTTTGCACATTCTCCCCGTGACCTACATGGACTTTTCTCCAGGAGTTCCAGTTTCCTCCCACACTCCAAAGACGTACAGATTTGTAGGCTAATTGGCTTCGGTAAAATTGCAAATAGTCCCTAGTGTGTAGAATAGTGTTATTGTGCAGGGCGATCGCTGTTTCCTTGCTGTATCTCTAAAACTAAAAACATCCCTATAATTGAACTCCCTCACTTTGTGAAGACAATAGTAAATAGTCTTTCTGTCCTTTAGACTTTAGAGATTCAGTGTGGAAGCTGGCACTTTTGACCAGTGAAACCACGGCGACCAGTGATCATCCCGCACACAAACACTACCCTGCACAGTAGGGATAATTTGCAGAAGCCAATTAACCTACAAACCCGCACGTCTTTGGAGCATGGGAGGAAACTGGAGCACCCAGAGAAAACCCACGTGGTCACGGGGAGAATGTACAAACTCCATACAGACAGCAACTGTCGTCAGGATCAAACGCGGATCTCTGGTGCTGTAAGGCAGTAACTCTACCCGCTGCGTCACTGTGCTGACCTCAGAGATCCACGATAGGGGCCTTACATCCTCTCAAATGTGTGCGGCCCAGACGTGCGCAATTTATAAAAATCCGGTTTTGATTCTGTGAAGGTATGCATTGATGTAATCACTTGCATTTCCCAATTAACTACCTTTCATGAACAGCGGACATCCCTTTTCTATTAGTAAACTGATCATTTATTTCAGGAGTCATGGAATAAAGAATACATAATGTCAAGACACTGATGAAAACAGTTGGCCTTTTTCATATGTAAAATATGGCATTGCATCTTTCACATTGACCTGAGTTAGTAGACGGGGGTCCTTGGTCAAAAGCTTAATTCAAATTAGGGCAGTGCGGTGATGCAGCAGTGGAGGTGCTGCCCTGCAGCGCCAGAGACCCGGGTTTGATCATGACTGCGGGTGCTGTCTGTGCGGAGTTTTACGTTCTTCCTGTGACTGCGTGAGTTTTCTCCGGGTGCTGCAGTTTCCTCGCACGCTCCAAAAACGTGGGGATTTGTAGTTTAATTGGCTGTGGTATCATTGTAAATGGTCCCTGGTGTATATGATAGTGTTATTGTACAGGGTGATCGCTGGTTGGCGCGGACGGTGGGCCAAAGTGCCTGTATCACTGAACTAAACTAAAAGACATGTCATCCAACAATGCAACACAGCATTAGTACTGAATGAAATGCTGAAGCATTTTATCGGGATGCATCACAGAATGGTTTGGGAGCAGCTCCGTCGAAGTCCGTGAGAAATTGTAGAGAGATGCGGACACAGCCCAGACTATCACACAAACCAAGCTCCCTTCCATCGACTCCAAGTACATGTCACGCTGCTCTCAGCAAGGCCACCAGTATAATCAAGGACCGGTCTCCCCCCCGACAATCCCTGTTGTCCCCACTCCCATCAGGCAAGAGGCACAGAAGTGTGAGACGCATAGATCTAGATTCAGGGACGGTTTCTTCTCAGGTGTTGTCAGGCTATTGAGCCTTTCTCTCACCAGCCAGAGTGCGGCCCTGACCTATCATCTACCTCATTGGAGACCTTCAGAATATCTTCAATCTGCTTTACCTTGCTCTAAACGTTACACCCTTTTATCCTGTATCTATGGACATATTAGATACAGTCATCACTTTGGACAGCTTGTTATTGTCTTTCTGCTGATAGCACGCAACAAAAAAGCTTTCCATTGTACCTCGGTACACATGACAATAAACTAAACTATTTGCCTATATTTTTGCACTCAAGTCTCTGAAGTGCTTATGAAGCCATAATCTTTTTTTTTAAAGTCTTTGATAATTTCTATGCTCTCCTTGGCATCCATGTGTTCCCATCTAAAGTCGTGGCACATAATTTGCAATGGGTCAGACGCAGCATCGACCACTCATTCCCTCCAGCCAACCCCCGATCAATCACATTTACGTGGGTTTGGAAGGAATTAACTGCCACGTTAATCAGCCTTGCAAACTGGCAACGCCTGCAGCCTGTATGTTGGTTGGTGTGGGCAGCTTGGGCCGAAGGGCCTGTTTGCACTCTATCAATGACTCGATAACTTGAACCACAAAGAGAAACTGAATATTTGTGCTCCAAGTTTCTGCAACAAATGAAATCAATGAAACAAAGACATTCAAGAGAAAGAAGTGATCTTATAGTAAGTGTGGTGTTGGAGATGACGCCGGGTTCGGCAGTCACCACACCGACCCTCGCAGTTGGGTGAACTCACATGATATGTTTTAATTATGGTGGTCAGAAAGTCCAGGACCACATGGGGGTGCTGTCCCTCACCGTCGAGCTCGTCCCTGCAGCTCAATCCTGGTCTTGAAGGAGGAGGCGTGACGATCTCAGGCTTCTCCCCTGCAGTTCGCCCTTGCCTCGAGAGGAAGCACTGGCGGTCTCAGGTTTATCCTGCCAGCTCAGCCTTGTGCTTGAAGGGGCTGTGTTGACGGTCTCTGGATCATCCTGGTGGATCCGTCTCTGTGCGTGTCCCCGTTGTCCATGGACCGGAACAGGCACTGGTGTCTCAGGCTTCCCCGGCCACTCAGTAGAGGCACTGGCTGTCTAGGGCTTCTTCCCGGCAGCTAAGTCTGGACCGCATGGTGGCACCGGTGGCCCTGACTTTGTCCCAGTGGCTCAGTCGTCCTCGAACCTGCAACTGGAACACAGTTAACAGGGAGACGCCCCATTTTCCACGCCCTCTCTTCTTGTTCCTCACTTTCACTCTCTCTCTTCTGCCTTCTCTTTTTTCTCTTCCTCTCTCTTTCTTCCTTCTCTCTCTTTCTTTCTCTCTTTCACTCTCTTCTCTATTCTCTCTCTCCTTTCCTTTCTCCCTCCTTTCCCTCTCTTTTCCCTCTCCCCTGCGGCACGAATGCCTGGGTTTTATATGGAGGAGGCTGATGAGGTTCAGAGGGCCAATCACTATCAGCTGATTGGCCCCAACTGTTACCAATGGTTCAATGCGGACTATGTGTGCTCTCCGTGCAGAGTTTGTACGTTCTCCCAGTGACTGCGTGGGTTTTCTCCAGATACTCCGGTTTCCTCCAACATTCCAAAGACGTACAAGTTTGTAGGTTAATTGGATTTGATAAAATTGTAAGTTGTCCCTAGTGTGTAGGGTGTGCAAGTGCACGGAGGGGGGGGGGGGGGGGGGGGGGGGAGATTGCTGGCCAGCACGGACGGTGAGCCAAAGGGCATATATCCATGCTTTATCTGTGAAGTCTAAAATAATAATATTGATAAAGATAAACTTGGACCAATGTGTTGCATCTTTTCCTGATTTGATGCAAGCTGTTTTCCCAAATGTCATTCCACACGATTTGAATGGTTGTGTGAAAGAGCAACTTTGGCACTTAACAAAACTGCATGAGTGCAGGCCGTGAATAAAGACTTCCTCTACAAACTTCACACACGAGCTGTGAATTATAAATCTATTGACAATGTGACAGGCATTGAGGCTGTACATTTTCCTGTTGAATTTTAAACACTCTATCACCACCTGGTGTGCTGTCAACATTTATTGAACTGAAAGAAGGACCCTCAATCATGCTACTCAGGAATTTGGATCCACCGGTACAATGTAACAGTTTAAGATTATCGAATCAAAATTCAAGAGTCAAGTGTGTTTCATTGTCATGTGTCCCTAACAGCTTCAGCTAAGACATTCTTTCTTGCAGCAGCACAACAGAATATGTAAACATGGTGTGTAGGAAGGAACTGCAGATGCTGGTTTAAATCAAAGAAAGACACAAAATGCTGGAGTAACTCAGCGGACTGGCAGCATCTCTGGAGAGAAGGAATGGGTGACGTTTCGGGTCGAGACCCTTCTTCAGACTGAGTTACTCCAGCATTTTGTGTCTACCTTCGTTGTAAACACTGTTGTAAACAATATCATAAACATAAAGTTCAGTATATGTATATAAAATGTATATAAAACTTTATATAGATGTGTAGTCTATACATCTGCGTATATAGATTGATATATACATGTGTGCGAATGCATGTATACATATTTTTCTGTATATAAACTAAACAGTTTTTGCTTATTATATTGTTTACAGAGTATCTTAATACACACACACACACACACACACACACAGCACACACACACAGACACACACACACAGACACACACAGACACACACCCACACAGACACACACCCCCACACACACACACAGACACACACACACACAGACACAGGCACACACACAGACACAGGCACACACACAGACACACACACACACACGCACACGCACAGATATATATATATAAATAAATATGTATAGAAGATAGACTATAGATCTATCGATATAAAGATATAGATTAAGATAGACAGACAGACGCCTATGTAGTTCTGAGCTTATTTGGAACTTGTAGTGTTTAATAGCTTGTATTGAAACTACAATACTGACTGGTAAAACTGTGTGCAAAATGTTTTCACTTCCGAGATGACAATGATCCCATCTGATCAACCTTTCCAATTCAAGTAACTTCAGTTCCCTGTTCAGTTTAGTTTTGCTCTGAGCTGTAACACGCTGCAAAGATAGTTTAGGTTAAAGTTTAGAGATACAGCATGGAAACAGGCATTTCGGCCCACCGAGTCCACTCCGACCAGCGATCACCCCATACACTAGTTCAATGTTATCCTCGGTTACACACTTGGGGCAATTTACCAAAGCCAATCAACCTGCAAACCTGCACATCTTTTGAAACGGGAGCAAACCCACACGGTCACAGGGAGAACAAGCTCCATACAAACAGCACCCATGGTCAGGATTGAACCTGGGTCTCTGGCGCTGTGATGCAACGGTTCTAATGCTGCCCCACTGTGCCACCCAATCACTAAAAGCAGTTGGCTTTAATCTCAAACTCAATGCTTTTTCCATCGTCAGCTGTATATTTGTCGTTCAGAAGTTGGAGATAAAAATAACCTTTTTAGAAAATAACGTAACAAAACATGACGTTTTTACACCAGGTTCAAAATAAAAAATCTCTTGAAATTGATTCAGGATTTTTTTATTTTTTTAAAGGCACAAAAGGCATCAAATTGAATGAGATAAATATCAATTTTAGATTAGTTTATTATTGTCAGGTGCCGTGAAAAGGTTTTGGTGTGTGCTTTCCAGTCAGCAAAAAGGCTATATGATTATAACCAATCTGTCCACAGTGCACAGATACAGGATAAAGGGGAGAGCATTTAGTGCAAGATAATGTCCAGTAAAGTCCGATTAAAGATAGTCCGAAGGTCCCCAATAAAGTAGATGGTAGCTCTAGGACCGCTCTGTTATTGGTGAGAGGATGGTTCAGTTGCCTGTCAACAGCTGGGAAAAAACTGTCCCTGCATTTGAATGTGTGGATCTTCAAACTTCTGTACCTCTTGTCTGATGGGAGAGGGGAGAAGAGGGAGTGACCAGGGTGAGACTGGTCCTTGATTATGCTGCTGGCCTTGCCGAGGCAGCGTGAAGTATAAATGGAGTCAATGGAAGAGAGGTTGGTTTGTGTGATGGTCTGGGCTACATCACAACTCTTTGCAATTCCTTGCGGTCTTGGATGAAGCTGTTTCCAAACCATGCTATGATGCATCCAAATAAAATGCTTTCTATGACACATCTGTAGAAGTTGGTGAAGGTTGTTGGGGACATGCCAAACTTCCAAAACCTTCTTAGGAAGCGATGGTGAATGCAGATGTAATTGTGACATTTCTATCCCAAATTTAGAAATGAAAGTATTGTTTACAATTAATTGTCTGAAGCTAGCAATTATACAATAAAATGGACATGAAATGTCCCAGTCGGTAAACAAATATATTTTCTTTCTATTTAAACAAATGTTAATTGATTGATTAATACTTTATTATCACATGTGACGTGTCACAGTCACATTCTTTATTTTGCATACCATACACGAGGTATGCAAAGAGTCACCACGTATCGGACGCTGATAATATTGGTATTCAGGATACTGATTGTTACAAATAAGGAAGACAGATGTAATTATGAGTTTTTACACTTTTTGAAATCTAGTATTTAGCAAATGATAAGTACCATTCATGCTTTCAAACAAGTTGGAAGGAACATTTCTAGTTGCTAATTGTCTACATTTTTTTGCATTTCAGACTTACAGGCTCCAGTGTCCCTGACCTGATTGTTAGTATGAGCAATCAAATGTGGCTCCACTTACAATCTGATGAAACTATTGGATCTCTTGGATTCAAGGCTATATATCAAGGTATGTCTGTTTGCATGTGTAAGAAGGAACTGCAGAAGATGGTCACAAAATACTGGAGTATCTCAATGGGCCAGGCAGCATATCTGGAGAAAAGGAATATGCGACATTTTGGGTCGAGACCCTTGATCAGACTGAGTCCAGAGTCTGATGAAGGGTCTTAACCCAATCGTTACCTATTCCTTTTCTCCTGAGATGCTGCCTGAACTGCTGAGTTACTCCAGCTTTTTATGTCTTTTTGCATGTAAGCTTAATGCTGATAAATTCTGCCATAATTTAATGCTGGATATGACAGTTATTGCCTTCCAAACACCTGTTGTTTGTTTCGCAAATGAATCATGCTTTTGGGTATTAAATCACTGGCAATATTTAGAAGGATGAAGTGGACCTCATTGAAACTTACCGAATAGTGAAAGGTCTGGATAGAGTGAATGAGGAGAGGATTTTTCCACTAGTGGGAGAGTCTAGGACCAGAGGATACAGCCTCAGAATAAAAGGTTGTATCTTTAGAAAGGCGATGAGGAGGAATTACTTTGGTCAGAGGGTGGTGAATCTGTGGAATTAATTGCCGCAGATACCTGTGGAGGTCAAGTCATTGGGTATTTTTAATGCAGAGATTGACAGATTCTTGATTAGTATTGGTGTCAGGGGTTATGGGGAGAAGGCAAGAGAATGGGGCTGAGAGGGAAAGCTAGATCAGCCATGATTTAATGGCAGATTAGATTTGATCAGCCAAAGGCCTTAATTCTGCACCTTTGACTTGTGAACTTATGAAATCTGTTAATGAAAAAACAGGCAGAGCAAAGAAACATTTCTCATGGAAGATGCAGCGGGAACATCATGAATATGTTATGAACATGAATATGCAAGAAATGTATTGGTATCTGTGGTTCATTATGAACTAAGGTACCTTCTGCTCAAAGGAGCAAGATATGTGATTCTTTAATGAGCCACCCAGCAAATAAAAGGAAAGAAATATGCATTGTACAGTGCAACCTTGATGAATGTGGTGAAAAGGCAACGATTTAGGATTAACTGTGCAATGTTATCTGGCAGTCAAAACTTCCCATCTACCTCATTGGAGACCCTTGGACAATCTTTAATCGGACTTCACTGGACTTTATCTTGTACAAAACGCTATTCACTGTACCTGTATCTGTACACGGTGGAGGGCTCGATTGTAATCATGTGTAGTCTTTCCACTGACTGTTAGCATGCAACAATAGCTTTTCACTGTACCTCGGTATATATGACAATAATGAAACTAAACTAAACAAAAAAAATCCCATGCTGGATGCTGAAAGGCCTGCAACCATGCTTTTTGCATCTGTGACTCAAAGACAATCGTTCAACTCCTCATGGACTTGAATTCAGATTCAGATTCAGATTCCTTTATTGTCATTCAGACCTTTCGGTCTGAACGAATTTCGTTACCTTGCAGTCATAACATGTAATAAATTAAAACAAAAAACACACAATAACACATAATTTAACATCCACCACAGTGAGTTCACCAAGCACCTCCTCACTGTGGTGGAAGGCAAAAAGTTTAAGGTCTTTGTCATTTTCCCCTACTTGTTCCCCCTCTGTACTGAGGCGATCCAGGCCTTCGATGTTCATCGTCCACCACCAGGCCCGCGGCGGGCCTCCGCCTCCGAAGCCAGGCCGCCACCGCCGCCGCCGCCAGAACGCCGGAACAACACCACCACAGCTCCCAGTCAGGATCGACCACGGGAACGCTGGAGCCGCCGGAGCTCTGAAGCCGGGCCGCCGCTGGAGCACCAGCTGGAGAGCCGCGGAGAGCCGCCGGAGCGCCGAAGCCGGGTCGCTGCTGGAGCACCGCTGGAGAGCCGCCGGAGAGCCGCCGGAGCGCCGAAGCCGGGCCGCCGCCGGGACACCCGCTGGAGAGCCGCCGGAGCCGCCGGAGCGCCGAAGACGGGCCGCCGCCGGGACACCCGCTGGAGAGCCGCCGGAGCCGCCGGAGCGCCGAAGCCGGGCCGCTGCCGGAGCACCCGCTGGAGAGCCGCCGGAGCGCCAATGCCGGGCCGCTGCTGGAACACCCGCCGGAGCCGCCGGAGCGCCGAAGCCGGGCCGCTGCTGGAACACCCGCCGGAGCCGCTAGAGCGCCAATGCCGGGCCGCTGCTGGAACACCCGCTGGAGCCGCCGGAGCGCAATGCGGGCCGCTGCTGGAACACCCGCTGGAGCAACTGCTGGAGCGCCGAAGCCGGGCCGCCGCCGCCGCTGGAACACCGGAGCTCCGAACGCTCGCCACAGCTCCGAGGCCACCAGCTCCGCCATTAGGCCTCAGCACAGACGGAGATGGTGACGGGGGACACGACAAGAAAAAGGTCGCATCCCCCCGAAGGGAGAGACTAAAACCTTGTTTCTCCCACCCTCCCCCCCCCCCCCCACACAAACACAGCCTAATAAACCAAAAATTCCAACTAAAAACAGACACAAAGGACAAAAAAAAGAAAAAAACAGACGGACTGCAGGTGAGCCGCAGCTGCACGCAGCGCCGCCACTTCCGGAATTGGTGTCACTGTTACAAACTGGACATAACTCAATCATTCTCCAGCACTGATTTTGCAAGGAAAGAAATATTTCATACTCCCTTTAGTTTTCACATAATTGTTCGTTTACTGTAGTTTAGAGATACAGCATGGAAACAGGCCCATCAGCCCATTGAGTCCATGCCAACCAGCGATGGCCCACACACCAGTTCTATCCTACACACTAGGGACAATTTAAAGAAAACCAATTAAGCTACAAACCTGCATGTCTTTGGAGTTTAGGAGGAAACCCACACGGTCACGGGAAGAACGTACAAACTTTGTACAAACAGCACCCATAGTCAGGATTGAACCCGGGTCTCTGACGCTGTAAATTGTCCCTAGTGTGTAGGATGGAGCTAGTGCATGGATGATCAAAGGTCAGTGTGGACTCGGTGGGCCAAAGGGCCTGTTTCCATGATGTATCTCTAAATTAAGGTGTGTCTGTGAATCACTGTAGCTTTTTTACGTGACAGTTTTGAAACAGGCTTCTCATTTTGCAGAATGGTATTGAGACATTAAAATAAGACCTTGTTAGATTTATAGCATTCAGTTTATGAGGTGTTGACAAGTTCACAAGTTTATGTTTGCAAGCTTGCTACTGGTAATAGCAGTAAACCTGCAGTGTGCCAGCGCATATATGTGTGGTAACGCACTTTATTAACCAGTGACAGAAGGCCTCTTTAAAACATTTTATTGCCCCCACCAACAATACCATAAATCCTGCCTTTTTTCTTTCCTTGCTCAATTTCCTTGCCTATTGAAATATTCCGGCTTAATAGGCTAGTTGAGTAGTGCTGCAGGATTAGATTGAAACTGAACGGGTTAGGCAGCACCTGTGTAATGCTTCCATCTGTCCGTGTTAGGCAGTGTGTGTGTGTGTGTCTATCTACACACACACACACACACACACACTACACACACACACACACACACACACACACACACACACACACACACACACACACACACACACACACACACACACACACACACACACACACACACACGCACACTCTCACACACATGCACACTCTCTCTCTCTCTCTTCTCTCTCTCTCTCTCTCTCTCTCTCTCAAAAGTATTCAGACACCTTCACTTTCCCACATTTTTTTACGTTACAGCCTTATTTAAAAATGGATTAAATTCATTTCTTTTAATCATCAATCTACTCACAATACCCCAGAATAAAGAAGCAAAAACAGGTGTTTAGAAACGTTTGGCGAAATAATTAAAAATAAAAAACTGAAATATCACATTCACATAAGTATTCAGACCCTTTGTTTTGACACTCAAAATGAGCTTAGTTTCATCTTGTTTCCATTGATTATCCTTGAGATGTTTCTACAACTTGATTGGAGTCCACCAGTGGTAAATTAAATTGATTGGACATGGTTTGGAAAGGCACACACCTGTCTATATAAGGTTCCACAGTTGACAGTATATGTCAGAGCAAAAACCAAGCCACGATGACGAAAGAATTGTCCGTAGACTTCCGAGACAGGATTGTGACGAGACAAAGATCTGAGGAAGAGTATAATACAATTTCTGCAGCATTGCAGGTCCCGAAGAGCACAGTGGCCTCCTTCTGGAAGAACTTTGGAACCACCAGGACTCTCCATTGAGCTGGCCGCCTGGCCAAACTGAGCAATCATGGGAGAAGGGCCTTGGTCAGGGAGGTGACCAGGAACCCGATGATCACTCTGACTCAAAGTTCCTCTGTGGAGATAGGAGAACCTTCCAGAAGGGCAACTATATCTGCAGCACTCCAGCAATCAGGCCTTTATGGTAGAGTGGCTAGACGGAAACCACTCCTCACTAAAAGGCACATGGCAGCCTGTTTGGTGTTTTCCAAAAGAGCTCTCAGACCATGAGAAACAAGATTCTCAGGTCTGATGAAACCAAGATTGAACTCTTTGGCCTGAGTGCCAAACGTCACGTCTGGAGGAAACCAAGCACCGCTCATCACCTGGCCAATACCATACCTACGATGAAGCATGGTGGTGGCAGCATCATGCTGTGGGGATGTTTTTCAGCGGCAGGAACTGGGAGACTAGTCAGGATCGAGAGAAAGATGAACAGAGCAAAGTACAGAGAGATCCTTGATGGAAACATGCTCCAGAGCGTTCTGGACCTCAGACTGGGGCGGAGGTTCACCTTCCAACAGGACAACGACCCAAAGCCAAGATAACGCAGGAGTGGCTTCGTGACAAGTCTGTGAATGTCCTTGAGTGGCCCAGCCAGAGCCCGGACTTGAACCCGATCGAACATCCCTGGAGGGACCTGAAAATAGCTGTACATCGATGCTCCCCATCCAACCTGACAGAGCTTGAGAAGATCTGCAGAGCAGAATGGGAGAAATTACCCAAATACAGGTGTGCCAAGCTTGTGGCGTCATACCCACGAAGACTTGAGGCTGTAATCACTGCCAAAGGTGCCTCAACAAAGTACTGAGTGAAGGGTCTGAATACTTATGTAAATGTGATATTTCAGTTATTTCTTTTTGAATTACTTTTCAAAAAATTCTAAACACCTGTTTTCGCTTTTTTATTATGCGGTATTGTGTGTAGATTGATGATGAAAAAAATGCATTTAATCCATTGTAGAATAAGGCTGTAACGTAACAAAATGTGGAAAAAGTGAAGGGGTCTGAATACTTTCTGGATGCACTGTACATATTTATAGGTTAGGCGACATGTGTGTATGCGTCTGTCTGTCTGTCTATGGAGAGACACACACACACACACACACACACACACACACACACACACACCGCCACCCCCCGTCCTTATCTTCCACCCCATCAACCGTCGCATACAGCACATAATCCTCGAACATTTTCGCCACCTCAAACGGGATCCCACCACTGGCCACATCTTCCCATCTCCACCCCTTTCCGCTTTCCTCAGAGACCGTTCCCACCGCAACTCCCTGGTTAACCCGTTCCTTCCCGCCCAAACCACCCCCTCCCCAGGTACTTTCCCCTGAAACCGCAGGAGATGCAACACCTGTCCCTATACCTCCCCCCCTTGACTCCATCCAAGGAGTCATCCCGACGGTCTTTTCAGGTGAGTCAGAGGTTCACTTGCACCTCCTCCAACCCCATCTACTGTATCTGCTGTTCCAGATGTGGACTCCTGTGTATGGGTGAGTCCAAGCGCAGGCTCTGCGATCCTTTCCGCCTAAACCCGGTGGCTAAATGCTGTAACTCCCTCTCCCATTCCCACACTGTCCTTTCTGTCCTGGGCCTCCATTGTCAGAGTGAGGCCCTGTGCAAATTGGAGGAACAACACCTCATATTTAGAGTGGGCAGCTTACACCCCAGCGGTATGAACATTTGACTTCTCTAACTTTATGTAACCCTTGCTTTTCCTCTCTCTCCATCCCTCCCCCTTACCCAGTTCTCCGACCAGTCTTACAGTCTCCGACTGTATTTTATCTCTGTTTGTTTTGTTGTTATCTTCTCCCAGCTGACAATGATCTGTTCTACATTGTCCTTGATCTCTATTCCCTTTGTCCTGTTTTCACACTTTACACATCCTTATCTATGTACCTCCCACTCCCCTGACATTAGACCCGAAACGTCACCTATTCCTTCTCTCTAGAGACGCTGCCTGTCCCGTTGAGTTACTCCAGCGTTATGTGTGTCTTATTTCCAAGAATAAAGTTTACCCACTTTTTGCAGTTTATTGTATTGTTTAAAAAGAAATACTGGCGAGGTTGGGACTGGGGTAATCCAGAGCTGAGGTCCTTAACAGGTGAAGGCACATCCTTTACAATGGGTTTATCTTTAAAATAATTGTAACATTAACATCAGTGCATCGCTGAGCGCTGTTTGTTTCTTGTTCAGAATACATTTATGCTCTTTGTTTTGAAGCAACGTTGGACGTCAAGCTGATGACATTTGCAGTTGTCATATAAAGATAAACAACAGAACAGTGTGTTCAGGTTACCCTCTGTCATGTTGCACAGAAACTGACATTTTAGTGCATGGTTCCTTGTTGATGTATTGGAAGTGTTTTTAAGCTTTAGAGATACAGCATGGAACAGGGCCCTTTGGCGTACTGAGTAAAACGACATAACAAATTCCAAATGAATAACTATGCCATGATTGTCATTTCATCTGTGCATTTCTCAAGCACCCCAAGAGTATTGTTGAACACACCAATTCAATTTGATTCAGAGATAAAGTGTGGCAACAGGCTCTTTGGCCCACTGAGCCCATGCCGACCAATGATCACCCCTATACTAGCACTATCCTGCACACTAGGGACAATTTAAAGAAGCCTATTAACCTCAAATCCTGCACATCTTTGGGATGTAGGAGGAAACCAGAGCACCTGGAGAAAATCCACGCGGTCACAGGGAGAACATGCAAACTCCGTATAGACAGCAGCCATAGTCAGAGGATGGTGAATCTGTGGAATTTATTGCCACTGACTTGATTTGATTTAATTTGTGTCATGGTCTTCAATGAAGAGACAACAAAATTATTTTTCCCTTACAGTCATACAAAAAACCCCCAAAAAAACCACAAAACGCAGAACACAGTAGTCCACAACACAAACATCCCCACAGCAACACCAAAGTTCCCCACTGTGAGGGAAGGAACCAAAGTCCAGTCAACCTCCTCGCTGATGTTCCCCAATGTTCACCCGTGGTCGGGGCCTCCCGAGCACCCCGTAGTCGCCGCTACGGGCGGCCCGATGTTCAGGCCCTCTCGCCGGGAACCTCTCGTCGACCACCTTCCACCGGAGTCCGCCGCTCCCGATGTCCACAGGCCGCGCTGGGCGGAGATTCGCGCTGGCGACCCCCGGCAAAGGGTCCCAGGACTCCACGATGTTAAAGTCAGCACCGCCCGTGTTGGGAGCTCCGCACCCACAACACCGTGATGTTGGAGCAGCGGCCCAGCACTCCGGAGCTCCAAGCGGTGATCCCAGGAAGGCCTCGCCCGCTCCGCGATGTTTCCAGCGTCTCGCCGCCGCTGCTGAAGCTCTGGTCCGGTCCCGGCACGAAAGGCCGTGCCAATCCAGCTGGTAGGCCACGGGAGAGGGGGGGGGGGGGGTGAGGACGTGACTCGGATAATAGCCGCATCCTCGCCAGGAAGTGACTGAAGGACGGTTACCCCCTTACCCCACCCGCTTCCCCCACATAAAATACCTAAAAAAAACCTAAAAAAACAAAAAAAAACACTCTAAACATAACAAAATAAAAAAAGACAGCCAGACCGTGGGCGGAGGCAGCTTGCAACAGCGCCACCGGATGGATGATGGCTGTGGTGGCCAAATTACTGGGTATTTTCAAAGCAGTGATTGGCAGATTCTTGAAGAAAGACACAAAAATGGGTCAGGCAGCATCTTTGGAGAAAAAGAATTGGTGACGTTTAAGATCCTGATCAGTATGGGTGTCAAAGGTCATGAAGAGAAGAAAGGAGAATCGGGTTGAGAGGGAACGATATATCAGCCATGTATGAATGACTGACAAGACTCGATGGATCGAATGGTATAAATCTGCTCCTATTACTTATTAACTTGTGAACCGCGTGGGTTTCATCCAGGTGTTCCAGTTTCCTCCTACGTCTCAAAAGTGTGCAGGTTGGCAGATTAATTGACTGCCGTGAATCACTCCTCATGGAGGTGAGAGGGGAAATACTGGCGGAATCTGAGAAGAGTTGACAAGAATGTGGAGAGAGTGAAATAAATGGGACTCATGTTGAATTTAGTGCAAGTGAATGATGGACTGGTTGGGCAGAAGGGTTTGTTTCTGTGCTCCATTTCTCCATGGTGGTGCAGTGACTCTGCGGTAGAGTTGCTGCCTCACCACGCTGGATACCCGGGTTCAAATCTGACTACGGGTGCTGTCTTTACGGAGTCCCCGTGACTATGTTCTCCCCATGACTGCGTGTGTTTTCTCCAGGCGCTCCTGTTCCCTCCCACATTCCAAAGAAGTGCGGATTTGTAGATTAATTGGCTCCGGTAAAATTGTAAATGGTCCCTGGTGTGTGGGATAGTGCTAGTGTATGGAGTGATCGCTGGTCGGCACGGACTCGAAGTGCCGAAGGGCCTGTTGCCATGCTGTATCTCTAAAGTAAAGTATTACAAGACTTGAATGGCATAAGAGCAGAGCACCCCCGTCATACACGTGAGGTTGTAATTGATGCCAGATATGGACACAAAATGCTGGAGTGACTCAGCGGGTCCGGCAGCATCTCTGAAGAACGTGCATTGTTGACATTTAGGCACAGGACCCGTCTTCAGACTGAAATATCACTTATCCATGTTCTCCAGGGATGTACTGCCTGACCCACTGAGTTTAGTTTAGAGATAAGGCTTGGAAACAGGCCCTTCGGCCCACCCAGTCCATGGTGGCCACACTAGGGACAATTTACAATTTTTACCGAAGCCTACAAACCTGTAAGTTTCTGTAGTGTGGGAGGACACCGGAGCAGCCGGAGAAAACCCACACGGAAATGGGGAGAACATACATAGGTGTACAAACAGCACCCGTAGTCAGGATCTCTGCCCCGGGCCTCTGCCGCTGTGAGGCAGCAACTCTACCGCCGCGCCACCGTGCCGCTCATGATTTACCCCTGCACTCTGTGTCTTTTATTTTTTTCTGCAAGTTAACCTGGTTTTCACCAGCACAGGATAGTTTGTTGCAGAGATGTAAATGAATTACTCATCCAGATATCTGCACTTCAGATACGTGTTTAGTTTAAGTGCTTTGACATTTTTATTGTTTGACTTCGCCCATGTCTGCTTTTTACTTTTGCATTTGTGATTGCTTCAACACTTGAAAGTAGGGCCGCATTCAATTCATACTGTTCATTGTTAAGTGATCATGGATTCAGTGTAATAAGAACTTTTGTTAATAGTTTAGTTTTTAATATGTAACCCCTTTATAAACCTATAATGAATGAGGGCAGGATATTTCTTGCTCAAAGCAAGATCCAAAGAGACGTATTATACCTTTCTGGTAAGTGCACTTGAATTTATAACACTGTTCCTATCACAGTATTAAATTACACTACTCTATTTTACATCAAAGTAATGATTATTTCCATCCTGTGAGAAAAGTTGAGATGTTTTAGAGGTCATGTAGTTTCATTAGCGTAGGATGAATTTTAAATGCTTGCAGACACAGGCATACGTTGCTGACATAGATTGAATATAGCTTCTCCCTGTACTATGACAATAAACTAAACTGGTATAAACTGGACTAGACAGCATGTACTAGATCTGAGTGAGAACTTCTCTTATCATTTACTATTATTTCATTTGATTGGTTTTAGTTTAGAGATATAGTACGGAAACAGGCCCTTCGGCCCGTCGAGTCCGCGCCGACCAGCGATCCCGTACACCAGCACTATCCTACACACACTGCGGGCAATTTACAATCTTACCAAAGCCAATTAGCCTGCAGACATGTATGCTTTCGGAATGTGGGAGGAAACCGGAGCCACCGGAGGAAACCCACGCGGTCACAGGGAGCATGTACAAACTCCGCACAGACAACACCCGTAGTCAGGATCGAACCCGGGTCTCTGGTGCCATTGGTGCGCCACCATGCTGATCTAAAGTAATTCAATTAATAACGCGAAATGAGAGAACACAGTTATTATTGATTTAAGCATTTAATGATTAGTGGAAGAACTGGTCCATAACCAGTAATATTAGATTGGCACATCAGTATCAAGTGTGTCCTCAGATTAGTCAGCTAGAAAGCTTTGATTTTTAATGATAAAACCATTTGATGTCTAATCACATATCCTTCTGTATAAATCAACGCACGCAATCTGGGTGCAGTGGCACAGCTGCTAGAGCTGCTGCCTCACACCACCAGAGACCCCGGTTTGATCCTGACATCAGATGCTGTCCCTGGTGTGGTTTTCTCCCTGTGATCCCGTCGGATTCCTCCAGGTGCTCTGGTTTCCTCCCACATTCCAAATAAAAAGAATAGTGATGTGCAAGAAGGAACTGCAGGTGCTGGTTTAAACCAAAGATAGACACAAAAAGTTGGAGTAACTCAGCGGGACAGGCAGCATCTCTGGAGAGAAGGAATGGGTGATGTTTCGGGTCTAGACTCTTCTTCAGACCAAGAATAGTGATGTTGACTCGGTAGAATTAATCAATTCCATGTCAGCCTTAAAAACGCCTTCATTTAAAAGGAGCAGAACTTGACTGAACATGGAAATGGAGAGGTGGGGAGTTCTACTGTTCATAGGGGGATGGATGGCAGGAACGGGTTATACTGGGCATAGGTGTGAACAAAGGACAGACCTCTGAGATATCGGGAGACGTAGGGAGAGATGTCGGCAACCTTCTCGTGGTCTCTCCTGTTAATCCAGTTAGTCTTATCTCGTGGAATACTTCATGGAGTCAGATGCCGATAACACGAAACCAAACCAAGGATGCTGGGCTACTGCAGCTGAATGTTGAAGCTCACCAGTCCTAAGATATCCATCATTGAGCAGCTAGCTAACGCCAACAAAGCGACTGTCGTACTCCTGCAGGAGACACACTGCGAAGCAGTGGAGAAACTCGCAATTCCTGAATTCATACTAGCTACTTTCACACCAAGTAGTAAATATGGTCTGGCCACTTTCATCAGAGATGACACGGATTGGGCTATAGAAGGGCAGTCTACTCAGACTCAGATCTGGAATGGATTGCAGTGAAGGTCCAGGACGTCACCATCATAAATGTGTACAAGACTCCCCCAGTGCGTCTGACTACAACATCCATGCCAGTGTTCACCCCTCCCTGTGTATACTCAGGTGATTTCAACTGCCACCACACCGAATGGGGCTACTCAAAATGTAATCTTGATGGAAACGGCCTCAGATTGGGCATCTGCCAATGACCTCACGCTTCTGTATGATCCAAAGGAGCCAAACAGCTTCCATTCAGCCCACTGGAACACTGGTACAGACCCAGACCTAGAGTTTGCCAGTAACACAAAGAACCATCAGCCACCAATGTGCTGGGTTCTGGAGATGTTCCCACGGTCACAACACCGACCATCACTCATCACCACAACACCACTGGTTGCACCAACATCGAGCAAACCTGTGAAGCGGTGGAACTTCCGCAAGGCCGACTGGGACAAGTTCCAACAACTTACCAACGCAGCCGCCTGGGGCCTTCCTCCCCCAGACAGTCCCAACCTGGACTCCTCCTACCAAGCCTACTGCAACGTGCTTATCAGTGCAGGCAAGAAAATCATCCCCGTGGCTACCAGAGGCATTACATTCCATGTTGGGATGATGAGTGTCAACAGCTATAGGAAGATCATACTGCTGCAGGCACCAAAGAGGATTCTGAAACCACTGCCGTTGCTCACACGCTTGGATGAGAAACGACAAGAACACTGGATTGAGACGGTTGAATCGATCGATTTCACCCACTGGAGCCGTAAAGTGTGGTCAACCGCCTGACCGGCAGAGCCACATCCAAACCCGGAAAATGCCCAGTGACTGCCAACGCGATAGTATCTCAACTAGTCGAGAATGGCCAATTCACAAACTCTGACCGTGATTTCTCGCACGAAGTTTGCAAGGAGGTGGCCGAGTCATGGAAAACTGACAGAGGGGATACGGACCTAACAATGGCCTTCACCCCTGAGGAAATGGCCACAGCACTCAAGATGTTGAAAGCAGGAAAGGCCCCCGGATCTGACAGCATACACCCGGAGTTTCTACTACATTCTGGAGACGCTGCTACCAACTGGATCCGACAGTACCTGTCGACCTCCATGGAGGAGTGCAAAATACCAAAGATCTGGCGTCGTGCAACAGTCATCGCTCTCCCGAAGCCGAACAAGCCAAAGGATGATCCTAAAAGCTACCGGCCCATCTCGCCCCTCTGCATCCCATACAAACTCCTTGGGAGGCTGATCCACGGGCGTATCAACCCCATCATAGACCCTCAACTACCACACGAGCAGGCTGGTTTCCGCCAAGGTCAATCTACTGCGGACCAGGTAACCCTCCTCACCCAAGACGTTGAGGACTGCTTTGAGGCAAATGAGAAGGCAGGAGCTGTTCTTATAGATCTGACAGCTGCCTATGACATTGTGTGGCACTGGGGACTAACTGCAAAGCTACTTCGGGTGCTGCCAGACAGACGCATGGGACGCTACATCATGGAGCTGATATCAAACCGCAGCTTTGTGCTTAAGACCAGTGATGGACAGCAGAGTAGACTATGTAGACTGAAGAATGGCGTCCTGTATTGGCTCCGCTGCTTTTCAACGTGTACATCCATGACCTCCCAGAGACCATCGCTGGAAAATATGGATATGCTGATGATCCCGCCATCCTGATGAGACACAAAGAGTGGAAGACAATCGAAGATGCCTTGAGTCAAGACATGGGGACATTGGCAGAATACCTATGACAGTGACATCTAAGGCTGAGCGAAGGCAAAACAGTGTCAACAGCATTCCATCTAAACAACAAGGAAGCTAAGCGAGAGCTAGCTGTCTTCATTAACAACAGGCGCTTGGACTTCTAACAAACACCCACTTACGTTGGCGTAAAGCTGGACAGGTCACTTACATTTCGTCAACACCTGACTGGTCCCGCGACAAGGTCATGGCACGTTTCGGCCTCACCCGATGCCTGGTAGGAACAAGTTGGGTAGTCAGCCCATTAACTCTTTGCACCTCTGCCTTAGCTCTTATGTATGCCCCAGCTGAGTACTGCGCACCCGTATGGAGCAGAAGTAGACATACTTGCCTAGTCGAGCTTTGCGAACCATCACTGGGTGCCTTCAACCTACTCCCTATACTTGCAGGCATTCCACCTGCAGGGATCCGAAGGCAAGCAGCAACTCTGGCACTATCTCGCGTTGCCATGGACCCAGATCACCTCCTCCCTCAGGCTATCAGCAGAGAGCAGAGGCCACCCCGACTGAAGTCCCGTCACTCCTTTGCTCCACATGGAAAACAACTCCTAGCATCCATCCAGCCAACTGAGACAAAAGCACACTGGATAACCACCAAGTGATCGCAGGAGTGGAAGGCAAACTCATCTCCATTACACAGCTACATCTCTTCACCAGATAGAAGCTGTCCAGGGTCTGACCTCCCCAGAAGAGCATAGGTGAAGCTCAACAGACTTTGTACTGGAGTTGGGCGTTTCAATGCCAGCATGTGGAGATGGGGACTCTGCCAGAGCCCAGCCTGTGAAGGCGGAGCAGAACAACAGACAGCCAACCATGTCATCTCTGGGTGCCCGCTCTCCCACCCACCAAATGGGGCTCAGGGCCAGGCAGACATTCAGGCAGAGACAACAACTTGGCTGCTCAACACCCGGCTTGAGATCTAACTATTCCTTTGGTTTATGTTTCATTGACAAGAAGAGAAGACCTTAGAGGAGTGAATGGACAATTATAAGAGTCTGGAGAATTTGTGTTCAAGTGATCAAGGTCAGGGTGACGTACTGTAGCTGTAGCAGACTAGCAGAACTCGAAGTATCTTGGGCATTGAGAACTGGTTGGAAGAGTGCTGCTCCACTTGTGTAGGAAGGAACTGCAGATGCTGGTTTAAACCTAAGATAGACACAAAATGCTGGAGCAGCTCAGTAGGTCAGGCAGCATCAATGGAGAAAAGGAATGGGTGATGATTTGGGTTGGGTGACTTTTCGGGTTAAAACCCTTCTTCAGACTGAAAAAGGGTTATTACCTGAAACGTCATCTATTCTTTTTCTCCAGAGATGCTGTCTGACCCACTGAGTTACTCCAGCTATTTGTCTCAAGCTTCTACACTTGACAGGAAGGAACTGCAGATGCTGGTTTACAATATGGTATTAATTTATTGAATTGTATGCAAATAAATAAATTTACTGTACCTCTGCACATGTGATGATAAAAAAAATATTGAACCATTGAGGCCACAAAATGCTGCAGTAATGTCCCTGTCCCACTTAGGAAGCCTGAACGGAAACCTCTGGAGACTTTGCGCCCCACCCAAGGTTTCCGTGCGGTTCCTGGAGGTTTTTGTCCTCCGGCAACCACCTTCAACTAGCATCGCAACCGGCTTCGACTAAAAAATTACCGATTTTTAAAACGAAAACCACTATCGACCATTAGGGAGATTGACAAAAACCTCCGCGAACCGCACGGAAACCCTGCGTGGGGCGCAAAGTCTCCAGAGGTTTACGTTCAGGTTTCCTAAGTGGGACAGGGGCATTACTCAATGGATCAGGCAGCATCTCTGGAGAACATGGATCCGTTTCGAGTCAGGATCCTTTTTCAGGCTATTTGTGGGGGAGTGGGCGGAGAGGAAAGCTGGAGAGAGACAGGACAAAGCATGTCAGGAAATAGGTTAACACAGGCGAGGGAGGTTTTTTGATAGGCCGATGGTTGGATCAAAAGCCAGAGATTAAAGCGGAAGGTGGAATAAAGAGTCACAAATTGTGAAGCCAGAGTAAGGGGAGGAGAAATAAGGAAGGAATGTGGGAACAAATTAGGAGGCGGGGAAGGGAGAAACAGTGAATGGATGGAGGAAGGAATCTAGGAAGAGGGGGAGGGAGCAACAGGTCAGAGTCCGGGTGGGGCGCTTGACAGCATGTTTTTCTTCAGTACTTGCTCACAAAACCATGGACACGTCATTTAATGGGACAACCGTGTTTGGGAACAGACCATTTTCCAATCTATTGCGCTCAACAAAAGCCGATCTTTTGCCCGTCTCCCTGGGGACATTGGTGATTGTGTGGAGTTCATATGCCCTTCATGGTCCTGAACTGTCCGTCAAAGAAAGTGCATCTTGGACATTAGCTACTAAATGACCAACTTCATTTCTTTAACCGTTGACTGACCCCGCTGAAACCTGAGCAATCACCGCAAGGCTTTGTTGCTGACTTCTTTTGTGGCACCTTCTGATCCAACGTAGAAGGGCAACATGGCCCCAATTTTCACTTACCAGCAGGAATCATTACGGGTCAACAATTGTTTACCAAGATGAGCTAAACGTGTAGCAGTGCTTCAAGAAAACAATCTTGACAGCCCGAATATTGGCCGCAAGATGAAACTTAAAATCCAATTGATTTGATCATTTTAAAAAACTATCTCCAGTTAATATCATGATGTGAGATACAGGGCTTGGCAAAGTTCAATCTCATGCCAGCAAGAACAACTAAATACTAATATGCTACACAGTGTCAAGAATGTTCTGTGATAAATCATTATTGATTTTCACTGTAATAGCTTCATGGTGATGATTTTGCTGACCAGAGTTCTTCCTTATAAATGTGCCAAAAGAATGAGTAGGCTTAGTTTAATGATGTTCAGCCAAGATTGTACATAGAGTAAATAACAGACTGAATCCCACGATTCAGTGTATGGGTATTTAAGTCTGCTGATTATACCATTTATTTCTCTATCTTTCAAAATACTCTGAATTTTGACAAGATAAATAAATGTGTTTTAACAGTTTCTTGAAATACTTCTGGTGAAGACCAGAGGTAGACTATTTCCCTTAACATTAGAAACATAGAAAAATAGGTGCAGGAGTAGGCCATTCGGCCCTTTGAGCCAGCACCGCCATTCAATATGATCATGGCTGATCATATAAAATCAGTATCCCCGTTCCTGCTTTTTTCCCTTGATTCCTTTAGTCCTAAGAGCTAAATTTAACTCTCTCTTGAAAACATCCAGTGAATCGGCCTCCACTGCCTTCTGTGGAAGAGAATTCCACAGATTCATAACTCTCTGGGTGAAGAGGTTTTTCCTCATTTTTTTCCTCAGTCCCAGATGGCCTACCCATTATTCTTAAACTGTGACCCCTGGTTCAGGACTGTTAGCATGCTGTATGATTCTGTGACTATACGAGTAACACCTCACACTCCACCCCTTGCCCTCACTCTCTTCTGCCAGCTACCTCCTCTCCACTCCATCAGACTGAAGAAGGGTCCCGACCTGAGATGTTGCCTGTCCATTTCCCTCCACAGATGCCACCTGAGTTACTGAAGACGAGTCGCGACCTGAAGCATCACCTTTTCCTTTTCTCCAGAGATGCTATCTGACTCATTGAGTTACTCCAGAATTTTGTGTTTATCCTCCAGCACTTTGTTTCCTTGCACGTATCCAAACAATTTTTTTCCCTTTCTTGATGATTTTATTGTTAAATTTATTCAAAAACTATGATTTTTATTTAGATAGTCTTTCTTTTATTTGAACACTGGAACTACTCAAATTATTCTTGAGTTGATAAAACTGATTTAGTTTAGTTTAGAGATACAGCACGGAAACAGGCCCTTCGGCCCATCGAGTCCACACCGGCCAGCGATCCTCGCACACTAGCACTATCCCACACACAATAAAGACCATTTACATTTTATATTTAATAACAAGCCAATTAACCTACAAACCTGTACGTCTTTGGATTGTGGGAGAAAACCAAAGACCTCGGCGAAAACCCAGGTTACGGGGAGAACGTACCAACACCGTACAGAGTTTAATGCCGATATTTAGAAACCACATTTACCCACACACTCTCGAGTTGAAATGTTCCAGTGGGGCACTGGATCATGTATTAATTGACTACATTGTAATTACTCTTGAGTGAACTTTTGAAACAGAATTCAATTAAAGTGTGTTTGACTAGGAGTAGAAACAGAACAATGGACCAAGGTTTCACAATCCAATTAAGCTGCACAGCAATATTTCATTTAAAAAATATTTAATCTCTGCTTCCACTGCTTTTCTATTGATCATGTTTTCATTCTTAACATGAGACTGTAATTTAAATGTCAGGTTTTTAATTCTTTTCAATGATTGGACTCACTATTTTTATCCCCAGTTAAAATTGTTTAATGTGGGCGGAGAGGATCAGCAATAGATTTTGTTTTGTAGCTTGCTTTAAAAGGGAGATTTAATGGCGGCGCAGCAGTAGAGTTGCTGCCTCACAGCGCCAGAGACCCGGCTTCGATCCTGACTACGGGGGGGCTGTCTGTACGGAGATTGCACATTCTCTCCATGACAGCGTGGGTTTTCTCGGGGTGCTCCGGTTTCCTCCCACAATCCAAAGACGTGCAGGTTTGTAGGTTAATTGGCTTTGGTAGTTTGTAAAATTGTCCCTACTTTGTGGGATGGTGCTCGTGAATGGTGTGATTGCTGATCAGCATGGATGCGGAGGGCTGAAGGGCCTGTTTCCACGCTGTATCTCTAAAGTATAAAGTAAAGTCTAAAGTGGAAGTCATAAAGATGGGTCGACAAAAATGTTGGAGAAACTCAGCGGGTGAGGCAGCATCTATGGAGCGAAGGAAATGGGCAACGTTTCGGGTCAACACCCTTCTTCAGACCCGAAGAACGGTCTTGTCTGAAGAAGGGTTTTGACCCGAAAATTTGCCTATTCCTTCGCTCCATAGATGCTGCCTCACCCACTGAGTTTCTCCAACATTTTTGTCTATCTTCGATTTTCCAGCATCTGCAGTTCCCTTCTTAAATGTCATAAAGCTGGGCTTTAGATGAGGAGGGGAATAAACACACATGGATTGTGAATTGGTCATTCGACAGAAAGCAAATAAATGGATTCTTCTCCGGTTGTCAGGCTTTGACCAGCAGGGTTATGCAGTGATCAGTGGCTGGGATTCAATTTCTATGTCGATGATTTGACTTGGGGGGGAAAGAATATCATTTAGTAGCAAATCGAAACATTTTGAGAGTGTAGAGGAGGGTATAACAAAGCATTAGAGGTGATATTGGCAAACTGAATGAATGGGCAAGAACGTGGCCGATGAAACATAGAATATACATAGACTAGTACACATGGGAAAAGGCCATTTGGCCCACAATGTTAGTGATACCAAGGCTATTGGGCCCACAATATCTGTGATGCCCACATGATGCCAAGATATCCATGCCCTGCATATGCAAAAGCCTTGCGTCATTGATATTTGGGGTGGCACGATCCTGACTACGGGTGCTGTCTGTATGGTGTTTACCGTGACCACATGTGTTTTCCCCGGGTGCTCTGGTTTCTTCCCACACTCCAAAGACCTGCAGCTCTGTAAGTTAATTGGCTTCGGTTAAAATTGTCCCTAGCGAGTCGGATAGTGCTTGTGTACAGGTATCGCTGGTTGTCGTGGCTCGAGGAGCTATCTCCAAACAAAACTCAATTTAATTTACACTCTGGGAGAAAGGTTCTGCCCTATCTATGCCTCTCATAATTTTATAAAGTTCCCCCTCTGTCTCCGACAGTTCAGAGAACACAATTGGAGTTTGTCCATTCGCTCCTCATAGCTAATTCACCCTCATCCAAGCAGCAGTTTGATAAAAACTGTCACTGTCCTTTTCTCTCTCACAGAACATAAAAGAGTACAACTCAAGGACAGGTCCTTTGGCCCACAATATCTGTGTCGATCATGACAGGGGCGGAAATCGCTATCAAAATATGGGGGGGACACAATTTCTTGGTGGCCGCGCGTGCACACACACACACGCGCGCGCACACACGAGGCTTCAGAGGCTTCAGCCGTGGGGCCTGTGGACGGTAACATCAGGAGCTGACCTGGTTGGTGACTGACTCCGAACTCCAGCAAGAGCAGCTTCGTCCGCCCTGAATCGTGGGGCTTGAATCGGCCCATTCGCGGGGCCTTTCGTCGCCCGGCACGGCTTAAAATCTGCCGACGGGGGCTTCAACATCAGGAGCTTCAATCGCCTTGACACAGCAGTTTGATTTTAAGCCGCGCTGGGCAATGAAAGGCCCCGCGAATGGGCCGATTCAGCCCTTAGAATGCGTTTGATACCTGCTTTAATCTTCCAAAAGCTACAATGTGATAAATAACACTTGAACAAATAAAACTGAAGCAAATAAAGGCAAACAGAAGAACCAACCTTGGAGGGGGGAGAGAGAGAAAGATGGGAAAAAATACTAAATAACGTGAGTGACCGTGAATGAGGGACTTACCTGCAAATCAGCCAGGAAACCCTTTCGACCTGAGCCCTTAATGACCTGACCCGTTTAAATCCGATACCCATTTAAATCTTTCCCATTCACTAATACATCCAATTAGTTCAAATGATAAATGTACCCGCATCAGCCAGCTTTAAGAAATTCTCGGTGAATACCTTCAGTAATACTTGAAGGTCAAAACACAATTGGTGACACATCGTGTTAATACGATGTAAATAGAGACATTTAACAAGCGCTTAAAAGTGACACCCCCACTGTCTAACGGAAAGCGGAGATTTTAATAGATTTTTTTTCCACCAAATTTCAAAATCTGGATTACAACCACCCCCCCCACGTCTCAAAACATGGGAGGGGCATGTCCCCCCTGTCCTCCTCCCCCTTGGTATTACCAAGACTATCTCTCATCTACCTGCACATAATCCATATCACTCCATCCCATGTGTATCCATGTGCCTTTCCGAACGTCCCTTAGATGCCACACTCCTATCTGCATCCACCACCAGCTCTGGTAATGCATTCCAGGTGCTCATCACCCTCTGTGTAAAAACAAATTGTCCTGTACATCTCCTTTAAACTTTCGCTCTCTCACCTTAAAGCTGTGCCGTCTAGTATTAGATTTTACCATCCGGGAGATTGGAAAAGGTTCTGACTGTCTATTCTATATATTGTGTCCTGCAGCTTCACAATTAAGTATTGTTGAGAAACCTTGGTTAAGAGTTATAATCATGTTAGAAGACGCCACTGTGATGTGGAAGACAAAAACTAACATTGAAGCAACATGAATCCATGTTGGACTCCCGCATGGAAATTAAAGGTGCCAATATTGACCTGGATAAATGTTGGCTGACTCAATAGGATCTTCCCATAAGTTTAATAGGCCTGTCCTACTTAGGCGACTTTTTAGGCAACTGCAGGAGACTATGCAGTCGCCACATGTTCGCGGGTGGTTGCCGACAATGGAGTCGCCTTCATGGTCGTGAGAAGTTCCCGCGTTCTGCAAACTAGTTGCGGCCTAATTATGGTCGCCGTGAATTTTTCAACGTGTTGAAAAATTAATGGGAATGAAGCCGCCGTGCAGAGTAGCGAGAATTCTCGTGCTGTAGGCTAGTCGCCAGGAGGTCCTAGTGGGTTGCCAGGAGGTCGGTGGTTCTCGTAGGTTGTAGCCGGTGCCAATTTTATTGGCTCATTGGGAAAAAAATGGGTAAGCAGCAGTTTTCAGAACCAAGGATAATCGACCGGCAATGTTAAATGTCCGCCGAGTTTCACAGCCGTGTATCTCTGGCTTCTTAAATGTTCTCTCCAGTCCTTCTCCCCCCTCCTCCCCCCTCTTCCTCCCCTTTCCCTCCCCCTCTCCCCGCACAGGACGTACCGTACACTGTACTTTAGCCGTCTTTTTACAGCGCCAACCTTCCTGTTCATCGCGGTGTGTGTCTGTTTCACCTTGGCTTTGCACCGTGTGAAATTTTTAGACAGTTCTCCCCCCCGCCTGCCCTGTCCCCCACCTGCATAACAGGCTGGTGAAGGAAGCGATGTGTGTGTGTGTTCCACTCTGACAGTCGCCGTTCCAGTTGCCAGTTTTTCAGGCGACTGCCGGCTACTTGACAGTCGCCGGCAGTCCGCTGAAAAATCGCCTAAGTCAACACGGTTGCACAGCGGTAGAGTTGCTGCCTCACAGCGCCAAAGACCCGGGTTCGATCCTGACTACAGTTGCTGTCTGTACAAAGTTTGTACTTTTTCTCGGGTGCTCCGGTTTCCTCCCACACTCCAAAGACGAGCAGGTTTGTAGGCTTCGGCTAAATTGTGTGTGTAGGATAGTTTAAGTGTGTGGGGATCGCCAGACGGCGCAGACTCGGGGGGCCGAAGAGCCTGTTTCTGCGCTGTATCTCTAAACTACACTAAACATTATGTTCAAAGGAGGTCCCAGTGGAAATGGGTCACTGATATAAATAATGCTACCACATCCAGTTCGCATATTCCACTTATTATCTTGAGATTTGTGAATAATGTTATGCAAATTTCATTTTGTGAATTTTAATAATGCCATTTGTAATGATAATCTTTCAGGCTAACCTGTACATTTCCACTTGATTTTGTTTGCTGTCTTGTTATTTTGTGTGCTGTAAGGCCATCATACCATGATGAATCATATTACACTCAGGGCTATTGGCAATGAAATTTGAATTGTGCACATCAATTCCAAATGTTGATAAATGTTAACTACTTTTGAACTTCTCAATTGATTTCACAATCTAATAAGGAAACAAATATGTTTGGCTTTATTCAATCAGCAGAGTTTACAGATGATCACTTCAAATGTTATCACAACCACATTTGGAGTATTTTGAGCAGTTCTGGGCCCCATATCTTCTTGCGTTTGAGGCAGCAGAAGTCTGCAGCAGGATGATGCCATCCGATTCGACATCCGTAGGTGCCCGCCCTAAAAAAGAGCGCTTGCTCCGGGTTGGCGCCAAGCTGCGGCGCTGCTGCTGTCTCTGTTTGTTGTCGTTCGCATGACTGAGATCAGTTGACAGGGCTCACCACCGGGAGGTCGACAGCATGAGCCCCAGGCCCCGCATCTGATGGAGGATGTGCTGGCATTGGAGGGGGTCCAGAGGATGTAGAATGGATCATTGTTAGCTGAGGGGAAGGTGACAAGGAGGCATACAAACATCGCAATCAGGAGGACAGTGAAACTAGTTGGAGAACTGGGATGGTGCAGGGATGAGAGGGAAAGCAAGGGTTACTTGAAGATAGAGAAATCAATGTTCATACCGCTGGGTTGTCAAAACGAAATATGAGGTGATGTTCCTCCAATTTGCGTTTGGCCTCACTGCTCACTCTGACAATGGAGAAGACCCAGGACAGAAATGTCAGTGTGGGAATGGGAGGGGAGTCAAGATTCAAGACAGTTTATTGTCATGTGTCCCTGATAGGACAATGACATTCTTGCTTTGCTTCAGCACAACAGAACATAGTAGGCATTGACTACATTACAGATCAGTGTGTCCATATACCATTATATAAATATATACACACATGAATAAATAAACTGATAAAGTGCAAATAACAGATAATGGGCTACTAATGTTCAGAGTTTTGTCCGAGCCAAGTTTAATAACCACATAGCTGTGGGGAAGTAGCTATTCCTGAATCTGGTTGTTGCAGTCTTCAGGCTCCTGTACCATCTACCTGAACGTAGCGGGGAGATGAGTGTGTGGCCAGGATGGTGTGGGTCCTTGATGATGCTGCCAGCCTTTATGAGGCAGCAACTTTGATAGATCCCCTCGATGGTAGGGAGGTCAGAGCCGATGATGGACTGGGCAGTGTTTACTACATTTTGTAGTCTTTTCCTCTCCAGGGCGCTCAAGTTGCCGAACCAAGCCACGATGCAACCGGTCAGCATGCTCTCTACTGTGCACCTGTAGAAGTTAGAGAGAGGCCTCCTTGGCAAACCGACTCTCCATAATCTTCTCAGGAAGTAGAGGTGCTGATGTGCTTTCTTAATAATTGCATCAGTGTTCTCGGACCAGGAGAGATCTTCAGAGATGTGCATGCCCAGGAATTTGTAGCTCTTGACCCTTTCAACCATCGACCCATTGATATAAACGGGACTGTGGGTCCCCATCCTACTCCTTCCAAAGTCCACAATCAGTTCCTTGGTTTTGCTGGTGTTGAGGGCCAGGTTATTGTGCTAGCACCATATGGACAGTCGGTCGATCTCACTTCTATACTCTGACTCATCCCCATCAGTGATACGTCCCACAACAGTGGTGTCGTCAGCGAACTTGATGATGGAGCTCGCACTTTGACCGGCTACGCAGTCATGAGTATAGAGTGAGTACAGCAGGGGGCTGAGCACGCAGCCTTAATGTGCCCCCGTGCTGATTGTTATCGAGGCTGACACATTTCCACCAATACGGACAGACTGTGGTCTGTGAATGAGGAAGTCGAGGATCCAATTGCAGAGGGATGCACAGAGACCCAGTTCTGAGAGTTTGGTAACCAGCTTGGAGGGGATGATTGTGTTAAAATGTTTGACAACCGGGAGATTACATCAGCCCAGGCGAACTGGGCGAAGGTGTTCAGCAAAACGCTCGTCCAGTCTGCCTTTGGTCTCACCGATGTATCAGAGTCCACACCTGGAACAGCGGATGAGGGTGAAGGAGGTGCAAGTGAACTTCTGTCTAACCTGAAAGGACTGTCGGTGGACTGAAAGGACTGAAAGGAGAGTCGAGGGAGGATGTATGAACATTTAGGTTCTTGCTATTCCTTCAATAAGACAAATGTTGACAGTGCTACTCGTTAACAATGAATAAGAGTGTGTTAATAACAACAGGATTTCTATTGGCTTTGCTTCTCCTTAGTTGTACCTCTCCAGGATATCACTTTGACTTTCACGATGTGGAAACAGGGACTTCAGCTCACCAAGTCTGCACCGACCAGCGCTCACCTCCTACACTAGCACTACCCTGTACACTAGGGACAATTTACAACTTACAGAAGCCAATTAACCTGCAAACCTGCTGGTCTTTGGAGTGTGGATAGAAACCGGAGCGCCTGGAGATAGCCCACGTGATCACAGGGAGAATGTACAAACTCCGTACAGACATCACAAGCAGTTAGGATCGAACCCGGATGTCTAGTCGTAGGGCAGCAACTCTACCGCTGTGCCACTGAAAAGCTTCTTCCTAGATCGAAAGAATGCAGAGTTAAGTGGTCACAGGATTATCCGACATGGTCACATGGAGAACGTACAAACTCCATGCAGAAAGGTCTCGACCCGAAACGTCACCCATTCCTTCTTTCCAGAGATGCTGCCTGTCCCGCTGAGTTACTCCTGCTTTTTGTGTCTCTAGACAGTACCTGTAGTCAGGATTGAACCCGGGTCTCTGGCGCTGTAAAGCAGCAACTCAGCCGCTGCCCTATGGCAGAGGATCCGGATAAACTGATGGCCAGGATTCTAATGATATTTGCTTTGCGAAACCAAAGTTTGTTCAATACAATGATAGCATCTCTGAACTCTGATGTGAAGGAATTGGGTTCTTTGTTCTTGCCAATCTTTCAGATAAGGCAAATGTTGACAGTGCTACCAGTTAACAATTGATATGAAACTCTGTTAAAAATAGCATGTTTTCAATTGTTTCTGCTTGTCCTTGGTTGAACATGGTCCTGGATACCTCTGATGCAAAATAGCAATGGCTTTTCTCTCTCTTGACTGAACTCTGCTGAGATCAAGGGACCATTATTGCATTGTGTGTGTGAAAGGGGAAGAATCATTTGATGGGATTACGCGGATTGGTTTTGAAGCACACAAAGGCATTTACCTTCTGAAATATGCAAACATTGAATCTGTACCAATAATATGTACTCAGCAGTTTTATTTAAAGCCCGTACAATCTCCACTGTGGCTGTGAGCAATGTACACTGCATTGCACCCCTCACCTTAATCACATAATTTCTCCTTCTGATTGCAAACAAAGCTATTCATTGCCTGAATCCCAGACTAGTCCACAAGCAGAGATAGAACAAAAGTTCTGCAGTAACTCAGCGGGTCAGGCAGCATCACTGGGAGAAAGGATGGGTGACGTTTCATGTCATGCGCAAGTTGGGCCAAAGGGCCTGTTTCCTCGCTTTACGACTCTATGACTATGGTAGCTTTCTGAACTGGAGATGGACATAAAATGCTGCTGTAACTCAGCGGGTCAGGCAGCATCGTTGGAGACCATGGATAGTTGATATTTTGGGTCGGAATCCTTCCGAATCAGTCTGAAGAAAGGTGCTGACCTGAATCATCACCCATGGTATTTCTCCAGAGATGCTGCCTGACCCACTGAGTTATTCCAGCACTTTGTAACCATCTTTGGTGTCATTGAGCATCTGCAGTTTTTTGTTTCGACTCCATAAGAAGCTTGTGAATGATTTGTATTTCCCCTAGATGGCCAAAATAGACCCAATAATTCCATCGGATGTGATCAACATTGTTTCCAAATAAAGCATCCTTCAGCTGAGCTGTGTAATGAAGGAACTGAGTAAATCTAACAGCATTGTAATCATTAGATTGCTCCCTGTGCATTCCAATGTGTGCTTTTGTGAACGCCTGTGTTAAAACTAATCAACAGAGCTGCTCAATTTGCAATTAAATAAAGAGCCCCAGCAGACTTCTGTCTGACTTTCAAGGTTTGCTGAATATTGCTGCAAAGTCTGGAGTATTGTTTCTGTGATTCCAGTTTCATAGAACATTGATCGGTTCAGGCAGCATCTCTGGAGAAAAAGAGTAGGTGATGTTTTGGGTCGGCACCCTTCTTCAGACTCATTTATTTACTCAGTTTCTCCAAAGATGCTGCCTGACTCGCTGAGTTACTCCAGTATTTTGTGTCTATCCTTCGTGTCAGCCAGCATCTGCAGTTCCGTCCTACACATAGAACAGTACAGCACAGCACAGCAACAGGCGATTTCGCCCACAATGTTTGCACCGAACATGATGCCAAGACCATCACTTATCTACCTGCGCATAATCTCTATGTGAGTCTGAAGAAGGGTCTCAACCCGAAACGTCACCCATTCCTTCTCTCCAGAGATGCTGCCTGTCCCACTGAGTTACTCCAATATCTTGTGTCTATATCCTTCTATTCCCAGCATATCCAGGTGCCTATTGAGGGGCAAATTGATCACTCAGGTGGTGGATATATGGAACAAGCTGCTCGAGGAGATAGATGAGGTAGATCCTCCTCTATAACAGCATTTCAATGACAGTTGGACACGTGACTAGGAAAGATTCAGTGGGATAAGGGCCAAACTCAAACAAATGGGACTAGATTCAAATATAGAACATGGAACAACACGGCACAGGAACGGGCCTTCAGCCTGGAATGTTGAACATGATGCCAAGTTAAACTGATCTAATTTGCCTGTAAATGGTCCATATCCCTCCATTCCCTGCACTTCCATGTGCCTATCTAAAAGTCACTATCCTATCAGGCAACACCCCTGGCAATGCATTCCAGGCCTCCACCACTCTCTGTGTTAAAATACATGTCCTGCATAACCCTAAAATGTACCTATGTCACCTTATAGCCGTGTGTTCTGGTGTTGGACATTTCCACCCTGGAGTAAAGGCTCTGGCTGTTTATCACATCTTCATTCCACCTTTATTCCATATCAGCCAAAATAGGTGGAAAGGCAGTCTACATTAGACGATGAATTGACATGGTAGGAAATAGTGTGAGTGCGCAGTATCTCAACATAAATGCCATACGGGGTGACACAGTGGCCCAGCGGTAGAGTTGCTGCCTTACAGCTCCAGAGACCAGGGTTCGATCCTTACTACGGGTGCTGTCTGGACAGAGTTTTCACATTCACTCTGTGACCACGTGGGTCTTCTCCAGGTGCTCCAGTTTACCCTCCCCCCATTCCAATGATGTGAGGGTTTGTAGGTTAATTGGCTTCTTTAAATTGTCCCTAGTGTGTAGAATAGAACAAGTGCACCGGTAATTATTGATCAGCGGGGACTTGGTGGGCCGAAGGGCCTCTTTCCACCCTGTATCCCTGAAACTAAAAACCTCTTTATGTGTTCACCTTTCCTCCAACTTCAATTTCACAGGTGCATTCACTTGCACCTCATCTCCTGTATCCGCTGTTGCAGATGTCAACTTCTGTACATCGGCGAGACCAAGCGCAGGACCAAACGATTCGCTGAAAACCTCCACTCGGTCCGCCTTAACCCACCTGATCTCCCGGTTGCTCAGCACTTTTATTCCCCTTCCCATTCCCAATCTGACCATTCTGTCGTGGGCCTCCTTGTGGGTCAGAGTGAAGCCCAGCGCAAATTGGAGCAACAGCACTTCATATTTCGCTCGGGTGGTTTACACCCAGTGGTATGAACATTGCCTTCTCTAACTTCAGATAGCCCTTGCTTTCCCTCTCTATCCACTCCCCCTTCCCAGTTCTCCCACCAGTCTTACTGTCTCCGACCACATTCTCTCTCTGTCCCGATATCAGTCTGAAGAAGGGTCACGACACAATACGTCACCCATTCCTTCTCTCCAGAGATGCTGCCTGTCCCGCTGAGTTACTCCAGCATTTTGTGTGCTTTTTTGATTTAAACCATCATCTGCAGTTTCTTCCTACACTCTTTATGTGTTATCTGATTGCCTTGAAATCTGGAGCATTCTTTGAAAAAGCAAAGGATTTTATGTTGCATTTTTCAAATCCTTTTCAGAATCCCCCAAGGTATCTAACCCAGGTGTAATATAAGACCTCTGCTACCTCCCAGTAAAGCAATGTGTCAATGACTGGATATTGTGTTTGAAAGACAATGACCTGGGGGAATTAAGCTGGCCCATGATACTGGCAATAATTCCCCTGCTTCTTTTATTTTGAGGCACTGTCATAGGATCTTTTATTTGTATCCTAGAGCGTTAGACAGGCCCCAGTTTAACATCGCATCTGAAAATCACGAGAGGAGATGAATCATTTCCTCAGTAGATGACTGGAGAGTTAGTCTATATCTTTGTGCTCTCATCACCAAGCAGGCATGAAGCTGGAACATTGCATCTTGGAGGCAAATGAGCAACCAAAGAACCATACCAAGCGATCACACATTCCACTGACTGGATAGCACGCAACAAAAACTATTTGACAGAAGCCAATTAACCTACAACCCTGCACGTCTTTCGAGTGTGGGAGGAAAACGGAGCACCCGGAGAAAACCCACGCAGTCACAGGGAGAACGTTCTATCTATGCAAAGACGGCACCCTTGGTTAGGATGGAACCCGGGTGTCAGGCGCTGTAAGGCAGCAACAATTCCGCTGTGACATTGTACCGCCCCGTAGAAAGGGTAGATAGTGAAATGGATGTTCCATGGTGGCATTGTGGAACAGAGGTAGAATTGCTGCCTTACAGTGCCAGAGACCCGGCTTTGATCCTGACTATGTATTATTCGCACTTTATCAGTTTATTTATTCATATGTGTATATATTTATATAATGGTATATGGATACACTGATCTGTTTTGTAGTCAATGCCTACTCTGTTCTGTTATGCTGAAGCAAAGCAAGAATTTCATTGTCCTATCAGGGACACATGACAATAAACTCACTTGAATCTTCTTGAATCATCTACAAGGAGTTTGTATGTTCTCCCTGTGACCCGCATGGATTTTCTCCGGGTGCTCCGGTCTCCTTCCACACTTCAGAGACTGTACGACAGGCCTTTAGGCTAATTGGTTGCAGTAAAATTGTAAATTGTCCATAGTATGCAGGATAGTGTTTGTGTGCAGGATCACTGGTCGGCACAGACTTGGTGGGCTGAAGGGCCTGTATCCATGCTTTATCTCAAAACCAAAACCAAACTATATGTGCTTTTTTAGAAATTACATTCCACATTTGTCGACAGTCATTTGCAGTCTGCTTCGGCTCCAGTCTTGCTGCAACAAATTATTGGAATCAATAAGCTCCATTTAGTTTGCCAACTCATCTTCCTGCACCATCCTGATGCCTATGAATGAATCACCAGGGTGTTAACTGAGTCGATCACCAAGCCAGCTGAATTTTGAGATGTTTGCTGTGGTGGAAAGTGGTTAGTCTCCAGACAATTGCAACTTCCACAATAATTTTGACGAAAAAGCCTCAGCATAAGACACACCTTCAGAAAGAAGGTGAGGAGGAATTTATTTCGTTAGAGGGAGGTGAATCTGTGGAATTCATTGCCAGAAAAGGCTGTGGAGGCCGTCAATGAATATTTCTAAGGTAGAAATTGACAGGTTCTTGATTAAGGGTGTCAGGGGTTATGCGGAGACGGCGGGTGAATAGGGGTTGAGAGATAGATCATCCATGATTGAATGGCAGAGTAGACTTGATGGGACGAATGGTCTAATTCTGCTACTATAACAAAAAAACTAAAATCAAATAAAGAAAATTCTTATGAGATGCTCTGGTCAGCCAACCGATCTCTACCGCACCAGATCCTTCTGTGTTTAGCACCGTGGGGGAAATGTACATGAGATTGCACAGTATCTGAGATTTTCAATTGATTCTCCGAACATGTGTGCTTAAAGTGGTCCAAATCTTGATCGGGGCAATGGGATGGAGTTCTATTAATCCCACTGTTGTACCATTATTTTTTAGAACACTGCCCTTGGGCAAGTTGATGTAAATGGGACGGAAATGTCATAATGGATCCTTTGTCTCATTATGGAAGCGTGACTGCAGGATGTCCAAAGCTGAGAGTGGAACGCTCAAGGACATTTGACATTTGGGAAGGACGGGCAAAGTGGAAAATGCAGTTGTGTGGAAACTGTAAATGAGGTGGTGGTGCAGCGCTACAAATGAGGAGAGCAGTGCGTTGTTTAGTTTCTTTAGTTTTGTTTTTTTAGTTTACTGTCACATGTACCGAGGTACAGTGAAAAGCTTTTGTTGCGTGCTAACCAGTCAGCAGAAAGACAATATACGGTTACAATCAAGCCTTTCACAGTGTACACATACATGAAATCTTTAGAGCAAGATAAAGCCAGTAAAGTCCAATCTAAGATAGTCTGAGGTAGATAGTAGTTCAGGACTGCTCTCTCGTTGTGGTTGGATGGTTTAGTCGCCTGATAACAGCTGGGAAGAATCTGTCCTTGAATCTGGAGGTATGTGTTCTCACACCTACGCATTTGGAAGAGGGGAGAAGAAGGAGTGGCCAGGGTGCGACTTGCCGTCGATTATGCAGGTGGCCTTGTCGAGGCAGCGTGAGGTGTAAATGGAGTCGTCAGAAAGGAGGTTGGTTTGTTTGTCTGGGCTGCTTCCACAATTCTGTGCAGTTTCTTGCGATCTTGGATAGAGCGGTTCTCAAACCAAGCTATGATGCGCCCTGATAAAATGCTTTCTACGGCATATCGGTAGGAACGTTGGTAAAAAAAATGGTATGGACTTGGCAGATCGCGATGTTGAATGAAGATTAACGTGAATGGAGCCGAGAAATAGCAAAGGGCAGAAAACATTAGTCACTGTGATTTTAAACCATTAAGGTACTAGTAACATTGTGCATGGCATAAATCAAGACAGAATCGCATGCAAAAGGGGTAGTACAGTAATCACGGGAGGCTTTAATCAACATACAGACTGGACTAGTCAAATTAACCATGATAAGGTAATACTTAAATGAACAGTGATACGGTATTACTTCAATTGAATTAAATTGACAGTGATAAGGTATTACTGAAACTAAGCACTGGTGAAAAAAAGGGCGGAACAGTAGCACAGCGGTAGAGTTGGTAACAGATGATGGGTGCTGCCCGTGTGGAGTTTGTACGTTCTCCCTGTGTCCACGTGGGTTTCCTCCGGCTGCTCCGGTTTCCTCCCACATTCGAAAGACGTACAGGTTTGTAAGTTAATTGGCTTTGGTTATATTATAAATTTTCCCCAGTGTGTAGAATAGTGTTAGTGTGTGGGGTGGTTGTTGGTCAGCGCGGGCGCAGTGGGGCACATTCCTTTCCACAATCCCATTGCTGATACGTCTGTTCAATGTTTTACCTCTCTATTGAGTCAAGAGTGTTGTATTGCCATATGTCCCAAACAGAACAATGAAATTCTTACTTGCAGAAGCACAGCTGAATATGTAACAATTTAAGAAACAAAATTAAAGTCTGTGTGTGTGTGTGTGTGTGTGTGTGTGTGCAGTATATGTACATATATGCACACATATACAATGACATTGTTTAGTATATATATAACATAGGGAATTGAATGTGTGGCTGAGGGGCGGGTGCAGGGAGCAAATATTTAGATTTATAGAAAATTGGGATCACTTCTGGGGTTGGGGTGACCTGTACAAAAGGGACGGGTTACACTTTAACTAGGGGGGGACCAATGTTCTGGCAGGCAGGTTTGCTGGGGCGACACGTGTGGGTTTAAACTAAATAGTGGGGGGAGGGATTGACAAATTGTAGTATAAAGATGGAGTAGAAGGGGAAGTGAGTACAGGAAAAATTACAAAAGACTTCAGAATTAATGGGAAGGAAAGTTCAAGAAGGGATAAGAGAGCAAGGTCAGGGCCAATTGCGAGCGGTGCGAGAGGAGAGGTTAATACCGAGGTCAAAGTGTTGTATATGAATGCGCAAAGTATAAGAAATAAAGTGGACAAGGTTGAGGCTCAGTTGGAAATTGGCAAATATGATGTAGTGAGAATTACAGAGACGTGGCTGCAAGAGGGCCAGGGCTGGGAACTGAATATTCAAGGGTATACCTCCTATCAAAAAGACAGACAGGTGGGCAAAGGGGGTGGGGTAGCTCTGTTGGTGAGGAATTAAATTCAATCCTTTGCAAGGGGTGACATTGAAACAGGAGATTTGGAGTCAGTATGGATAGAACTAAGGAATTGTAAGGGTAAAAAGACCCAAATGGGACTGATCTACAGGCCCCCAAACAGTGGTCTGGATATAGGGTACAGGTTGAATTAGGAGTTAAAATTGGCATGTAGTAAAGGTAATGTTACAGTTGTTATGGGAGATTTCATCATGCAGGTAGACTGGGAAAATCAGGTTGGTGCTGGATCCTAAGAAAGGGAGTTTGTGGAGTGCCTTCGTGATGGATTTTTAGAGCAGCTTGTATTGGAGCCTACCAGGGAGAAGGCAATTCTGGATTTAGTGTTATGTAATGAACCGGATTTGATAAAGGAATTTGAGGTTAAGGAACCATTAGGAGGTAGTGACCATAATATGGTCAAGTTTAATCTACAATTGGAGAGGGAGAAGGGTAAATCGGAGGTGTCAGTGTTACAGGCTCACCAGTCATCAATTAAGGCCATAGAGTGTCTCTATAACCGAGCCTTGAAAGTCCTGGACAAAAAAAGAATAAGGTATCATCACTGTCAAATTGTAAGCAAATATAAGATCCTAAGTTTTGCTAACTTTATTTCCTTACATTTAGTGTCGGGTTGGTCTTCAGGTGTTTAAATGGTGCTGCTCCCCAGCTGCTGTGTAAAACAATAACAAGACTGCAAAGTGGGACCAGATCCACCACCCGAGCAGCGTCAAAAGGCAATTGTAGTATCCCCTTCTGCAGAACATCTTTTGCTCAAACTGCCTTTTCAGTAAAAGGGACAAAATTATGGAACTCACTGCCAGACCACTTGAAATGTATCCCTACATATGTCATATTCAAAAGAAACACAAAATTGTGACTAATTCAACAACAATCTTGTTCTCATATTTAGTTGTTACACTGTGCTCTCTCTGTATGTCTTTTTCTCTTTTCCATTTTTTATCTCATTTCCATTTCCATTTTTCTATTTTTAATAATGTTAATCTGAATGATCATTTTTAACCAAAAGCCCTACTAGGGCCCTAAAAGGAGCTTTGGCTAAAAACACTATGATGCATACATCAGATGACTGTTTCAAGTGTATCTATGTTTTTGTATCTGTCCCTATTTAAATTTAAAAAAAAAAAAAAGTTGAATAAAGGGGACTATGGAGCCATGGGGGAGGAGCTGGCCAAAGTTGACTGGAAAGATACCCTAACAGGGATGATAGTGGAATAACAATGGCAGGTATTTCTGGGATAATACAGAAGGTGCAGGATCAGTTCATTCCTAGGAGGAAGAAAGATTCCAAGGGGAGTGAGGGGTGACCGTGGTTGACAAGGGACGTCGGGGACAGTATAAAAATAAAAGAGAAGTACAACATAGCAAAGATGAGCGGGAAGCAAGAGGATTGGGTAATGTATAAAGAGCAACGGAAAATAACTAAAAAGGCAATAAGGGGAGAAAAGATGAGTTATGAAGGTAAGCTAGCCAGGAATATAAAGGAGGATAGTAAAAGCTTCTTTAGGTATGTGAAGAGGAAAACATTAGTTAAGACCAAAGTTGGACCCACGAAGATGTTAATTCTGGCCAAATTGGAGAGGCCAGGACACTAACATTGAGAAAAGATCTTCTGAGAATTTGGTCAATTTAAGAATGCCTTCTGTAGAAATAGGATAAGCTGCAGAATGGTGCCAGTTTGTCTAGAGCCTAGATAAAAGCTGCAGAAAGAGAACGGAACATCTGCAGATCCTAACAATTAGGTACAAATTGCATGGAATGGATTGGATGAATGCAAACACATTGTATATAATGTTGCAAAGCTTTACTTTGCTTGATGTTGATTGGATTAAGTATTGAGCCTTGTCTGGGTTTCTTGAATATCACGGCACATGTTGCGATGTTCGTTTCTTTTGAGAAGCTCTGTTGAATACATTGTATTAGTTACTGTATTATTGGGTTAGGGAAATGTCTATCATCTACTGGGTTAATCGATATATGTTATTGGACTGTATAGGAGACCACCCTTATGTGGTTCGGGGACCTATAAAAGACCGCTCCCACGAGGTCCTGTGTCAATCTTCTGGGAGAACGCTTGGGACTGCATGACCTTCTGGAGTGTCTCTGTTTGAGCGAGGCTAAGAGGGCTTGATTAGGCAGATACGAAGATCGAACCCGCGGTGGTTAGGTACAGTAGTAGGAACTGTAATTGTGTTTTGTCAAAATAAAGTTTAGGTGTGCAAGTGCTTGACTCAGTGATTTTTGATTGAAACTAGACTGGGGAGAAGCTTAGAACGAGTTATTTACAAAGACTGAAAAAGGTGAATTTATTATGGGGAACAAGGAAATGGCAGATGAGTTGAACAGGTACTTTGGATCCGTCTTCATTAAGGAGGACACAAACAATCTTCCTGATATACTAGTGGCTAGAGGATCTGGGGTGATGGGGGAACTGAAGGAAATCCACATTAGGCAGGAAATAGTGTTGGGTAGACTGATGGGACTGAATGCTGATAAATCCCCAGGGCCTGATGGTCTGCATCCCAGAGTACTTAAGGAAGTGGCTTCAGAAATCATGGACGCATTGGTGATCATTTTCCAATGTTCTATAGACTCAGGATCAGTTCCTGTGGATTGGAGTGTAGTTAATGTTATCCCATGTTTTAAGAAAGGCAGGAAAGAGAAAACATGGAATTATAGACCAGTTAGCCTGACATTGGTGGTGGGGAAGATGCTGGAGTCAATTATAAAAGATGAAATAGCGGAGCATTTGGATAGCAGTAAGAAGTTCGGTCCGAGTCAGCATGGATTTACGAAGGGGCAATCATGCTTGACTAATCTTCTGGAATTATATCCTCTTCTTGAAGATGTAACTAAGAAAATGGACAAGGGAGAGCTAGTGCATATAGTGTACCTGGACTTTCAGAAAGCATTTGATAAGGTCCCACACAGGAGATTAGTGGGCTAAATTAGGGCACATGGTATTGGGGGTAGAGTGCTGACATGGATAGAAAATTGGTTGGCAGACAGAAACAAAGAGTAGGGATTAACCAGGGGCCACAGTTTAAGAATAAGGGGTAATCCATTTAGAACGGAGACAAGGAAACACTTTTTCACGCCGAGAGTAGTGAGTCTGTGGAATTCTCTGCCTCAGAGGGCGGTGGAGGCAGGTTCTCTGTATACTTTAAAGAGAGAGCTAGATAGGGCTCTTAAAGATAGCGGAGTGATATGGGGAGAAGGCAGGAACGGGTTACTGATTAGGGATGGTCAGCCATGATCACATTGAATGGTGGTGCTGGCTCGAAAGGCTGAAGGGCCTACTCCTGCACCTATTGTCTATCGTCTATTTTCAGTGTCTGTGCGGGAGGGCTGGTCTCCCTACGCAATATTCCACCTCCACCAATTCCAATATTGCTGGCCAGTCGGGGGCGGGGGAGTTCTTTCTGGACTTACCGGAAATTACGCAATCAGCGCAACCTCTGCACTCACCGAAATTCTTCCAATCAGCGAGACCTATCCTCGAAATGAGTGGGACATTTGAACCAAATACAGTTGGACCTAATAAAGCTTTGCTGTTTCAAGGACAGGCAGAGCAGCGAGCCAAACAACTCATGGCATTGTCATTAAGGGCTAATAAATCATTTATTGCAAGTTCATTGCAGACTCACAGTTCAGTTGATTCACAGCTTAGAATGAGAGTCGTGTCCTCTCCCTGGCGATCTTGCAGAGTGACTGCGTCATGTCCAGGCATCCAGGGTTTTATAGTTTCCCCCCCCGGAAAGGGCGTGACCTTCGTCGTGGTGAATGACAGACGAGAGGATCTCAAGGTTTTTTAAACACTCTTAATTTTTTTATTTTTCATCGATGGGAAAAATCCTCAGGACCTGCTCAGCGGAGGAGGACTGTAAGTAAGATGGCCAAAAGTCATAGCGATACATGGTGCCCTTTTTTTTCTAAAATCAATATATAGCGCAGACAGGAAGTTGTCAAGATGAGACTTTTAATTATATAGATATATATCTATATATATTACTAAAAGTCTTGACCACTTCCTGTTGTTCTGTATATTGATTTTAGAAGAAAAACGCTGCCACTTACGGCTGTGATTTTTGGCCATATATATATATATATATATATATGCACCTGTCCCTATACCTCCTCTCTTGACTCCATCCAGGGACCCCAAAACCCTTTTCAGGTTAGGCAGAGTTCGCTTGGGCAGCTTACGTTTCGCTTGCGCTTGGGCTCATATTTCGCTTGGGCAGCTCGCAGCCCAGTGGTATGAATATTGATTTCTCTCACTTCAGGTAGCTGCAGCATTCCCACTCTATGTATCCCTCCCCCACCCAAGTTGCACTAGCTTTTCATTTTCACCCTACAAACAGCTAACAATGGCCTGTTTCCTTTATCATCGTTACTTTGTTTCCCTTATCCCTAACCAGTCTGACGAAAGGTCTCGACCCGAAACGTCACCCGTTCCTTCTCTCCAGGGATGCTGCTGTCCTACTCCAGCTTTTTGTGTCTATCTTTCGTGTGTGTGTGCGTGTGTATGTATATATATATATATATTTATGTATATGTATATGCATGTATATGTGTATTTGTATATATATATAAATGTGTGTGTATATAAGTAAGTTTATTGGCCAAGTATTCACATACAAGGAATTGCCATGGTGCTCCGCCCGCAAGTAACAACATGACGTACAGTGACAGTTACGAATGACTCAGAAAACACAAAACATAAATAATAATAAAACATTAATTAATCAATGTTTTGTGAACCAACAAAATACCAGATCAAAGGGAGGCTACAGATTTTTGGTTGTTGAGTAGATCAACTACTCGTGGATATGTCTACTTATGTCTGACTGGGGCAGCTTTGACAGTCCGGAGTCACCTTCCAGAGGGAAGTGATTCAAAGAGATTGTGGCCAGGGTGAGAGGGGTCAGAGATGATCTTGCCCACTGGCTTCCTGGCCCTTGCAGTGTACACATATTTATGTGTGTATATATATATGTATGTATATTTACTATATATATATGTGTGTGGGCGCGTGTGTGTATATATATATATAATGTGTGTGTGTGTGTATATATGTATGTGAATATACATATACATACAAACATGTATACACACACACACACACACTCACACTCACACACACCCCCCCTCCCCCCAAACCAACCAATAATAGTGAAAAAAGACAAAACCAATGCCCCCAAGTTTATGTAGTTCAGAGTTTATTTGAAGGTTGTAGTGTTTAATAGACTGATGGACATTATAGTTGTCAGAAGATGACGTTTGAGCCAAGTTTCTGGGATCGCTAATTCTACATAAACCATTCACTTTCCTCCAGCTGTATCTCTGCAGCCGTTCCTGAGCACCCGCACTTTAGGAGGGATGTGAAGACTTTAGGGGGGGCTTTGATATATTTTCCAGAGATTGGTTGCGTGGCTAGAATTTGACGCCTCCAGTGTGGTCTGAAGGAATTCTCATTCCTCTGCCTTTCACATCTGCCTGGTCTTCCATCAGGAAAGAAATTACTGGCAATACAGCACAGGGCTGCACAGTGGTGGAGTGGCTGCCTTACTGCGTCAGAGACCCGGGTTCCATCCTGACCACGGGTGCTGTCTGTATGGTGTTTGTGCGTTCTCCCTGTGACCACACACTCCCTGTTTCCTCCCACACACCAAAGAGGTCAGGTTTGTAGATTCATTGGCTTTGGTAAATTGTCCCTTGTGTCTGTAGGATGGCGTTAGTGTGTGGGGGATGGTGGTCGGTGTGAGCTGAAGGGCCTGTTTCCACACTGTATCTCTAAACTAAACTAAACTCAGTGTATTCTTTAAGGAACGTAGATTGAAAACAAAATAGAGGTGTTCTCAGATTGGTCATTTCTTCAAATAGAATTGAATCCAAAACGAAAACTGTTCTTTCATGTCTCTGATGCTCGCTCAGCAGAGAAACAATCAAACCCTGGCGATGCATTGACCGGCAAAATGAATATTATTTAGTACTCCTTGTAGGCCAGTAAACCACAGGGAAATTACATGTTGTAAAGCGTGTTACTCACAGAGTGAAGAAGGGATTTACAGACTAATCAATATTGGGAACCATCAAGATGTTATGGTGTGTGGCCATACGTCAGGTCATTGTCCTGTATGTGCTGTTGAAACTTTTATATCGGCCCATGCAGAAATGCAATTTGTAAATAACGGCACCCAGTAGAATTGTCTTGTTGCTCAAAGTAAACATTTTCAAGGCAGAATTAGTCTGAGTATTGGTGCCGTTATCTTTTTACGCTGGACTATCTTCATGTAAATAGACACAAAACTCCATAGTTAGTTGTGCCATGCAGCATCTCTGGAGAAAAGGAATAGGTAACGTTTCGGGTCAAGACCCTTCTTCAGACTCTGAGAGTCAGGGGAGAGCGAAACGAGAGATGCGAAAAGGTACAGAGAACAAATGAATGAAAGGAATGCTAAATGACAAATCAAAGCCAGCAACAATGATCAAGGGTAGGTGGAGCACACAATGGTCCATTGTTGGTTGTGGAGAAGGTTATGACGAATGACACCGATGATGAAGCTAAGCAGGACAACTGTGAAATTAGTAATTGGTATGATGACTCAGGTAGGGAGGATCGGAGAGAGAGGGGATGCAAGGGTTACTTAATGTCAGAGAATCAATATTCATACCGCTGGGTTTTCCTGTAAATGTGCAGTGTAATACAAAATTGTGTTCCACACAAATAATGATTCAACAATTGTTACATTCAATATTATGTTAAATTTATAACTTACTACTGCAGTGGATGTTGGAGGAAATGTTCTGCTCTATCTGTACGCTGTATCTGGCTTTACTTGGCTGCAGCTCAGAAATCACAATCACAATAACACTTTATTAGCCAAGTATGTTTTGCAACATGAGAGGAATTTCATTTGCTAAGTCAGTCATACAAATAAAAAGCAACGGAACACAGAAAACACATTTTAACATAAACATCCATCACAGTGACTCTTCCACATTCCTCTGTGATGGAAGGCAAAAAAAAGCTCAATCCCTTCCCGTTGCTCTTCCGCCTCAAGCCCTCTATTGACGGGATGATCTTGACTCCCTTAGCCGGCGGTCGGGCCCTCCGTATCGAGGGAATCAGCTCCTGCAACAGGGGGGGGGGGGGGGGGGCGGGATGACAGCTCCCCCACTCTGGGCGATCAAACCCCACGTTGTGGCTGGTCGAACTTTCCGCGATATTGGATCTCCCGACATCCACGGCCTCTCCCGAGACTGCGAGATCCGGACTTTACATCTCTTCCCATATATCTAATAAATGTGCAAAAGACCCATTTCCTGATCAGTTTTATTACCTTTAGCTGTTTTTCACCCCCAATGTTTATTTAAAGTAAACTAGCTGTGCTGTGGAACCTAAACACTATGATACATATTTATTGCCTCACTAACATCATTTGGACTATGGTACCGTTTTTTTACCCATCATGCATCCCCAGAATACTCATGTTTAAGAAGGAACTGCAGATGTTGGAAAATCGAAGGTAGACAAAAATGCTGGAGAAACTCAGCGGGTGCGGCAGCATCTACGGAGCGAATGAAATAGGCAACGTTTCGGGATTGAAGAAGGGTTTCGGCCCGAAACGTTGCCTATTTCCTTCGCTCCATAGATGCTGCCGCACCCGCTGAGTTTCTCCAGCACTTTTGTCTACCCAGAATACTCATCTTTAGTTTAGTATAGAGATACAGTGCAGAAACTGGCCCTTCGACCCACTGAGTCCATGCTGACCGGCGTTCTCCATACACTAGCATTATGCCACACACAAGGGACAATTTATAATTTTTTTTGTTTTACCAAAGTTAATTAACCTACAAGCCTGTAAATCTTTGGAGTGTGGGAGGAAACTGAAGCACCCGGGGAAAACTCAAGCGGTCGCGGGAGAATGTATAAACACCATGCACACGCCACCCTTCGTCAAGATTAAACCTGGATCTCTGGTGCTGTAAAACAGCAACTCTGCTGGTGCACCTTAAAGATTTTCAAAATTTCTGCTGGTGCTTCCTTAAAGATTTTCAAAATTTCTGTCTTCAGTGGACATGCCTTGGTGCAAATGCCACAAGTCCATATTTGCTTCCATCATCTGTTAAAACATATAGACGGATAGTTTCTCCAAGCTCTTCCTCAATTAGCACCAGTGTTGGGGTCGCCTGTGCTGCCTGACTCACTTAGTTACTCCAGCACTTTGTGTTTTGCTCAGGATTTTGGCATCTGAAGTTCCTCGTCATTCCTCTTAACATGGAGTCGCAAGAAACTGAGGAGGCTCAAATCTCCACTGAAAAATAATGTGCTGGAGGAATTCAGGGAGTCGGATGGAATCGTAGTTTTTGGTTTAGTTTAAATAATTACAGCGTGGATTCAGCCCACTGAGTCCCTGCTCGCCGATGAACACCCGTATTCAAAACAAAAATGATTTCATTGTGTTTGGCTTTCTTACAACATTTGCAGTACCTTATTCGTGAGTACTTCTTCCAAAACTTCCACTTTTAACAATCTGCCAGAGAAATTAATTACCGGGGGTACATCAAGAAACATTATTTTATCTCCATTTAGTTTAGAGATACAGCATGGAAACAGGCCCTTCGGCCCACTGAGTCGACGATGGCCGGTAATCACCCCATACACCAGTTCAATCCTACACACGAGGGACAATGGACAATTAAACCACAAACCTGCATGTGTTTGGAATGTTGGCCGGTGTGGGCAAGTTAAACGATCCTTGCACTGTAGACTGGGTGACGTGTAATTAGCAGCTGCAGAGGGAGCAGCCAGCTGATGACAGTGCTGACTGATTCACTGCCACACTTGTGGAGTCGGGGGCAGCGTGGAGGTCATAAGCTGCTGCACAGGGTAGGTCTGCGACCTTTAGACTTTAGATACAGCATGGAAATAGGACCTTCGGCCCACCAAGTCCGTGCTGACCAGCGACGCACCCGGACACTAGCACTATCCTACACACTAGGGACAATCTTCAACTTACAGTGTCCAATTAACCTACAAACTTGCACATATTTGGTGTGCGGGAGGAAACCGGAGCTCCCGGAGAATACCCACGCGGTCACGGGGAGAACGTACAAACTCTGCACAGACAGCACCCGTAGTCAGGGTCAAACTTGGGTCTCTCGCGCTGTGAGGAAGCAACACCACCGTGCACCCCCTGGAACGATAATGGCACTTTCTGTCATAATTCTGCAACTGCAGTAATTCTGCTTTTGCACAATCTGCCCCACGACGTAATTGGGGTCATTCTGGTAGAGTCAGATAAGATTGCCCTGCTGAAACCCTGCATTATAAGGAGAGTATTACATATCACGCAGACTCCATTAATGAAAGCCATTCCAGCTAATACAAACCTTCGATGAAGCTCAAATGTATTCATGGTCATGTCGTATGGTGACTTTCAGCATTAGTATTGAGAGTTTGTGATTCATATCCTTGCAATGATTTCCAAGCATTGATTACCCTGGTCTGGGGCAAAGGTGAGTGTCATGTTTCCATGGAATAATAAATGTGGAAATTAAATGCAGCAGTTAGGCGAATGTGGGATTTGGCTTGTCCAGCTAATTTGCAGCAAATGCTATCACTTTCTGCACTTAAGGTAAAACTACCTTTACATTTTAGCTATGAGAGCTGGTGTATCATCTCCCTTTTGCCTCATGGATTGTGATTGTAAGCATGCAAAGAGGCTCCTTGGTCTACACCGGCCACCTATCACCCCTTTGCATTAGCCCACTGTTATCCCACGTGCATCCATTCCCTGCACACTACGGGCAATTTTCCAGAAGTCGATTAACGTACAAACCCGCACATCTTTGGGATGTGGGAAGAAACTGGAGAACCTGAAGGAAACCCCCGTGGTCACAAGGAGAATGTGCAAACTGCACGTAGTTAACACCCGGGTTGCTGGTGCAGCTTTTCTGTAAATGGTGCATTAACTTTTATAGCAAGAGGAATTGAATGCAGGAATTGAACACAGAAAAATGTATATCATATATTTATAGCATTTTATTGGAAAGCGATGCCCCAATGATAGAAATATATAGGCAATCATGGGAAACGAATTAGGTCAAATAATCAGACCAGAAGTATAGGATGAAAGTTTACAACATACACACCACTGCTCGTTAAATGCTAGACACTCTCTTATACAAATTAAAATATTACATAGATTACATTATTCAAAATCCAAATTACATGGTATTTTTTTCAAATGTACCTGCCATATGTGATAAATGTCAGCACTTAGAAGCTAACTTAACACACTCATTTACAAATTGTATAAAAATTACTAAATTTTGGACAGAAATATTTAAGATAATTTCGAAAGTTGTTAATATGAATCTGATTCCTGACTCAAAATTAATAAAATTTGGAATATTAGAAACAGATCAATTAATAACAACGAATCAAATAATTTTTATTGATTACAGTTTAATAATTGGGAAAAAATTAATACTGAAATTCTGGAAAGGTCCTACATCCCCCACAATCAAAATGTGGATTACAGGAATGTCGGAGACTCTTCATCTGGAAAGATTAAGGCTTGTCCTACTGGACAAGTTGGATCTTTTCAGAGGGATATGGTCTCCATTTATTGAATATTTAAAGGGTCAAAATGGCTCGGTGCGAGAGCCTGACTGAAGCCTGAATGAAGGAATGGATGAAGAATTATACATAACACATCATGGATATATCTCCAACAATGGATAACCTGTTTAACACTCCATTCATGTTTTTGATTTTCTATGTTTACTTTATTTCTCTCTATTTTTTCCTATCTGCGTTAAAAACTAAAAAATATATAGAAGTACAAACAAGACATAATTGTTAATATTAATAATATTAAGAATGTATGTGACAAGTATATTCTCCTTTTAATATGTATTTACTTCTAATAAAAATATTTAACAAAAAGGAATCTTACTGCAATTGTGCAGGTCTGGGCCCGGGTTCGATCCTGCACGGAGTTTGTACATTCTCCCTGTGACCTGCGTGGGTTTTCTCCCAGTGCTCCAGTTACCTCCCACATTTCAAAGATGTGCGAGTTTGTAGGCTAATTGGCTTCTGTAAATTGTCCCCAGTGTGTAGGATAGAACTAGTGTACTGGTGATCACTGGTCGGCATGGACATGGTGGGCCGAAGGGTCTGTTTTCACACAGTATCTCTGAACTAAACTAAACTAATTGTGCTTATATTCACAAGAGTTTTGAAGCATGAGAAGGGACGTCGTTGAAACTTACATAATGTAGGGAAGATATTCTCAATGACAATGCAATGAGCTGGAGGTCACCACCTAATGATAACAGATGGATCATTTTCAAGGCTGTGATGAAAATAAATATATTTGCCCAAGGTCAAATGAAGCTGTAGAATCCTTAGTTTAGTTTATAGTTTATTATCACGTGTATGAGTGGCGTTATGGGCCTGTCCCACATAGGCGACATTTAAGGTGAGTGCAGGAGACTCTGTGCTTCCCACGCGATCGCCACATGTTCGCTGGTGGTCTCTGGTGAGTCTCCTTCATGGTCGCGATGAGTTCCCGCATTCTGGCAACTAGTCGTGGCCTCAGTATGGTCGCCGCAATTTTTTCATCATGTTGAATCTCCATTGGTCACCATGGAGATGATCGATAATCCTGAAGTCGCAGGTGCAGTTGTAGTGGGGTCGCCATGTGGTTGTAGATAGTCGTAGGTAGTTTTAGTTAATCGCCTTTGCTGCCCGTTTTTTTTGATTGGCTCATTGGGGGAAAAAAACATGTGCAGGAGTTTTCAGAACCAATGTTAAATGTCTGCCGAACTTCACAGCTGTGTATCTCTGGTATTAAAAGTTGTCTGGCTTCTTAAAAGTTTTCTCCACCCCTTCTCCCCCTTCTCACCCCTCCCCCCCTCTTTTAAAGAACTTACCGTACACTGTGCAAGCCATCTTAATTACAGCGCCAACCTTCCTATTCATCGCGGTCTGTCTGTATCACCTTGGCTTTGCACCATGTGAATTTCAGACAGCGCTGCCCCTGCTTGCCCTGGCCCCCGCCTTTGCGGTGTGTGTGTGTGTGTGTGTTTGTCTGTCTGTCTGTCTGTCTGTCTCCCTCCCACCCATAAGAGTAGAAAGCTTTTGTTGTGTGCTATCCAGTCAGCTGAAAGACTAAACATGATTACAATCAAGCCTTCTGCAGTGTTTAGATAGATACAGGATAAAGGGAATAATATTTAGTACAAGGTCCGTTTGCTCGTGTGTCAGACGGTATAGCTTGCTGTTGGCTTCTGTCGTCGTCCAACATGTTGACAGAATTGCCGCCGATGCAGAATGTATCGTGTCATCGTTTCCAGGGATCGCCACGAGCAGACTTCTGTCATGATCCCCTGTACAAGGTAAAATCCAGTAAAGTCCAATTAAAGATAGCCCGAGGGTCTCCGGTGAGGAAGAGGGGAGGTCAGGACTGCTCTCTCATTGTTGATAGGGTAGTTCAGTTACCTGATAATATGTAACTCCCCCTCAAAAAGCCAGTCAGATTGAATCAGGATATAAATTCAAGAAGGATTTAGATACCGCTCTAAAGGCGCAAGAGGTCACGGGATATGGAAGGAAAGCAGAAAAAAACATTGAATTTGGATGATTAGTCATGACCTTATTGAATGGTGGAGCAGGCTCGAAGGGTTGAAAAGCCAACTCCTGCTTCAGCTCCTCATTTCTCCTTAGCTCTTTAAAAAAATATATATAGAGACGGGAAACAGACCCTTTGGCCCACCGAGCATCTGCCATTCCTTTTTTTCAACATTTTAACAAGTGATAAAAGTTCCTTTGTAGAAGGCGATTAGTCTGAAGAAGGGTCCCGACCTGAAATGTCACCCTATTCATATTCGCCAGGGATGCTGATGGATTTCAGCACTTTAGGGCCTGTCCTACCAGCATGCGACTTCATGCGGTGAGCGTGACCTAACGTGGTCGCTTGAACCATCCGGCCTCGTGGGGCCGGTCCTACTTCGATCGCCGGAGTTGTGCGGAGCTGGTCCCGATATCGTGCGGGGCTCCGAAAAACTGACCGTGTTCAAAAATTCCGCGCGGCAACGACCTGTCGGCCCGCAGACGCCTCGACGCATTACGCACCTCTCTATATGTGCCTCCGTGACCCTCTATGTGCCTCCGTGACCCTCTCTGTGTGCCTCCGTGGCCCTCTCTGTGTGCCTCCGTGACCCTCTCTATATGTGCCTCCGTGTCCCTCTCTATATGTGCCTCCGTGACCCTCTCTGTGTGCCTCCGTGGCCCTCTCTGTGTGCCTCCGTGACCCTCTCTATATGTGTCTCCGTGACCCTCTATGTGCCTCCGTGACCCTCTATCTCTCTCTCGGTGTCCCTCTCTGTTCTTGCGAACTTACCGCGGATTTCGCTCCAACTTCGTGCCACTTCGCGTCACTTCGCCGGTTTGGTCGCGCTCGCCGCATGCAGGCGCATGCTGGTGGGACCGGCCCTGTACGGAGATCACTCGACCTCCGCGCGACCCCCGCTTCCAGTTTGGTCGCGCTCGCCGCATGCAGGTCGCATGCTCGTGGTACAGGCCCTTTTATGTTCTATGCACAAACATCTTTAGTTCCTCATGTCCATTCATCACTTGAGGTGCAAAGGGACTTGGGAGTGCACCTGCTGGACTCCCAAAAAGTTAATCTGCAAGTTGAATCTGTAGTAAGGAAGACAAATTCAATGTCAGCATTTACAGTATATCAAGTGCTGGAATACAAAAATAGGGATGTAATGCAGAGGCTCTATAAGGTGCTGGTCGGGCCGCATTTGGAGTACTGTGAGCAAATCTGAGCCCCATATCTGAGGAAGGATGCGTTGGGTCTGGAGAGGGTCCAGAGGAGGATTGGGTACCTGAGCCTCTGCTCGCTGGAGTTTAGAAGATTGAAGGGACCCCTCATTGAAACTTACAAAATAATGAAAGGAATATATATATAGAGTAGATGTGGAAAGGATGTTTCCACTGGTGGGAGAGTCTAGGGCCAGAGGTCATAGCCTCAGAATGAAAGGGCGCTCTTTGAGAAAGAAGGTGAGGAGGAACTTCTTTAGTCAGAGGGCATTTAATCTGTGGAACTCATTGCCAGAGGGTTGTGGACGCCATCAGTGGATATTTTTGTAAGGCAGAGATAGACAAATTCTTGATTAGAATGGGTGTCAAGGGTTATGGGGAGAAGGAAGGGAAATAGAATTAGAGGCAGAGATCAGCCATGATTGAATGGCGGAGTCAACTCATTGGGCCGAATGGCCTAATTCTACTCCTATAACCTGTGAACTTGTATCTTCTTGTGACCTTCTGGTGCTCCTCCTCTCCTCAGGTCAACGCACTTGTGTCCATGAATCTTTCGTCAGTGAGATTGAATTTTGGCATCAAGAGGAGGCAAATAGGGGTATTGTCAGGCAATGAGAGTGGTGGGTGGAAGTCTAGGTAAATGTGATCTGGACCATTCTCAATATGGTTCTTAGAATCAAGAACCAGAGGGCATGGGTTTAAGTTGAGGGGGGAAAGATTTAATAGGAACCTGAGGGGCAACTTCTTTACATAAAGGGTGGTGGGTATATGGAACGAGCTGCTGGAGGAGGTAGTTGAGGTAGGTACCATCACAACATTTAAGAAACATTCAGACAGGTACATGGTTAGGAAAGGTTTGGAAGGATTTGCAGTTTGGACGTTCTCCCTGTGACCGCATGGGATTTCCCTGGGTGTTCCGGTTTCCTCCCACAGTCCAAAGATGTGCAGGTTTGTGGGTTAATTGGCTTCTGTAAAGTGTGTTGGATAGAAATTGGATAGATGTTTGGATGATGGCTGATTATCGTAGACTTAGTGGGCCAAAGAGCCTGTTTTCACGTTGTATCTCCAAACTAAATGCTTTTTTTGCGATTATTTTTTCTGGCAGATTGTTAAAAGCAGTAGTTTTTAGAAGAATTAATTGTGAATGAGGTACTGCAAATATTACAAGAAAGCCAAACACAATTACATCATTTTTATTTTGAATACGCTTTCTATTTAAATTGTATGATCATTTAATTATCTTTCTAACAACCTCATCATCTACAAATTGACTCGGTAGCATTTAATATATCATGCTATTATTGCTTGGCATCAGAGTTCAATAAGCTTTAATGATACACCAATACACCTGCCAAGCTCCCAATGGTTTTATTGGAGTTTGCAGATTTATAGCTGTGCATCTTCTCACCGCAAGATTTTTATTTTCATGTGTCGTGGCCTCAATAGTGATGAATGCATGGAAAATATTTCCTTTTGCTGTTACAAGAAGCTCCAAGAACACAGCGGAAGTATATTTCTGTTCCTATGTGGACTTCCAGCTTTCCCTCAGGAACAGACTGCTGGGCAATAGCATGTTTGCCTAAATAGTGTTGAACTTTAGTCAGGGTCAGAATTGGTGTTTGTGGTGAGGCAGGTGTCATACGTGCTGCAGCCTCTCACCTTCCTGCAAGAACTTACTCTTAACTCGAGCAGTGGTCCATGTTTGATCAACCCTGGCAGCACAGGTCGGATGCCAATTCTTAATGGATTAATTCATTTTGCTTTAAACTTTAGACATACAGTGGTGAAACGGACCCTTCAGCCCACCGAGTCCACACCAACCAGCCATCTGTTATAAGTTCATAAGTTCTAGGTGCAGAATTACCCAGCACTATCCTACACACTAGGGACAATTTACAATTTTACCAAAGCCATTTAACCTATAAACCTGCACTTCTTTGGGATGTGGCAGAAAACCAGAGCACCCAGAGAAAATCCACGCGGTCACAGGGAGGATGTACAAACTCCATAAAGACAGTACCCGTGGTCAGGATCAAAGCAGGGTCACTGGTGCTGTGAGGCAGCAACTCTACCACTTAGCCTCTGTGCCGTCCACTAATTAGTTTAGTTTAGTTTATTATTGTCACGTGTATTGAGGTACAGTGAAAAGCTTTTGTTTGTGTGCTATCCAGTCAAATAAAAGACTATAGAGTAGATCCTCACAGAAAAACAGATGACAGTATAGCAGATTTTGGTTACAGCGGACCGAGGTTCCTGTGGCACTGCACACACCCCAATTTCTCCAGCTACCCAGTGAGCAGGCGCCACGTGGCGGGAGGGGAGAGAGTGAGCGGCATGAAGGAGGCATGAGTACCAGGACCATCCCCGACGCACCGTGTGTGGGACCGGGGGTTCCATGACTCCCCAGCCTGTGAATTCCAGCTTTTTTAACCCCCCACCCCTTCCACCTCCCACCCCTTTCCACCCCCCTCTTCCACCCCCCTTTTCTTCCCCCCTTCCACCCCTTCCTCCTTCCACCCTCCCTTCCACACCCCCCTTCCACCACCACCCCTTCCACACCCCCCCAACCCCCTTCCACCACCCCCCCTTCCACCCCCCTCCACCCCCCTTCCACCCCCCCCTTCCACCCCCCCTTCCACCCCCCACCACCTTCCATCCCCCCAGCTCCTTCCACCCACCTCCCCCCTCCTTCCATACCCACTTCTCTTAACCTCTCGGCCTTGGATTAAACTTTATCTCCCCTCACTCGGTTATAGCGAACATTCAGCAGTGACGGAAACCACCAAAGATGTGCAGGATATAAGTTCAATTAACTTCAGTAAATTGCCCCTCATATGTAGGATGTGACAGAGGGATAGAACTAGTTTATCGATGGCCGATGGGTCTGATTCCACACTGTGCCTCTAAAACTAAAAATCACTTTTTTAGCAAATAATTACACAACAGCAAGATTTAGAACAGGACTAATCAGTCTGAAGAAGGGGTCTGGCCTATAACCTTGTCTGTCCATTTCCCTTGCACAGTTGCTGTCTGACCTGCTGAGTTCCTCAAGCACTTGGTTTGTTCACTCAAGGTGCCAGCATCCACTGTCTGTCATGTCCCTCGTTTTCTAGTGACGGTCTGTGAAGTGTGAACTTAGTGCGTCGACACCTTAGGGCAAACAAACAAATATTCATGACCAGCTTCCTGGCACAGTGAAGGGCCTGTTCCACTTGGGCATCATTTGCGCACCATTTACGCGACATCATTTACGCCTCACGATGCACGACGTGCATTACACGCGCACGGTGAGGTGTGGTGGCGTAGGCAGTGACGCGAGGTCGCGCGCGGCGCCCCAGGATTTCGGGATACACAAAATTACGCCCAAGTGGGACAGGCGCTTTAATCCTGTCTGCTTTTCAAGACAGCGTGATTACCACCCAGTAAAGTTCAAGACTTTGAGGAGTAACGCTGGGGAATATTCCTTAGGTGATGCAGAGACCAGAAGAAGTTTATTTTCTCCAGTGATACTGCCTGACCCACTGAGTTCCTCCAGCACAAAGCTTTTGCTTCTTTATGTGGACGCTTTGCTTAAACTTCGCAGGTCCCTGTATGATCTTCTGTACTGATCTCATGTGCCTGGACAGAACAGAGGGCCACGTTGGTTTTTGTGTATGAGCCTAGACACAATGTGTGTTTTTTTTTTTCTCTCTCTCTCTTTGTTTAGAGATCGAAAAGGGAAGCTGTGGTGACCCCGGCGTCCCAGGTTATGGAGCGAGAAGCGGGACCAGCTTTCTCCATGGAGACACGTTGACGTTTGAATGTCAGTCGGCCTTTGAACTGGTGGGAGAGCGAACAGTCACATGCCAACAGAACAACCAGTGGTCTGGCAATAAACCCAGCTGTGTGTGTAAGAACCTTCACTTAAAGATACAGTAATTGAGTCTTTCAGCATGGAGATAGGCCCTTTGGCCCAACTTGCCCACATTGGTCAATATGTCCCATCTGCACTACCTACCTGCCAATATGTCCCATCTGCATGTCCTACCTGCCGAGATTTGGCCCATATCCTTTTAAACCTGTTCTACCCATATAAGATAGACACAAAAGACCCATAATGTTCCTCTCGCACTCTGATTTTTTTGTTTTTTGTTCAAGGTTTAAGTATTTCCGTAGCTTCGGAAAACAGCGAGATTCACAAGAAAAAATAGAATTGTCTTCTGCCATTTTGAGTTCCATTTGAGGGTGGCTCAGTAGTGCACCGTTAGAGTTGCTGCCTTACAGCCCCAGAGACCCGGGTTTAATCCTGACCATGGATGGTTATCTGTATGAAATTTGTACTCTCTCCCCGTGACCACTTGGGTTTTCTCCGGGCACCGTTTTCCTCCAACGCTCCAAAGACATGCAGGTTTTTATGTTAATTGGCATTGGTAAAACTGTAAATTGTCCCAGGAGTGTAGGATAGTGTTTTTGTATAGGGAGGTCATTGGTTGGTGTGGACTTGGTGGGCCGAAGGACCAGTTTCCATGCTGCATCTCTAAAGTAAAGTAAATTAAAATTTGCAATTATAAAGTGTCTTTCGGATTGTGACCTTTTCCTGAGACTACCAGAGAAGAGATTATAACTCCAGCTTGGTGAACTACAGCTGAATGCTTTGCTCATTATTTCTACTGAGTTTAAATTTCGCACTCTCTGATCCAAAATAAAATCCACTACATGGCTAAATTGTAGTGATTTTTTTGCTGATCTTGCAGGGAATTTTCAAAACTGCTGTTAAAATAAATCAGGCATTTTTTTAACTAAGCTGGATTTTGGGCAAACTTGAAGCAATCCTCGTTTATACATAATTCAAAATCAATAATAGGTGCTCAAAGCAGAGAGCAACTTCAAATCTTCCCACCAAACAAATTGACCTTTCTGACTGATTAAGCATTTTAGAATTGATTGATTGAAAGATACAGCACAGAAACAAGCCTTTTGCCTCACCGAGTCCATGTCGACCATCAATCAATAGTTCTATGTTATCCCACTTTCACGTCCACTCCCTACATTAGAGGGCCAATTAACCCAATAAAACTAAACCAAATCTAAACGAAAACTGAACTAAAACCAAACTATAACTAAATTTAATCCAAACCAAAGAGTAAATGAAACATCACCTTTGCCTGACAGATTTTTATTTATTTATGGGAAATGTTGCCTATTTCACATTCTCAGCCTAACAACACCTGTGTGAGAAATGGGGGAAACCTTGATCACTGGCGCAATATTTAGGTTTAAACGCCCCCACTCCCACCCCCCCCCCCCCCCCCCCACTTGCATTCTGCCCCTTGGGGGAAATAATGGATAGGTGTATAGTAGCTGCAGGTAAACATTTGCTTTAATTGGATGTGATTTGAACTGTGAGGATGCATTAATGCCCGTGTTGTGTTTTTCCCCCCCCGCACAGTCTCCTGCTTCTTCAACTTTACCACACCGTCTGGAGTGGTGCTTTCCCCCAACTACCCGGAGGAGTATGGCAACAACATGAACTGTGTGTGGCTGATCATTGCGGAGCCAGCCAGCAGGATCCACCTGATCGTCAACGATTTTGACGTGGAGCCCCAGTTCGACTACCTCACCATAAAGGACGACGGCACTGCCGACTCCACCGTCCTCGGCACTTTCTCCGGCACCGACGTCCCGTCCCAGCTGGCCAGCAACGGGCACATCACCCGCCTCGAGTTCCAGTCAGACCATTCCACCACCGGCCGAGGGTTCAACATCACCTACACAAGTAAATCTCAGAGACTTCCGTCTCGTTTGGAGGGTTTCATAAAAAGGAACTGCAGATGCTGGTTTATACCAAAGATAGACACAAAATGCTGGAGTAACTGAGCGGGACAGGCAGCATCTCTGGAGAACATGGATGGGCAACATCACCTATTCACGTTCTCCAGAGATGCTGCCTGACATACTGCGTTACTCCAGCATTTTGTGTCTATCTTTCGTTCTGGGGAATTATTGCCGGCTTTACATTCTTGGCCTAATAATGCCTGTGTGATAAAGGGAAAAAGTTTTTGAGTTTAGAAATAGGGCCAGACACCCTGGTTCAATCGTGGCTGTGGGTGCTGTCGGTACAGAGTTTGTAGGTTCTCCCCGTGACCGTGTGGGTTTCCTCCGGGTGCTCCGGTTTCCTCCCACGTTCTGAAGAAGTGCTGGTTCATAGGTTAATTGGTTTCTGTAAAATCACCACTACTTTGTAGCGAAACTGGGATAGCTTGGAACTAGTGTATGGGCGATCAATGGTCGGTGTGGACTCGATGGGCCGAAGGACCTGTTTCCATGCTGTATCTCTAAATTAAAGTAAACTAAACGAAAGATACAATGTGGAAATAGGCCCTTTGGCCCACCGAGTGCGCACCACAATGGATCACCCATACACTAGTTCTATGTTATCCCACTTTCGCATACTACACACGAGGGACAATTTACAGAAGCCAATTAACCTACAGACCTGCACGCCTTCGGAGTGTGGGAAGAAACTGGAGCACCTAGAGAAAACCCACAAGCTCAAAGGGAGAACGTACAAACTCCGTACAGACAGCACCCATGGTCTGGATTGAACCCGGATCACTGCAGCAACTCTGCCGCAGCGCAAACTTACTGCCGCCCCAAATTTGTGCCATCACAAACTTACTAATCTCACCACCTCCATTCACATTCAACTCATTAGGCTTTAGCACAGATGACAAGGGCCCCACACCAATTCCTGTGGCCCACCATTTTCAATTAGATCATGTGCCGTTCGTCATCAAAGAAGAGGGCATATAACCGTCACAGAGACATTCAGCGTGGAAACAGGCCCTTTGGCCCATCATGTCCATGCTGACCATGATGCTGTATCTACGCTAATCCCATTTGCCTGTGTTTGGCTCATATCCCTCCACTGCCACCCTCAACCTCGTATCGCCAAGCCAATGTTGTTTTCAATTAACCAACTCGCCTTCAATCCAATGTATCTTTATCTTCTGGAGCAGCAACCAAGCTGGACCTTGTCGACTGCCTGACTGAAGTCCTTTTAGACAACATCTTTCCACCCTGCCTTCACCAGTCTGTTTTGTTTTCGCATTTAAATTAATTTTTGTGCTTCTGTATGAAAAGGACTGGGCTGGAGAACGCAATAAATGTGGAACTGAATTCAATTAATTTTTAATCTACATTTTGTCCTGTATCTGATGGGCAAACAGCCTGGATCATTTCATTTCCAGACGTGAATAAGTTAGTGTTCATGAGTGATAGAAGCAGAATTAGGCCATTCAGCCCATGAAGTCTACTCTGCCATTCAACTATGACTGATCTATCTTTCCCTCCTAACCCCATCTCCTGGTTTTCCCCCATAACCGTTAACACCCATACTAATCACAAATATACAGTATCTATCTCTGTCTTGAAAATGTCCATTGGCAGCCTCCACAGCCTTCTGTGGCAATGAATTTTACAGATTCACCATCCTCTGACTAAAGAAATTCCTCCTCATCTCCTTCCTAAAGGAATGTCCTTTAATTCTGAGGATCGGGTCTCTGGTCCTAGACCCTCCCAGTTATGGAAACATCCTCTCCACATTCACTCTATTCAGACCTTTCACCATTTGGTAAGTATCAATGAGGTCCCCCCTCAACCTTCTAAACTCCAGTGAATAGAGGCCCAGTGCCACCATAGGCATGTCTCCAGGTGGCCCAATCATCTCGCCAACGGAGAAGGGAGAAGAGTTCAAATGATTGTCAGAGCCCAGAGCTTTTAAAAATGTCAACTGTGGCCAGCCAGCTGAGACAATCAATGCAATTGAATATCTTGTTACTTGGCGAGGCCAAACACATACTGGATGAACTTTTTGCACACCACCTTCACTCTGTCCCTGTTGCGACTGGAGGGAGGGGTGTAAGAGCAGAGCTGCGGGGTACTTATCCCTTCCCACCCAAACCACCCCCTCCCCAGGTACCTTCGCCAGCAACCACAGTAGATGCAACACCTGTACATAAAAATCTCCTCCATTGACTCTGTCCCAGTACCCTGACAGTCCTTTCAGGTGAGGCAGAGGTTCACTTGCACCTCCTCCAACCTCATCCACTGTATCTGCTGTGCTAGGTGTGGACTCCTACATATCGGTGAGACCAAGCGCAGGCTCGGCGATCGTTTCGCTCAACACCTTCACTCAGTCCGCCTTAACCTACCTGATCTTTCAGTTGTCAAACACTTTAATTCCTCTTTCCCCATTCCACACTGACCTTTCTGTCCTGCCTCTCCTTCATTGTCAGTGAGGCCGAATGCAAATTGGAGGTACAGCACCTCGTATTTCGCTTGGGCAGCTTACACCCCAGCTGTATTAGTATAGATTTCTAACTTCAAGTAACCTTTGCAGTGTCTTGTACATTCTACTGTCTGATATTGTAACGTCATATCTCATCTCTCTATCTCTCTCATTTCCCTTTCCCTGACTCTCAGTCTGAAGAAGGGTCTTGACCCGAAACGTCACCTATTCCTTTTCTCCAGAGATGTTGTCCGACCCACTGATTTTTGTGCCGTATCTTGTTGCTAAAGCTGGCTGTGGCTAAAAGAAAAAAAAATCACACAGAAGTGCTGGATCCCATGCAAATTATGAAACACACATTCATTACAACAGCAATAAAATGATCAATTGTTCAGTTACTAATGCTGTAATAATATCGAGAAATCAGCCAACAAGCACACGTCCAAATGTTGAACCCCATTGGTGGAATTAACTTGGGCAAAAAAAAGGATAAAGTTAATTTTCAACAAAACATATGAGCAATAATTATTGAAAGTAATTGACTTATTCTGACCCAATTCCAATTTTCTTTTAATTATAAATATGTTACAGGTGATTTAAGGGCAATAGAGAGCAATGTAATAGGCAATTATAGGAATTTGTGCCTGATCTCATAGGCAGGTGTAATGCATTGGTGAATGTAGATGAAGGCACACTGTCTCTGTTAAGGTTCGGAGAGAGGATAAAGTGACAATAGGTAATTGTTAGAATTCTTGAATTTAAAATGGATGAGGAGTTCAGTCCCCTACATATTCCCTGAGAATAGGGGATGGTACAAGGTGCAAATTTCATTTCAGATTATTGACATTAAATGATGGAGGTTCTTTGCATTCGAGTAAGGTTCCATGCATGTGCTTTTAGATCAAAACCATTAATGCGAAGGGCGTAAGTACGTAGTTGTACAGGCTTTGATTATGACTTTAGACATTACATCGGACGTTAGAGATGCACGCAGAAACAGGACCTTCCACCCACCGAGTCTGTACCGACCAGTTATCACCCTGTACATTAACACTATCCCACGCACTATATTTACAATTTTAACTAAGCCAATTAACCTACAAACCTGCACATCTTTGGAGTGTGAGAGGAAACCGGAGCATCCGGACAAAACCCATGCGCTTACAGGGAGAACATACAAACTCTGCACAGACAGCATCCACGGTCAGGACCGAACCAGGGTCTCTGGTGTGTACCGCAGCACCACTGTGCCATCCTGGTCTGTAAGCACATTCTAAAAAATAGTTTCAGAGCCTCACAGGCAGACCTTACATGGAACTTAGACCGTAGATCAGTACAGCACAGGAACAGATACCTCAGCCCACAATGTCCATGCTGAATATGATGCTGAACTCATCTCCTCAGCCAGCACTTGAACCATATCCGTCCATATCCACGTGTCTATTGCAAAACCTCTATTATCAGGCACAAGCAACTAACAGCTGTCATCAAGCAACTGAACCATCCTATCACCAACTAGAGAGCAGTCCAGATCAACCATCTACCTCATTGGAGATCATTGGACTATCTTTAATGGGACCTTATTGGACATTATCTTGCACTAAATGTAATTCCCTTTATCCTGTATCTATACAATTAAGAACAGTCTGAAGAAGGGTCTCGACCTGAAACGTCAAGGGCCTGTCCCACTTAGGCGATTTTTTACGGCGACTGGACCCCCCCCCACGACAATGTCTACGACAAGCTACGGCAACCTACCACCTAGTCAACGGCAAGCTACCAACAACCGGCGACCCATTAGGACGTCCAACTACGACCACGCCTACGACAGCATACGACCGCACAGGCGACAACCTACGGCAACCAAAATCATCCTACGTCCACCCGCGACAAGCTATGATAAGCAACGACCCTATCGGCAACAACTGAAGACAATTCAGTCGCCGGTACCTGTCGCCGGTTGACGTAGGTAGGCGCCAATGGAATTCACCAAAGTCAGCACCCGGCGACAACCTACATCTTCCCGGCGACAACCTATGGCAGCACCTACGACAGGAGAAGTCAAGTTATGTCAAGCCCACAGTCGCCAAAACGCTTTGAACATTTCAAAATCCAGCGGCGACCAGAAAACCATTATGACTCTTTAGGCAACTAGAGGAAAATATTTAAGACCATACAAGCATAACCCCGCGACCATGTGGCGACAGTGTAGTCGCCGAAAAAATTGCCTGAGTGGGACAGGTGCTTCACCCATCCCTTCTCTCCAGAGATGCTGCTTGTCTTGCTGAGTTACTCCAGCTTTTTCTGTCTATCTTCTGTACACTGTTGGCAGTTTGATTGTAATCATGCATAGTCTCTCCACTAACTGGATAGCACGAAACAAAATAGGTTTCACTGTACCTCGACACACATGACAATAAACTAAACTCAGCTGGACGATCGTATCTGCCTCCGCTATAAACATGGGCGGCATTATGGGAGAACCACTGCCTTACAGCACAAGAGACCCAAGTTTGATCCTGACTGCCGAGTTTGTACGTTCTCCCTGTGACCGATGGGTTTTCTCCGGGTGCTTGAGTTTCTTCCCACAGTCCAAAGATTTGTGGGTTAATTGGTTTCTGTAAATTTTCCCAAGATACTGCTCGTGTACGGGGTGAATGCTGGTCGCCAAAGGGCCAGTTTCCACGCTGTATCTCTCTAATAACCCCTGGTGAATTATCATCCCCACAGCTGGTCAATGTACAAGGGTGGAATAAGCAATGACTCACGAGTGGCTTTCATAGTGCACACATCACTTTTATTGTCTGCAACTTATTAATATATTTGTCGAATTACACTGTATATTTTGTTGCATTCGATTTGGATGTTTCGCAAGCTATGAAATGTAGCCATTTTTTAACCTTCCAATGAGAATACAGAAAATTACAGACAGTAATACAGTGTGGAAACAGCCCCTACACTAGTCCTGTAAATTCCAGTTCTACACTTACCCTCTTAAACACTAAGTCAAACTCTGGTTCCAAAACCTTAGTTTATTGAAGAACAAACTGCAGGGACGGTTGCCGATCCACTCACGCAAGACAACTATATCTCGTGCAAACAGAACAGAAGTCACAATCAACCGACACACTCCAAAGAATTACCCACCCTCTTATACCCTTCCAAACTAAGGGCGTTACATTACTTGGCGGAGGCAACCCCTACAAACCAATCACACATATCGATCACATTATATAGTTATTGACAGTTCCCTAACCCAATTACAACGTACCCCATTACAATGTTTCTACAGAAGCATCTGGAAGGAAGTCAATTAACTAAGTAATGCAACATTTTCCCGGGTAGTATGAACAATTCAAACAAGGCTTCATGCTTCAGTCAATCATTAAACAGCAACACAAACACCTTGCAACATTATTTACTATAACGTTTCACACCCCCTTTTACAACCAATCCCCACTATGCATTTACAGACCTTCTTATCTCCCTCTGCAAACCTTCATACATATTAACAAAGTTAGGACATCTGGACCTCTCCTTATCATCAACTTCAATCTGGGATCCAGACTCCTTGGAGCCGTGACTCCATCTTGCAGCTTTCACAGAAAGAGACCAAGCAGGCCCTGCAAATGCAAAGATCCTCCATTTTATAATAACTCTATTTTGGCCAATATTAACAGTCCCATGTCCTGCGTTTGGTTCACATCCCTCTTAACCTGACCTTTCTAATTGCTTCTTAAAAGCTTCCTAAATTGAAGAATTATTTGCTTCCGATGCATGAGATCCCTTCCGGTCTCTTAACTGTGAGGGTCTCTGTAAATGGCATGCAGGATCTTCATACAACCCACAGCACCAAACAGTCCTGAATCTGCCTGATTAGTACATGTGTCAGGGGTTATGGGGAGAAGTTTCTGTAAAATTCATTTACACAAAAGGCTGTGGAGGCCATCAATGGACATTTTTAAGGCAGAGATAGATATATTCTTGATTATTACGGAAGTCATGGGTTATGGGGAGAAGGCATGAGAATGGGCTTAGGAGGGAGAGATAGATCAGCCATGATTGAATGTCGTAGTAGACTTGATGGGCCAAATGGCCTAATTCTGCTCCTAGTACTTATGACCTTATGACCTATGCTTATGATGCAGTGTATCACTTGAACAGTGGGATTTCGACCATTGCAGACTTCATGAAAATAATCATCACATTCCATTAATCAGACATTTTCTCTTACTGTTGTTAAGACAACAGTTGCATGGAGTATTAGATGATGGAGATTCTTCCATGCAACTGTAGAGACCATATTATTGTACGGGTGTGAGGCATGGACTCTCACTCGAGCACTGTCCAAGTCTCTCGATGGTACCTACATCCTAATGCTCAGAAAAGTTCAAAATGTCAGTTGGAGGGACCACATCACCAATGCCCTGCTCTATGGGGAGAATCCACCTCTGACCGAGAAGATCAGGTGGAGAAGGATGAGGCTCACTGGTCACTGCCACCGCCATCCAGAAATGCCAGCAAACAAGGTAATGCTGTGGGAACCCCCCCATGGAAGACATGACCCGGGGCAGCCAATCAAGATTATGCTGAAGATGTTGATGGAAGACACATGTGTGGAGACAAAAGATGAGCTTGCCAGCTGCATGGAGGACGGAGGTGTGTGGTGTGTCCCGTCACCGTGCCCGTCAGAAACCAGCACCACTGCGTCGGTAATGTTTTCAACAATGATGAATGAATGCATGTTAATACCTCGTCTTTCAAAAACTATTGCACGTGACCTGTTTTGCAATGTTACGTTGAATCTACTTCTTCCCCTCAAGCAGTGTTCAGTTATTCAGGTGACAAAAACTAGTAATTTCTCATGTCACATAGATCTCATTCTGCAATCTGCAAACGTTTACAACCAAGCCCAATGTAATCTGATGATTACATTCTGATTCATTTTGTCCCCTCTTAGAAGGAAAGGTATTTGAAAGGGATTAGCATCGGCAGTTACTTGGATACATTCTAATATTACGCTTCAGGATTCCACAGGGAGAGATGACTCATTATTCTCAGAGCTGGTCAATGTGTAGAATGAGCAATATCTTCCTGTGGTATTAACGGTGTGAATATCACTTTTACTTTCTGCAATCAATTAATATCTTACAAATGCACTATATATTTGTGTTGCATTTGATTTGGAATTGAGAATATTTCTTTAAAAAGGGATGGTTTTGCAAGCAATGAAACATTGCCATTTATAGTCCTTCCCATCTTTTGGCTATGAGGATCTCTGTAAATGACATCCAGGAACTTCAAACAACCCGCAGCATCAAACAGTCCCTGATTCATCAACAAATTTGTCAACAAATCTGGGTGGCACAGCAGTAGAGCTGCTGCCTTAAAGCGCCAGAGACCCGGGTTTGATCCTGACTATGGGGGCTGTCTGTACGGAGTTTGTACATGACCATTTATTTGGAGGTTAATTGTCTTTTGTAAATTACCCTTGGTGTGCAGGATGGAACTGATCGCTATTTGGCATGAACCCAGTGAACTGAGGGGCATGTTTCCATGCTGTATCTCTGAACTAAACTTAACCAAACCAAACCAAACCAACATGCCATCCTTTCTGAAGTATGCTTTAACATTCTCCTACGGTGTCTTCTCCCTACACCAAGAGGTTCACCAGCTTAAAGCATAGTCGGAAAATCGTTTTCCAAAGAACATCTCCAGTAACAATGCTGGTATCACCCAGGTCTGGTACATTGGCAACTGAAGTTAAATTGAAAATGTGTGTCGGGTGAATAATGGTAAATGTGTGAAAGACCAAAAGCCACAAGAAATCCAAAGCAGTAATTGACCCTTTAGATGTCTCTTGTCTGCTTCACTGTTCAATAAGATCATGACCAATAAGAACATGACTCAGCACCACTTTCACCTTTAATGCCATCAATCTCTGTCTTGAACACATTCAGTGACTGAACACTGATGACTTTTAAGAACAGGAATTTCAAGGATTCAGTACATGGAAGAACTGTTTTCTCCACTGGTAAACGGTTTAAGGTGGGCGGGGAAAGATTTAATAGGAATCTGAGGAGTAACTTTTTTGCACAAAGGGTGGTGGGTGCATGGAAGGGGCTGCCGGAGGAAATAGTTAAGGGAGGTACAATATTTAAGAAACATTTAGACAGGTACATGGATAGGATAGGTTTAGAGGGATATGGGCCAAATACAGGCAGGTTGAACTAGTATAGATGGGACATGTTGGTCAGTTTGGGCAAGTTGGTCGAAAAGGCCTGTTTCCACATTGTATGACTCTTTGGTGTATGGCTGACCCTTTATTTTGAGGTTGTGACCCCCTTGTTCTAGTTAACTCAGCAGGAGAAATATCAACCTTGCATCGACCCTGTCATGGTGCCGTTAGCATGTTATATGTTCATCTTCTTATATGTGTTGCCACTGAATGGTTTCTGAGTGAGTTATGGATTCAGATAGTAAAGTCATAGTCATAGAGTCATACAGCATGAAAACAGGCCCTTTGGCCCAACCTGCCCACACCTAACAACATGTCCCATCTGCACTAGTCCCACCTGCTTGCCTTTGGCCCATATCCCTCTAAACCTGTCCTATCCATATACCTGTGTAACTTTTTTTTTTAATTTTGGGATAGTCCCTGTCTCAACTACCTCCTCAGACAGCTTGTTCCATACACCCACCACTCTTTGTGTGAAAAAGTCCCCCTTCACCTTAAACCTACTGTATATCCTCTTGTTCTCCATCCCCTTCATTGGGCAAGAGACCCTGTGCGTATACCCAATCTATTCCTCTCATGATTTTATACACTGTGAGAACACTAATTGTTAAATATTATTCTTAACCAGCTTTCGGCCAAAATGAATGTCACGATCCTGGGATCCCAGTCAATGGAAGGCGTTTTGGTGACATTTTCCTATTGGGAAGTTCTGTGTCTTTCCAATGTAATGAAGGCTTCATCAAAACACAAGGATCCGAGTCAATAACCTGTTTTATGCAAGATGGGAATGTCGTCTGGAATTCTGCAGTCCCGCGATGTGAAGGTAATCCCAAAAAACCTGGGTGGATGGGGGGGGTGGGAGGATAGGGCATGGTGGGGGTGGGGGGGGGAGAATGTGTGTGGGGGGGGGGTTGGTGAGAAAGTGGAAAGAATAGAAACTGAGATCAATGTAGAAGTTCAGTTTATTATTGTCACGTGTACCGAGAATGGGATGGCACAGTGGAGTTGCTGCCTCACATCCCCAGAGACCTGGATTCGATCCTGACCACTGTGTGTATGGAGTTTGTACATTCTCCCTGTGACAACCTGGATTTTCTCTGGGTGCTCCAGTTTCCTCCCCATCCCAAAGACGTGCAGGTTTGTAGGTTCATTGGCGTTGGTAAAATTGTAAATTGACCCCAGTGTGTCGGATATTGTTAGTGTACGGGGATCGCTGGTCGGCGCGGACTTTGTCAGCTGAAGGGCCTATTTCCACGCTGTATGTCTAAACTAAATGAACTAAACTAAACTAAACCTACCAACTCAAAGTCAGCACAATCGTGTTTGGGTGGTGAGTTGGGAGGTTTTTTGAACCCAGATGGGAAATGCTGGGAATAGAAGTGGTGCACATCATCCTCGTGTCAGAGGAAGCACTTGTTCCTCCTCAAGGCCACGTAAGCATTGATGATGCTCCTGCTCTTAGGTTCCTGAACTGCAGCAAGGCATTGTATATCATTGGTTTTCCTGCTCTCAGCCCTTCAAGATATTTCCTTTTCTCAATTATATATGTATTAGATTCCATGAAAAGTCATTTTAGATTGCACCACACTTTCTGATAGAGAGCTGTATGTCCGACTAACATTCTGGGTAATGTTGAAGACTTTATTTTCAAACCTTTGGGGTTTTTTTTCTGATAATCTGAAGTTAACTGCATCCAGTTGTTGAAATGTTGCCCAATAGAAATCTTTCTTCTCACTTACCTCACCAAATCCACTTACTCAATCCATATTCCAATAACAGTAAGATTATTTTCTGAGTGCTTCCATGATTGAACAATGGGGGGCTGCCCAAATATGTGGCTTCCTTGCAGCTGAAAGACCTCCGCTTTATTGAAATCTTTGCCAGCGAACCCAATTGTGTTCCATTTCTTTCTGAAGTGGTGAGCTCAAAACTGGATGTGAAATGTGTATGACTTAATTACATCAATCTATTGTCTTCTTATTAAATAAAATACATGTACAGTTGAATGTCTTATATCTTACCTGTGTATCAAGTTTAATATTTGCTCTTGTTCTGCCAAAGTATAAAACTTAATTTACCTGCTCAAAGTTATGTCCTGCTGTCAGAATAATTGGACAAACCTACCCAAAGTGGGCGGCCTGGTGGCGCAGTGTTAGAGCTGCTGCCTCACAGCGTCAGAGACTCTGGTTTGATCCTGACTACGTGTGTCTGTACGGAGCTTGTACGTTCTCCCTGTGACCACATGGGTTTTCTCCGGGTGCTCCGGCTCCCTCCCACACTCCAAAGACATGCAGGTTTGTAGGTTATTTGCCTTCTGTAAATTGCCCCCAATGTTGGCGCAGACTTGGTGAGCCAAAGGGCCTGTTTCCACGCTGTATCTCTAAATTAAATATAATATTCTCAAATTCCCTCTGGATTTCCAGCTCCAGTGCTCCAGATTGATCCCAGGAGAGATTACTTTGAGGATACAATTGTTTTCAAACGTCTGATCAGCAACGGTTTCCGGTTTTTTGCCCACACCCCTCTTCTTTCTTTGTGCTGATTTAGTGCACGAGGTGTACATCATCCACTGGGTCACCATCCGACAGATCAGGCTGCTGAACCAAAACATCCCAGTGAAGAGACACTGTCAGATCTCTGTACCTCAAAATAAGACTAGAATGGCCAACACCAGAGTGAATTTCCAGACATGTAAGGATCTTAGACACAGGCAGCATCTCTGGAGAACATGGGGAGGTGATAGTTCGGGTCGGGACACTTCTTCAGTCGTCTGAAGAAGGGGCTCAAACTAAAACGTCACCTATTGCTTCTCTCCAGAGATGCTGCCTGACCCGCTGAGTTACTCCAGCATTCTGTGTCTATCTTTGGTGTTCCTTCCTACACATGTGAGGATTTTAATTGGGTTCTGCCACAACACCAATCTATGTACATTTTATGCGCCTGGGAAGATCACCCATTCTCCTTCTTCACTTCTTTTTTTGCAGATATCTTTGTTGTTGAAACTGGTCAAAGTGCACGCCATGGATTGCCTCAGATCTGTGGTGTTGCCAGCGATGCAGTTGCAGCTCCATAGGACTTTAGTTGGGCCGCGTTTGTTGTATTGTGTGCAGTTCTGGTCACCCCATTACAGGAAAGATATGTTTAGTTTAGAGGGTTTCAGCTACAGGGAGAGGTTGGACAGACTTGGATTGTTTTCTCTGGTACGCCAAGGGTTCAGGGGGGATGATAGAAGTATAGAAAATTACGAGAGGCGCAGATGGAGTAGGCAGTCAGAACCTTTTTCCCAGAGTCGAAATGTTCAACCCAAGAGGGCTTAGCTATAAAGTGAGAGGGGGAAAGTTCAATGGAAACATTTGTGCTAAGTCTTTTACAAGCGAGTAGCAGGGGCCTGGAATGCACTGTCAGGGATGGTGGTTGAGGCAGATTCAATAGTGGTGCTCCAGAGGCTTTTAGGTAGGCGTGTGGATGTGCAGTGAATAGAGGACATGCATCATGTACAGGCAGACGAGATCATTTTAACTTGGCATCATGTTTGGCACAAACATTGTGGGCTGAAGGGCCCACTCCTGTGCTGTCCTGTTCCATGTTCTGAATTGAAATGGGGATTGGATCCACTATACAAGCAGGAAAGGACACAAAGTACTGGAGCAGGTTAGGCAGCATCCCTGGAGAACATGGATAGGTGTGGAAACACAATGGTCTCAATCCAAAGCATTACCTATCCATGTTCTCCAGAGATGCTGACTGACCTGCTGAGTTACTCCAGCACTTTATACTTTTTTATGTATTAACCAGAATCTGCAGTTCTTTGTTTCTATATTTGTACATCCCATGGTTTCCAAATTAAAATGGTTAGTTGGCAAAGGTCAGTTTAGTTTATTGTCACATAAACCGTGGTGCAGTGAAATGTTTTTGCTGCGTGCAGTCCAGTCAGCGGAAAGAAGGTACATGATTACAATCCACAGTGTACAGGTACAGGAGGGAGCGGTTTAATTAACATTGAAGACTGATCGAATAAGTGATGGTCAATGGGCAGGCAAAGACTTAAAACTAAGAATGTTGGGATCTCATTAGTTTCAGTTGCTCCCATCTGCATCTGTATGCAATACCGCCCATTTGCAATGTCTTCTGCCTACAGTGCAAATTTGCATTGGAATCAGGGCAGGGTCTGATACAGTGATATCACAGCACAGCATCCTGATGCCTGATATTGCTTCCAACTCAGGATGAGTAAGTATCCAGTGTTAGCCCCTTGCTTCTGTATCTAATACCCTTAACAATTGTTGAAACTTATGGACTCGAGCGGGGTAGCTCAATGGCCTCCAAAATTGTGAATGTACTTACATCTGTGAATGGTTCAATGGTGTATCCCGTACACTAGCACTATCCCACACACTAGGGGCAATTTGCAATTTTACCAAACCCAATTCACCTACAACCCTGCATGTCTTTGGAGTGCGGGAGGAAACCGGAGAACCCGGGGAAAACCCACGCAGTCACAGGAAGAACGTACAAACTCCATACAGACAGCACCTATAGTCGGGATCGAACCCATGTCTCTGGCACTGCAAGCACTGTAAGGCAGCAACTCTACCGCTGCGTCTCCGTGCCGTCCCTTGTGGCACACTGTCTTTCTTTTGGGTTTGTCCAGTGTTGCTTGTCATGTTTTTGTTGATTAATGAAGTTACTCGAAATAATTGATCAGTTGACTGACCGGTGACACTGCATCCATTTACACTAAGCTTTATTTTTATCTATTGCAGCACCATGCGGAGGCCATTTGACATCACCCAGTGGTATCATACTCTCTCCAGGATGGCCCAGCTTTTACAAGGACTCACTGAACTGTGAATGGGTGATCGAAGCAGAACAAAGGCATTCCATCAAGATAACATTTGACAGGTTAATTTCTTGCACATTATGATATGATGACTATTAACATTTTTATTATTAGTCTTTAGTTTTTATTATTAGTCTTTTAGTTTTTATTATCAATTTTTAGTTCTATTTAGTTTAGACATAAACTGGCCCTGTTTCCTGAATCCACTCAGCCATCACACTGGCACTGTCTTACACACAAGGGACAATTTACAATTTTTACCAAAGCCAATTAATCTCCAAACCTACACATCTTTGGAGCGTGGGAGGAAACTAGAGCACCCGGAGAGAACCCACATGGTCACAGGGAAAACATACAAATTCCATACGGACAGCACCCGTAGTCAGGATCAGGCACATGTCTCTGGCGCGGTGAGGCAGCAACTCTACTGCTGCGTCACCATGCTGCATGTTGTTCCAGGATGATAACATCTGGGAGCAGAATTAGGCCATTTGACCCATCTAATATGTTCTGCCATTCGATCATGGCTGATCTATTTTTCTTCCAACCCCCATTCTCCTGCCTTCTCCCCATAACTTTTGATGCCATTACTAATCAAAAATGATTACATCTATATTGCCTGCCATAATATAGTGTATAAGAAGGAACTGCAGATGCTGGTTTAAACTGTAGATAGACTAAAAAAAGCTGGCGTAACTCAGCGGGTCAGGCAGCATCTCTGGAGAGATGGAATGGGTGATGTTTCAGGTCGAGACCATTCTCCCAACTGTTTGGGGCTAAGGGAAATGAGAGATATAGATGATGATGTGGAGAGATAAAGAACACTGAATGAAAGATACCAAAAAAATACCAATAATAAAGGAAACAGGAAACAGGCCATTGTAAGCTGTTCAATTGGTTTTGTATTCAAAAATCTAAGAAGTATTTGAAAAAAGATCATTAGAAGCATTAGCATTGCTGATGATAGCTCACTGCTTAATATTGGTACTCGTATGTTATGAGGTCAAGAAATCTATCTAAGGTTGAGCAGGCGGGGACTATCCTTGGAGTGGAGGAGATTGAGGGGTGATCTTATAAAGGTATATAAAATCATGAGAAGAATAGATCAGGTCAACACACAAAGTCACTTGCCCAGAGTAGGGGAGTCAAGAACCAGACAACATAGGTTTAATCTGAAGGAGTAAAGATTTAATAAGAACCTGAGGGGTAACTTTTTCACACTAAAGGGGGTAGGTGAATGGAATGAGTTGCCGGAGGAGGTAGTTGAGGCAGGAACTATCGCAACGTTTAAGAAACAATTTGACAGGTGCATGGAATGGACTGGTGTGGAGGGATATGGGCCAAATGCAGGCAGGTGGGACTAGTGTCAATGGGACATGTTGGTCGGTGTGTGATATTTGGATTGAAGGACATGTTCCACACTGTATCACTCTATAACTATCAAAGTTTGATCACCAGAGGTGATGAAATCTGAGATAGTCTGGGAGATAATGGCCTGGTATTCATCTGTGGGGCCATGGCCAAGGGGTAGGATGAGGTGTCCAAGAGCTGGTGCCTGGCCTCAGCACGGTAGAGGTCAGGTGCCAGGCTACAATGCCACCTCCCTTGTCGGCGGGTTTGATGATTGTAGGTGGGAGTTTTATGTTACACCTTTACTCCTGTATCTGGCTTTACTTTGGGGCCCAACTCGGATAGGAACAGACAAAAAAATAAAACATCTTGTAGATCAGTGTTGAGTTTCTCGAACAAGTGTTTCTAGAACCCTAATGGGCCTGTCCCACTGAGGCGATTTTTCAGACGACTGCCGTGGCAGACTGTCAAGTCGTAGCAGGTCCCTGAAAAACCAGCGACAGGAACGGCGACTGTCAGTGTGGAACACACACACACACACACACACACACACACACACACACACACATCGCTTCCTTCACCAGCCCTTTATGCAGGCGGGGGACAGGGCAAGCGGGGGGAGCGCTGTCTGAGTGAAATTCACACAGTGCAAAGCCAATGTGACACAGACACTCACCACGATGAACAGGAAGGTTGGCGCTGTAATTGAGACGTTGAAAGCACAGTGTACGGGAAGGGTCCCTTAAGTCCTTTAAAAGAGGGGGGGAGAAGGAGGAAATGGGGTGGGAAGAAGGAGTGGAGATAGCTTTTAAGAAACCAGAGATACACGGCTGTGAAGCTCGGCGGGCATTAACATTATCGGTCGGTTATCCTGGGTTCTGTAAACTACTGTTTACATTTTTTTCCCCCAATGAGCCAATTAAATTCATCGGTCAGCACCGGCGACACCCTGTGACAACATACGACCTCCTGGCGACCAGCTACCACTGCACCTACGGCACGAGAATTCTCGCTACTCTCCATGTTGAAAAATTAGCGGCGACCAGAATGAAGCCGCGACTAGTTCCGAGAATGCGTGAACTACTCACGACCATGAAGGCGACTTCCCGGCAACCACCCGCGAACATGTGGCGACCATATGGCGACTGCGTAGTCTCCTGTAGTTGCCTAAAAAGTCGCCTAAGTGGGACAGGCCCATAAGTGTTTGAAATATTCACGACACCTCCAGCATTTTTATATTTTCACCACACAATGGTTTCTTGTGGATTTTACATTTTTTAATTAGTCATGATTGATCAATGTCTACGTAACCTTTCATCTTCTGTCTTTCCAAGAGTTATCTTTACCCTTAAGGGCCTGGCCCACTTTCACGACCTAATTCACGACCTTTTTTTACACGAGGACATTTTCCTTCAGGCTTGAAAAAACGCCCCGACCTACTTGATGCCACAAGTACCTACGACTAGCATCACGACCTGCTACAACCTCCTACGACCTCGTGACGACCATGCTGCGAGTATGAGTCAAGGGCAAACTCGGCAGAGGTCGTGAATTAGGTCGTGAAAGTGGGACAGGCCCTTTATGCTCCCTGTTACTTACAAAACCACTCTTCCCATTTGTATAACAAATGGGCACAATAAATGTCACTACTCCCTGATCAGTTTTATTACCCTCAGCTTAGTTTACAACCCCCAATGTTTATTTTCACTGACTGAGCTGTGCTGTGGAATCTAAACACCATGATAATTGTATTTATCGCCTCACTGACATCCTAAGGTTACCAATGTCGGCCATTTTTCCCATTGTGCTTCCCCAGCATGTAAGTTCTTGGGTTAAACAGGCTACAAACTACTCGTGTGTAGGTAAGTAAGTAAGTAAGTTTATTGGCCAAGTATTCACATACAAGGAATTTGCCTTGGTGCTCTGCCCACAAGTAACAACATGACATACAGTGACAGTTACGAATGACTCAGAAAACACTAAACATTAATAATAATAAAACATTCATGATAAAACACCATTGATCAAGCATGTGAACCAACAAAATACCAGATCAAAGGGAGGCTACAGATTTTTGGCTGTTGAGTAGAGCAACTACTCGTGGATAAAAAGTGTTTTTATGTCTGGCTGTGGCAGCTTTGACAATCTGGAGTCGCCTTCCAGAGGGAAGTGATTCAAAGAGTTTGTGGCCAGGTTGAGAGGGGTCTGAGATGACCTTGCCCGCTCGCTTCCTGGCCCTTGCAGTTTGCAGTTCATCAATGGAGGGAAGGTTGCAGCCAATAACCTTCTCTGCTGATCGGACGATTCGCTGCAGCCTCCAGGTGTTGTGCTTGGTGGCTGAGCCAAACCAGACCACGATGGAGAAGGTGAGAACAAACTCTACGATGGGCGTGTAGAATTGGACCATCATTGCCTGTGACAGATTGTGCTTCCTCAGCTGCCGCAGGAAGTACATCCTCTGTTGTGCCTTTTTGACTGTGGAGTCGATGGTAGCCCCCCACTTAAGGTCATTGGAGATAATGGTTCCCAGGAACTTAAAAGACTCCAAAGATGTGACTGTGGTGTTGTTGATGGTGAGTGTGGTGAGGGGAGGGGGAGCTCTCCTAAAGTCTACCATCAATTCCACTGTCTTAAAAGCATTGAGCTCCAGGTTGTTGCAAAGGCACCAGGACGCCAGCTGTGACACTTCCTGTCTGTAGGCAGATTCCTCCCCATCCTGGATCAGTCCAATCAGGGTTGTGTCGTCCGCAAACTTGAGAAGCTTGACCGAGGTGTCTTTGGAGGTGCGGTCGTTGGTGTAGAGAGAGTAGAGGAGAGAGTACGCAGCCTTGCGATGCTCCTATGCTGAGCGTTTGTGGGCCCGAGATGTGCTTTCCCAGCCTCACATGCTGCTTCCTGTCTGTCAGAAAGTTGGCGATCCACTGACAACAGGCACAGTCAACTCGGAAAGGAACTAGGAACTGCAGATTCTGGTTTAAACTGAAGATAGGCACTAAAACCTGGAGTAAAGCTGGCAGCATCTCTGGAGAGAAGGAATGGGTGACGTTTTGGGTCGAGACCCTTCTTCTCATCTTGCTTATTATTTTCAAATTTTGAAAATAATGATAATGTTGGGATTGATGCAAAGTGGGCGAGGACTTGGAATTCAGAGGGGGGGAGAGTCAAGACTGTTCATGTTTTGCCAGCTGTTATAGATAAGCCAGTACCTGCAGTTCTTTGTTTCTGCAAGAAATCCATCTGTTTGGTCGCTGATCTGCACAGTCTTACCACAAACCATGGCATTATCAGGGCCTGTGGGGTGAGGGTGTTGTGCGATACTACGCTGAGGAGATAAATGGCGAGTTGCTTTTTTGCATGTGGATCCGTGCGCTTTCATGAGTCACTGCTTTTGTGCTTTTGGGAAAGGAGGGAAAAAAAACAGAGGAACAAAGGAATTCATGACTTGGCTGGAGACCATGCCTTGAAAAAAAGCCATTTGCCCTCGTTATGTTTTTTAAATTTTGATTTGGAAAGCAGGAACAGAGCTTATGTAAGTTCATAGGTCACAGGAGCAGAATTAAGCCGTTCGAGTCATAGTGATAGACACAAAATGCAGGAGAAACTCAGTGGGTCATGCAGCATCTCTGGAGAAAAGCAACAGGTGAAGTATTGGGTTGAGACCCTTCGTGGTTGATAGGTTGCCAGATTCTTGATTAGTAAGGGTGTCTGTGGTTATGGCGAGAAGGCAGGAGAATGGGGTTGAAAAGGAAAGATAGATCAGCCAAGATTGAATGGCCGAGCAGACTCGATGGGCTGAATGACCTAGTTCTGCTCCGATAACTATTGAACATGAGTCTACTGTGCTATTCAACTTTGGCTGATCTATCTGTTCTTTCAACCCCGTTCTCCTGCCTTCTCCCAGTAACCCTTGACACCCTTACTAATCAAGCACCGATTACTACACTTTAAAAACATGTTATGCCTCCACATCCATCTTTAACATGATTTCCACACCCTCTAATTAAAAAATGAAGAAAGCCTGCTCAAAATGTAGGCGTCTCGAACAAAAGTACTTGTTACATTGCATCAGCAGGTTGGCTGGATGGCAGAAGGCAAAGAGTGGAAATAAAAGGGGCTTTTTTTTGGTCGGCTGCCAGTTCCATGGGGTTGGTGCTGGGGCCGCTAATCTTCACGTTGTATATTAATGATTTGTAAGATGGAATTGAAGGTTTTGTGGCCATGTTTGCAGATGAGATAATAGGTGGAGAGGCAGGTAGTGTAGAGAAAGCAGGGACTCTGCAGAAGGACTGAGATAGGTTGGGCTGTGAAGTGGCAGATGCAATGCAGCATAACAAAGTGTGGAGTCATGTATTTTAGTAGTAGAAATAAAGGTGTAGACTATTTTCTAAATGGGGAGAGAATTCAGAAATCAGAGGTCTAAGGGTGTTGGGAGTGCTTGTATAGGATTCCCAAAAACGTAATTTGCAAGTCAAATTGGTCGTAAGGAAGGCAAACACAATGCTAGCATTTATTTCAAGAGGACTCGCATTCGAAAACAGGGATGTAATACTGAGGCTCTATAATGCGCTGGTCAGACCGCATTTGGAGTGTTGTGAGCTATTTTGCGTCCCATATCTGAGGAAGGATGCGTTGGCTCTGGAGAGGGCCCAGAGTAGGTTTACAAGAATGATCGCAGGATTGAGTGGTTTATCATGATGAGCTTTTGACAGCACTAGGCCTCTGCTCGCTGGAGTTTAGAATGATGAGAGGGGACCACATTGAAACTTACTGAATAGTGAAAGGCCTGGATAGAGTGGATGTGGAGAGGATGTTTCCACTAATGGGAGAGTCTTGGACAAGAGGTCATAGCCTCAGAATTAAAGGATGTTCCTTTAGGAAGGAGATGAGGAGGAATTTATTTAGTCAGAGGATGGTGAATCTGTGGAATTCATTGCCACAGAAGGCTGTGGATGCCGTCAATAGGTATATTTAAGGCCGATAGATAGATTCTTGACTAGTATGGGTGTCAGGGATTATGGGGAGAAGGCAGGAGAATGGGGTTGAGAGGAAAAGATAGATTAGCCATGATTGAATGGCAAAGTAGATTGATGGGTCAAATGGCCTAATTCTGCTCCTATCCCTTATGAACGCATGAACAAGTTGATGGTAATGACTCATCTCCCTCTGGGTTGGGACGCAACGTAGAAAAAATATACAGTACTGGAATGAAATAGTCTTTTGGCTACAGTATCTATTGTAAACCTGAATTAAGGCTCGGTTTACAGTCCACCTATAGTTATTTCAGACAGTGGTTCGTGTTTTTGGATTAGTGAACATTTACTTCTCAGAGTCTTTACTGCGTATTGGAATTTCTATCCTGGGAAAAAAAATGGCGATGTGAACATTTTCTGTGAAAGATATTAATTTACTTGCGATATTCAACGCAGGTTCACTGAGAGATTATCTCTGTTCCATCTCTTTCCTTTGAGCACAAACATTTATCTCAAAGCAAACAAGCCTCATCTGCGTTGTACTGACCTGGTTCATTGAATCTGCTTAAACATGATCACCCAGGCATGTCTGTCAATTTATTTCCCCTTGCAGTTGTTTGGGAGGATGTATTTAAGCAAAATTATCACGCAAAAGAAAGATTAACGCAGCGACTCCTCAAAACTTCAGATCTGAATTTGAGCGCTGAGATAATAATGTTTAATAAAGTAAATTCATCTTTGCTACTTTGCTCCATTATCTGAGACTCAAATCAGATATTCAAACCTAGTTTGTCTAGTTGGAACCACTGTTTTGGAAGAGAGAGAACAAAATTGGATGTAGAAGATTGGGGTTTGTGGCAAAACGCTTGGAAGGCAGAAGAATTGGTTTGGAAGGCAGATGAAGCAAAGCAAAGACTGGGAAAAGAAAACAGATCTTTTGCAATCATTAATTTAATTCATATTTTTAATTTATTCTTTTTCTATAGCTTGGGGGGCACAGTGGTGCTGCCTTATAGTGCCAGAGACCCTGTATTTGATCCTGACCATGGGTGTTGTGTGCATGGAGTTCGCACGTTCTCCCTGTGGCCGCATGGATTTTCTCCGGGGTTTCGGTTTCTTCCCACAGTCCAAAGGCGCGCAAGTTTGTAGGTTAATTGTCTTCTGTAAATTGTCGTTAGTGTGTAGTGCAGAACTAGTATAGTCAGTGCTGACACACTGGGCCAAAGGACCTGTTTCCTCACTATATCTCTTAAAGTAAAGTCTGAAGTACTCTGAAACCATCTTAGTGCGAGGGATTGTAGACTCATGGCAATAATTTATTGATTGGGACTACAATTTCTTGATGGAGCCACCATTAATTGATGGAACCACTATTTGTTGATGGGACCACTATTTGTTAAAGGAACCAATATTTGTGGATGGAGAAACCATTTGTTGATGGGACTACTATTTGTTAACGGAGACAATATTTGTGGATGGTGCCACCATTTGTTGATGGGACTACTATTTGTTGAGGGAATTACTATTTAAGGATGGAGTCACGATATGTTGGTGGAGTTACTATTTAAGGATGGAGTCACTATTCGTTGGTGGAGTTACTATTTATGGATGGAGTCACGATTTGTTGATGGGAGTCACTATTTATGGATGAAGCCACGATTTGTGATGGCATCACTCATCCCGATCAGTGGAGATTGTGCTCCTGATATGTGCCTTGAAGATAGTGCAAAGACTTTGTAAGTTAACCAGGCTACATGGTATTTATTCTGAGAATCTGAGAACGTAATTGAACACTTTTCAAGGAAGGCAGTGGATTAAGCAGTTGAAAATAGTTGGCTCTCGGACATGAGCAACATTTGCAGAGACTTTGCACTACAAAGGTTGCTCTCTGCACTTTGTTTTTGCTCTACATGGCTAGTTGACTTAAAATAAGTAACAATTTATTGCATATTTATTTTGGTGTTATGGCTATGTATCTGTTCCTGAACCTGGTGGTGTGGGACCTCAGCCTTCTGTATCTCCTGCTTGATGGCAGCAGCAAGAAGAGGTCATGATACAGATGGTGGAGATGCTGGATAAACGATGCTGCCGCCTTGAGGCAATGCTTCATGGATCGATTGTTTCAATCAAGGGGAGAGGTCTGCCTGTGATAGATGAACTGAGTACATCACTCACTGCAGCCTCTTGCGTTCTTGTGCATTGTACTTGCCTTTCAGACCATGATGTTAACCAGTCAGGATACTTTCCACAGCGCATCTGTAGAAGCTTGTTAGTGTGTTTCAAGGCATGCCCAATCTATTTATAAACTTCCAAGAAAGTAGAGGCCCTGGTGTACCTTCTTTATGATTATATCTAAGAAATTTAATTTAGAGATACAGTGTGGAAACAGGCCCTTTGGTCCACTGAGTCCGTGCTGACCAGCAATCACCCGTACACTAGTTCCATCCTACACACAAGGGATAATTTGCCAATTAACCTACAAACCTGCACTTCTTTGGCGTGTGGAAGGAAACCGGAGCACCGGAGAAAAGCCCCGCGGTCACAGGGAGAATGTACAAACTCTGTACAGACAGCACCTGTAGTCAGGATCGAACCTGCGTCTCGAGAACTTCAAACCCCAAAAATTGCAGGAGCAGCGGCTGATGTTTTCTATTGCAGTTGTGAGGAGAGGTGATGCAGGTAAAAGATCAACATGTGTGTTGATGGTGTGCATGTCGGACAAATGCCCGAAAAATTGGAGGAAAGTTGGAGGACAAAAACAAAGGCTAACCTCTGAGAGTTGCATAAATTGCAAAGTATTGATTTGGGAATTTTTATTATCCTAATAGTAATTGGGACTCTACCGGGTCAAGAAACAGCAAACAGTTTGACATGCATTCAGGAAAGTTTTTCATTATTCATACATTGCAAGTCCAACAAGAGTGTACGGCATGAAAATTACATCAAAGGAATGAAACCGGGCAATTGGAACTCATTTTGAAAGTCAATGAGTGTAATCTTGTTGGATTTTGCATTGCAATGAAAAAGTTAGAGGAAAACAAAAGCAAATTGTTTTTAATTGGGATGAGGCTAAGGGGCCTGTCCCACTTGGGCGTCATTTGCGCGTCATTTACACTACATCATTTACGCATCACGACGCACGACGCGTGCGTGGTGACGCGCCGTCATGATGTTCGCATGGCGTGCATTACGCGCGCATGGTGCGTGGTGACGTAGCCCCAGGATTTTGGGATTCACAAAATGACGGCCAAGTGGGACAGGCCCTTAATTCTCCTGGACCGAGATGTGATTCAGCAAATGTAGACTGCAATATCTGCTTGAATGTAAATTAATCAGTACAATGGGAAATATTCAAGCAGGAGATATGGAAGGATGGGACATGTTCATCAGCGTGGGCATGTTGGGCCGAAAGGCCTGTTTCCACACAGTATGACTTTTTGGTTTAGTTTAGTTTAGAAGTACAGCGCGCAAACAGACCCTTTGGCCAACAGGGTCCGCACCGACCAGCGATCCCCGTACATTCACACTACCCTACATACAATCGTGCCAATTTTACATTTTATACCAAGCCAATTAATCTACAAACCTTTACGTCTTTGGGATGTGGGAGGAAACCAAAGATCTTGTACAAGGCATTGGAAAAACCCACGCTGGTCATGAGGAGAACATATAAACTCCGTACAGACAGTACCCGTAGTCAGGATCGAACCAGGATCTCTGGCGCTGTAACTATAGTGTCTGACTCTATGTCTCTATGATTGGAACAAGTATATACCTATTGAAAAAATAAAGGGGAGATAGAAAATGCTGGAGTAACGCAGCATGTCAAGCTTGCATTTTTTGAGAAAATTAGGAGGTGACGTTTCGGGTTGAGACCTTTTCTCAGAAAAATAGTTGTTCTAGACCCTCATGGATTCCGAGGAAAAACACGGCAGATTAAAGTTGCGAATGAAAAGGTTGCATCTGTCTTCATACAAAAGAGGGATGTTTTCGACATTGACAGTGGTGTGGGGGTAGAGTTGCTGCCTAAAGCCTCTGTCCCAGTTGGGCGACCTCCACCGCGACCTTAAGCGACTTTAAAAAAAATCAAGGTCGCGGTGACCTACGACCTCCTACGACCTTCCTCGACTGTGTACCACCTCCGCCGACTATGTAGAAGACCTCCCTCGGCTATGAAGACGACCTCCTTCGACATCCTTCGACTATGTGGAAGACTGGCTTCGACCATGTACGTTTTACTCAAGGATGGTCTCTGGCAAATTGGTCCATGAATGAGCACGACCCCCTTCCGCCTCTGAGGACCACACCGAAAACCAACAACGACCAGTGACGAGTGTCTACAGCTCAAATGATCACCTGATAAAATGATGTCATCTCTGCATTTTTTTCTCACTAACAAATGCCTCCTAGGTTTAAAAAAAAAAATAATTCTGAGCCATGCAAGCAAGGAAGGAACTAATTTGGAGGATGTAAGTAAAAATACAACTACTGGTGTTTGCTGTAGCCCTTTTGCTTCAGCAGCCTTTTAAGAAAGGCAGCAGGTGAAGAGCAAGGGTGAAGAGGAAGCACAAGAAGAGGTCTCAATGGGCGAATGGAGATGATGTGATGGGCTGTCCCAGTACACCAGATGACTGGAAGAGAGTGGCGCTGGGCTTTGACAAAAGATGGAACTTTAAGCACACATGTGCAGCAGTGGATGGCAAGCATGCCTTTCTTGTCCCTGTCCCTGTACCCCTCATTTTCCTTTTCGTACAGGATGGCATTCTGCTGGAACCATTCCTCAAGGTCCCCCTCCTGCTGCCTGGTGAAGGTGTAGGGCACAACCTTCCTCCAGCCCTCTCTCACCACCAATGGGGCATCTGCCTTCTTTGCTGCCTTCAAATGAGGCAGTGGAGGATGGGGTGGTGGTGGGGACATATATACTACCACTCTGGTCTCCTCCTCTGGGGGTCTCTCATGCAGGGCTACCTCCTCCTGCACTATCACCTCCTGTGGCATCTCTAAAACACAAGTCTCCTCTTTCCAAAAAACTCTCCAGCTATGAATGAACATGCCTTGGAGTGAAAGAGTTCTGCTGTTTAAATTACCTTTTTTTCTACTGACCTTTTTTTCACCATGGAGCTATTACCTTCGACCACCTTCGACCACCTTTGACTACTTACGACTAGCATCACAACCTATTATGACCGGCTTCGACTATTCGACCACGGCAACCTATTTTTAGTCGCGGTCGTTTTTTATCATTTTGAAAAATACGCCACGACCTAGCTGAAGCCTTGACTACGCGGAGACCACTCTCGACCATGAAAGAGAGTGACGAAGACCTCCTACGACTCGTGGCGACCTTGCTGCGACTATGGGTCGTGGTGGAGGTCGCCCAAGTGGGACAGGGGCTTTACAGCACCTGAGAATCTAGATTCAATCCTGACTATGGGTGCTGTCTGTCCGGAGTTTGTACGTTCTCCCTGTGACCTGCATGGGATTTGCCCAATATCTTTGGTGTCCTCCCACACTCCAAAAACATACAGGTTTGTAGGTTAATAAATGTAAAGTTTCCCTAATGTATGCAGGATAGTGTTAATGTGCAGGAATCGCTGGTCGGTGTAGACTTGGTGGGCCGAAGGGCCTGTTTCCATGCTGTGTCTCTAAACTAAACTAAAGGAGAAATATGGAATATTATAAATGACAAAGAGGATGTGAGGGGCATATTAAGAGGCCGATCATCTTTAAAAGTAGATTAATTGCCAGACTAGAATAAAATGTATCCCGTCCTCTTAGAACAACAAAGAGAGAAAATTAAACCACAGGCTCTGACTGGGCGGCACAGTGGCGCAGCGGTAGAGTTGCTGCCTCACAGCGCCAGAGACCCAGGGTCGATCCTGACTATGGGTGCTGTCTGTACGAAATCGGCTCATTCTCCCTCTGACCACATGCGTTTTCTCCGGGTGCTCCGGCTTCCTCGCACACTCTAAAGACGTACAGGTTTATGGGTTAATTGGCTTAGGTAAATTGTAAATTGTCCCCAGTGTGTAGGATAGTGCAAGTGTACGGGGTGACTGCTGGTTGGCACGCACTCGGAGGGCAAAAAGGCATGTTTCCACACTATATCTCTAAAGTCTTAAGTCTATCATGTTCCAATATTTGGAAAGATTCCTGAGGGAGGCTACATCATGAGGCCAGAACATGACCTGTTATGGTCTTACATCCTGAAATCAGAACTACAAAGATGTGCAACAAATGACGAGTTAATATTGCGTTGCCCGCTTGTCTTCAAATAAAGTAGCATCATGCTCAGAATTAGCATCCCCTTGGGTTTGAAGGGATATGGGCCAAATGCGGGCAGGTTGGACCAGTGTATATGGGACATATTGGTCAGTGTGGGCAAGTTGGGCTGAAGAGCCTGTTTCCTCGCTATATGATTCGATGCAAGGGAAAGACTGATGCTTGTTATTAGTGCTAATTAATTTGGAAGTTTTGTCATTAAGAACTTTCTTGAAGCAGCATCATAGAGTGATACAACTTGGAAACAGGCCCTAAGGCCCAACTTGTGCACACTGGCCAACATGTCCCAGCTACACTCGTCCCACCTGCCTACATTTCGTTCATATCCCTCCAAACCTGTCCTATCCATTTACCTGTCTAACTGTTTCTTAAATATTGGGATAGTCCCTGCCTCAACTACCTCCTCTGGCAGCGTGTTCCATACATCCACCACTCTATGTGTGAAAAAGTTACCCTTCAGATTCCTATTAAAACTTTTCACCTTAAACCTATGTCCCCTGGTCCTTGATTCACCTACTTTGATGAAGAGACTGCATCTACCCTATCTAGTTCAGTCTTGATTTTTTCACTTCAATAAGATCACTCCTCATCATCCTGCTCTCCAAGGAATAGAGTCCCAGCCTACTCATCCTCTGTCCTATAGCTCAGGCCCTCTGGCCGTGGCAACATCCTCGTAAATCGTCTCTGCACCCTTTCCAGCGTGACAACATCTTTCCTATAACACGGTGCCCAGAACTGAACACAATACCCTAAATGCGGCCTCACCAACGTCTTATACAACAGCAACATGACCTCCCCGTGTTTGGGGGATTGCATTTTTTTGAGGCCTCAGCAATTCCTTCAGAATCTTCCAAGCGTTGTAATGCCAAGTTAACACCCACCCAAACCACCCTCTCCCCAAGTACTTTTCCCTGTAATCACAGGAAATGCAACATCAATCCCCATACCTCCTCCCTTGACTCTGTCCAAGGACCCCAACAGTCTTTTCAGGTAAGGCAGAGGTTACTTGCACCTCCTCCAATCTCATCCACTGTATCTGCTGTTCCAGGTGTCAACTCCGACGTATTCGTGAGACCAAGCGCAGGCTCGGCAATCGTTTCGCCGAACACTTCCGCTCAGACCGCCTGAACCTTCCTGATCTCCTGGTTGCTAAACACATTAACTCCCCCTCCCATTCCCACACTGACCTTACTGCTCCTATATTGTCAGAGTGAGGCCCTGCGCAAATTGGAGGGACAACACCTCATATTTCGCTAGGACAGCTTACCCCCCAGCGGTATGAATATTGACTTCTCTAACTTCAAGTAATCCTTGCTTTCCCTCTCTTTCCATCCCCTCCCCCTTCCCAGTTCTCCCACCAGTCCGACTGTCTCTGATTACATTGTATCTCTGTTTGCTTGCTAATAATGATCTCTTGTACATTTTCCTTGATCTCCACCCCCTTAGATCTCCCTTTCTCAAACCTTACTCTTCCTTATCTCTGTATCTCCCTCTCCCCTGACTCTCCGTCTGAAGAAGGGTATCAACCAGAAATGTCACCCACTCCTTCTCAGACACTGCCTGTCCCACTGAGTTACTCCAGCATGTTGTGTCTATCTTTGGTTTAAGCCAGCACCTGCAGTTCCTTCCCGCACATTAACTCAGACAGTGTTTGATGTGCATTTGTAAATTAGTGTGTTGACTCCACTGTGTTTGTGATTCACAGGTTCCAAACTGAAGTTAATTACGACACTTTGGAGATCCGAGACGGGCCTGCTTATTCATCAACCTTAATTGGGGAATATCACGGCACACAAGCCCCCCAGTTTCTCATCAGCACTGGCAACTTCATGTACCTTCTGCTAACCACCGACAACAGCCGCTCAAGCGTGGGTTTCCAGATTCGCTACGAGAGTAAGTTTCTTTCAACAGCCACAGACAAAGCTGTTCGTGCAAGAATGCCACGTGTCTATATTCAGAACCTCAGTCTGTAGAATGGAACTGCAGTTGCTGGTTTATGCTGACGATAGACACAAAGTGCTGGAGTAACTCAGTGGTCCAGGCAGCATCTCTGGTGAAAAAGAATGGGTGGACATTTCGGGTCGGGGACCTCTTCAGACTGAAGTTGGGGAATCGAGAACCAGAGGACATGGGTTTAAAGTGAGGGGGGAAAGATTTAATAGGAACCTGAAGGGCACATTTTTCACTCAAAGGACAGTAGGTTAATGGAACGTACTGCCAGAGGAGGTAGTTGAGGTTGTTACTATCGCAAAGTTTAAGAAGCATTTAGGCAGGTATATGGATAAGATCAGTTCAGAGGGATATGGGCCAAACGCGAGCAAGTGGGTCTAGAGTCGATGGGAGATGTTGGTTAACATGGGATTGGGGCTGAAGGGCCTGTTTCCCTGCTACGTGACTCAATGGCTATAGGCATGCAGATAGATATGCAGGGGATGGAGGTAAATGGACCACATGCAAGCAGATGAGATTAATTTAACTTGGCATCATGTCCAACGCATACACTGTAGGCTAAAGGTGCTGTTGCTGTGCTGTACTGTTCTATATTCTACGAAAAATCATCCTTCAAATCACAAGGGCGGCACGATGGTGCAGCAGTAGAGTTGCTGCCTTACAGCGCCAGAGACCCGGGTTCGATCCCGACTACGGGTGCTGTCTGTACGGAGTTTATACGTTCTCCCTGTGATCCGTGGTTTTCTCTGAGATCTCCGGTTTCCTCCCACACTCCAAAGATGTACAGGTTTGCAGGTTAATTGGCTTTTGTAAAAAAAAAAGTAAATTGTTCCTCGTGTATGTAGGATAGTGTCGGTTGACACTGGTCAGTGTGGATTTAGTGGGCTGAAGGGCCTGTTTCCATGCTGTATCTCTAAACTAAACTAAAAGGGAATTGCAAAGGCTGGAATCATGAGCTAAACACAAAGTGCTGGGCAGCATCTCTGGAGGGAATGGAAAGGCTCTGGTTTGGGTCGGCACTCTTCTTCAGACTCGATATACTGTAAGGAATGGTGGCACAGTGTTAGAGTTGCCTTACAGTGCCGGAGACACGGGTTCGATCCTGACTACATATACTGTCCGTACGGAGTTTGTACGTTCTCCCTGTGACCACATGGGTTTCCTCCGGGTGCTCCTTTGACTTCCCACATTCCAAAGACGTGCGGGTTTGGAGGTTAATTAGCTTCTGTAAATTGTCCCGAGTGTGCAGGATAGAAGTGGTGTGTGGGGATCACTGGTCGGCGCGGACTCTGCGGGCCAAAGGGCCTATTTCCGCGCTGTATCTCTAAACAAATCTGATGCTGGAATATTGAGTACAACACAAAGTGCTGGAGTGATACTGGAGCTACAGATTCATCAGTGGTTGGTTTGGCAGGGGTTGCTTAAAATCAATGGAGCTGTATTTACGAGGTGGAGTAGTCGATGCAGCTGCTGCTAATTTGCACGTTCTGTGCAATTGGGCAAGGATGAAACTCCACATCTAATTAACTCCTCTTTTAGCAATTTGAATTATACAACTAATTATTTCCTTTTTTTAGTGATCCGAAGAGGCTCAAATCTGAAAACCATAGATTTTCCGCTTTTGAAGAGGTTCATATCTGAAAACCATCGACTTTCAATTACAAATAGCAAGCATTTCCCTTCAAAATTACATTGATTAAAATTTTAAGCAGGGTAATGTAAACAGCAGGCTCTATTGGTTTTGTTGTTTATACGCGTAGGTTGTGGACAGCATGCATTTTCAAGTGTTACTTGGAATTGCTTTAAAGGGTGGTGTAGCGGTCGGGCGGCACAGTTATGCAGCGGTAGAGTTTCTGCCTGACAGTACCAGAGACACAGGTTCAATCCTGACTACGGGTGCTGACTGTACAGAGTTTGTACATTCTCCCAGTGACCTGCGTAGGTTTTCTCCGGGTGCTCTGCTTTCCTCCCACACTCCAAAGGACTTCAGGTTTGTAGGTTAAAATTGGCATCCGTCTCTGGCGCTGCAACTCCACCACTGCACCACTTTGGAACTCAAATGCTTTTATGTACAATGTTTAACATCATCAGCAGAATCAAACTTATTTTTAAAGCTAATTAAGTATTTAAAAAGTATAGTCAATGGTAAGAGACTACAGTTTGATATGATCAGATAAGATGCATTTGTGATAATAGTGAAATATTGACTTTTGTAAATTCTAGTGCCAAATAATAATTTGCAGTCCCGTGAGAGGTAGTGATCACACACACACATGCACGCACGCACACACACACACACACACACACACACACACACACACACACACACACACACACACACACACACACACACACACACACACACACACCCACCCCAGACCAGCCTCAGCGCCAAGGCCTTGGATCCCTGTGGGACCAGAGCAGCAGTAAAATGGAAGGGAACTTACCCGTGGAGCCATTGTGTCCATGAGGTGAGGAGCGCTGCTGCCCGCAGACCCAGTCCCAGCACTCAGCGCCAAAGCCCCGGATCCCCGCGGGACCGGAGCAGCAGTAAAATGGAAGGAAACTTCCCCATGGAGCCATAGTGTCCATGAGGAGAGGGAAACAAAGATGGCGGTCTGAAGTTGTGCAAAGAGGACCCGTGGGGTGGTCTTTGTGACGCCAGTCAAGTAAAGATGGCAAGAGGAGGCGGGGAATTTTAAATGTTTTATAGTTAAAAATGTGAATAACTTGTAAAATATAACATAAATCTGAACAAAACTTGATACACCAGACCACAGTACAATTGTGAGTAAGGTGGTGCTATCTCGTGCTGTTTTGGCGTAGTTCCGTGATCACATACACACACAGGCAGACACACATACATATTAACAGACAAGATGAGAGTTTTAGTAATATACTAGACAAAGTGGGACCTGTCAGACGGGTCTGATCCCCCAATGCTTCCTGTTCCCCCAACACAATATTAGACCACTCACCCAAAGCCCCCACGGGAAGCCTGGTCCACCAACGCAACCCGTTCCCTAACATAAGATTCCACCACTCACCCGTTCCCCCAAAGCAACCCGTTCCCCCAATGCAATATTCCACCACTCACTCATAGGCCCCAACTGTGCAGGTCAGCTCATTTTTTCACCCTCCCTCATATAAACTTTAAAAAAAAAAGCAATTCATGTGATGTAGGTGCCACCGACAGGGCCATTAAACTGTGGCTTTGTAATCACATGTGTGCTGAGTTAGGCGGCAGATTCTTCCCCTGAAGGACTCAGTGTCCTGGGATAGCAACATTGTAGGCAGGTTATGTAAATGAGATCCCATTGTGACATCATAGCTGCTAGCTGCCAGCAACTGCCACCATCTGCCACTGCAGTGTTTCTTACTCAAACAGGATTTTGTAAAGTTTGAAATATGAAATAACATAAAATATAACATCAATCTGAATGAAACTTGACACAAACCACCACAGGACAATTGTGAGTAAGGTGGTGCAAACTTTTAGCGCTATCGTGTACCATATTGGTGTAGTTCCGGGATCACATACACGCACATAGATAGATAGATAGATAGATAGAAACAAACAAGATGAGAGTGTTAGTAATATGATATAGATATAGATAGAAATATATATATATATATATATATATATAGTGTGTGTGTGTGTGTTTTGACACAAACAAATAATAATCTTAATAATCTTGCAAAGGCAAAATCAAAGCCCCCAAGACAATGTAATTCAGAGCTTATTTGAAGGTTGTAGTGTTGAATAGCCTGATGATTGTAGGGAAGAAGCTGTTCCTGAACGTGGATGTTACAGTTTTCATGGCTTCTAAACAATCTTCCCGATGGCAGGAATGAAATGAGCGTGAGGCCGGGGTGGTATGGGTGTCTGTTGGATGAGAACTTCAAATTACATTACCTCATTAAGGTAATTTGTTCATCTATGTTTGAGGTCTGTCAAATACTTTCACCAGGTATAATAAGGACATGTAAGGGACATTTGGATGGGTAGATGAGTTGGACAGATTTAAACAGATATAGATCAAACGCAGGCAAATGGGACTAGTGTAGATCTACATCTTGGTCAGCATAGACAAGTTGGAGCGAAGGACAGGTTTCCATGTTGTATGACTGTATGAACTTGAGGCACAGTGATTCAATCCTTTCAGAGAGAAACATCTGTTATCTGGTTGATTACAGCATTGTAAGCCAGAGGATCAGGGTGCCAACCATTGCCTTCCACGCTTCCCACCCCAGTCAATCTGTGATCCTGATCTAATTTCTACTTATTTCTCTGGCAGTTACCAGTAGCCTTGGAGCTTATGTGTCTATCAAATCTTCCATCTGCCACCTTAATTTGACACATCAAGCCCTTTTGATTTTTCACTGCCTCTGATATCCACCAGTTTTCTGAAACCAATTCAATACATTGTTGTCAGACATGTATTCATTTTTGCTATTTAAAGCCATCTCTAGTCATGGAATGTTTGTAATCTCCACAACCTGCCTGATGAAGAGTGCGTTACGGTGGAGAGTGGCGTGCGTTTGGCCCAACCTGATAAAATGAGATTGGCCCCAAAAGAGTAATCTAACGTCATGCCAGAAGTGAACAACTTTGGGAATAGTGATCTTTCTACCTGCTTCATGCCTTCTTCATGAAATTATCATTGGGAGACTTTCGCTAATCGGACTTTAGATTATATCTTGCACTAAACATTCTCCCATGCCTGTAAGCTATGGACGCCTTGATTGTAATCATTTATAGTCTTTCCACTCACTGGATAGCATGCAACATAAAAGCTTTGAAAGTGTTAAAGAATAAAGGGTAGACCATTTAGGACTGAGAAGATGAAAAACGTTTTCACCCAGAGAGTTGTGAATCTGTGGAATTCTCTGCCACAGAAGGCTCTGGAGGCCAATTCACTGGATGTTTTCAAGAGAGAGTTAGATTTAGCTCTTAGGGCCAAAGGAATCAAGGGATGTGGGGGAAAAAGCAGGAACGGGTAATGATTTTGGATGATCAACCATGATCATAGTGAATGGTGGTTTTGGCTCGAAGTAGATGGCCTACTCCTGCACCTATTTTCTATGTTTCTATGTTTTAACTGTACACGTGACAATAAACTAAACTAAACTAATGTAAGTTCTATTTTCTATTTGATATTCTGGTCAATCTTTTACAATCATCAGAGTTAGCCTTTTGTTCTCTTAAGTTCATACTTATCCAATGTGCAAAGTATTTCTAAAGCATTACGTTGAAATGCAAAATTAAGACCAAAATAAATTGTAGAAAATTGTGGATGCAGCCCAGACCATCACACAAACCAACCTCCCTTCCATTGACTCCATCTACACCACGCTGCCTCGGCAAGGCCAGCAACATAATCAAGGATGAGTCTCACCCTCGTCATTCCCTCTTCTCCCCTCTCCCATCAGGCAGGAGGTGCAGAAGTGTGAAAACACACACCTCTAGGATCAGGGACTAGTTTCTTCCCAGCTGTTATTAGGCAACTGAACCATCCTCTCACCAGCTGAGAACGGTGCTGAGATACCATCTATCTCATTGCAGACCCTTGGACTCTCTTTAATCAGACTTTATTGGACTTGCACTAAACGTTGTTCTATTTATCCTGTATCTGTACACTGTGGGCAGCTTGATTGTAATCACGTATAATCATTCCACTGACTGGATAGCACACAACAAAAAGGCTTTTCACTGCACCTCGTAACACGTGACAATAAACTAAGCTCAACTAAACTCTGATTGCTTTCCTCTTATGTGTTAGGGCTATTTCCAGGAAGGTTAATATCAGTTTGGATTACATCTCTGGCACCACAGCAGAAAGACCATCTGTCGAGCGGATTGGACTAAAGTTCCATGACCTTGCCTCTGCCTGCCAAGGTCTCTCTGACAGCATATTCCATGTACATCCCATCCACCAGTATATTAGACTTAATTTTAAAGATCATGCAGCCTTTCAATAAATCTCTTCTTCAGCCTTCATACTGAACGCTACAATGTGTTTTCATTAAGTTGAACTCAGAATATTCGTGAGTGAAGGAGTCCAGCTAATACTGAGGAGTAATTTTATTGTGAACAATATCCTTCCTTGTTCAAACTATATGGAGGTAAAATTAACATAACACCTGGCCTAACCTATGATGGCCACAAGCCACACTTCAATAAAAGTACCGAACATTTGTCCATTTTAGACTTTAGCTTTAGCTAGTTTTAGAGATAAAGCGTCGAAACAGGCTCTTCGCCCCACCAGGAAGCCAAAGATGAATAAAAGGATGAGGGTGGACTCATTGAAACTGATGAAATAGTGAAAGGCCTGAATAGAGTGAATGTGGAGAGAATGTTTCCACTAGTGGGAGTGTCTTGGACCTGAGGTCATAGCCTAAGAATAAAAGGACGTACCTTTAGAAAGGAGATGAGGAGGAATTTCTTTAGTCAAAGGGTGATGGATTCATTGCTGAAGGAGGCTGTGGAGGCCATGTCAATGGATATTTTTAAGGCGGAGATTGACAGATTTTCGATTAGTACGGGTGTCGGGTTATGGGAAGAAGGCAGGAAAATGAGGTTAAGAGGGAAAGATGAATCAGCCATGATTTAATAGTGGAGTAGACTTGATGGTCCAAATGATCTCATTTTGCTCCTCGAACATATAAACTTATGAACCAAGTCTGAGCCGACCACTGATCACCTTTACACAAGTTCCATCACATGCACTGGGGACAATTTACAGAAGCCAATTAATCTACAAACCTGCACGTCTTTGGGATGTGGGAGGAAACCCAGGGAGAACGTGCAAACTCCACACTGCACTAGAGAAATCCTTCACCTTTGTAAGGACATTTTGATGATATTGGCTGCCTTTTTGATGGCTGTCTTTATGATGATACTGGCTGCCATGTTGATGATACTGGCTGCCATGTTGATGATACTGGCTGCCATGTTGATGATACTGGTAGCCTTTTAGATGAGATTTGCCACCTTGTTGATGTGATTGGCAGCCTATAGATCCCTATAATGGCAGTGTCGGGAGGTCAGTACCGTTTCCCTTAGATCTAGCCTGACTTGCACCTCCCTGCTTCTGGTTAGCTATGTTTTCATTCTGCACTCCCTTCATGACAGGGTAACAGAAAATAGGTTGTTTTAAATTACTTAAGAAGGAATAAAGCAGATTGAATCAAATGGATAGAACTTCATCCTCAGTCATTGGAACAAAATACATTGTTGTGGTGACTGTGTGTTACCTCCCAGCATTAATAACCCGGGGTCAATCCTGATCTCGGGTGCTGTCTGTGTGAAGTTTTAACTTTCCCCTTATGACCGCACGGGTTATCACCAGGTGCCCTGGATTCCTCCCAAATCTCAAAGTCATGCGGGTCGGAAGATTAATAGGCCTTTTTGAATTTCCCCATGTATGGTAACAAGTGTTAGTTTACAGCTAACTTATAGCTGCCTTACAGCTTGAGAGACCCAGGTGAGATCCTGGCTACGGGTGCTGTCCATGTGGAGTTTGTACGTTCTCCCTGTGACCATGTGGGTTTTCTCTGGCTGCTCCAGTTTGCTCCCACATGCTAAAGTCGTGCTGGTTTGTAGGTTAATTCGCTTTGGTAATTGTCCTGTGTGTAGGATAGTGTGAGTGCACGGGGATCGCTGGACTGCATGGACTCAGTGGGCTAAGTGCTACACTATCTCTAAAGTCTAAAGTTGATGAGAATGAGGGATTAGTTTAGTTTAGAGACACAGCGTGGAAACAAGCCCTTCTGCTGGAAGGAGCAACATAGCCATCTGAATATTAATAATAATTTCATAAAAAGGAGCTGCAGAATCTGGTTTATACCAAAAGTAGACCCAAAATGCTGAAGTAACTCAGTGGGTCAGGCAGCATCTCTGGAGAAAAGGAACAGGTGACGTTTTGGGTCAGGTCTGAAGAAGGGTCTTGACCTGAAACGTTAACTGTCCATTTTCTCCAAAGGCGCTGCCTGACCCATTGAGTTGCTCCAGCACTTTGTGTCTGTCTTTGGTATAAACCAGGAGAATCTATTTTTCCAAAAAAGAAAGTGAAAACCTAACTCAATGGGTCAGGTGGCATCTCTGGAGAGTTGGTGAGAATAATAGGTTGTATGATTTAAGAGAGCTTACTGACTTCTGTGCTTGAGTGTAACCACAACTTGTACTGATGGAGTGAGAACTGCACTCTATGATAAATCACACCCATTGCCAAAGTAAGAATTTGATTGCTTCATCGATTTGCATTAAGACCAAAATTAGTGCATTCAAATAAGTAAATGACATTTGCCTCAAGTGTAATCATTCAATTATTTTTTTTCTCTTAGGCATTATTTCAGAGCTAATAGAAAAGCGACAGGCGATGTAACTAAAGGCAAAATAAATGTTTTGATTTCTTTAATTATCTTTCGATTTTTCCATTTTTCTGTTGTGTAGGCATCACTTTGGAATTTGATTCCTGCCTGGACCCAGGGATTCCCGTAAACGGGCGTCGGCATGGTAACAACTTCTCAATTGGATCGACGGTGGCTTTCAGCTGTTTCCCCGGTTACACTTTAAGTGACGATGAACCCTTAATTTGCGAAGATAACCGTCAGTGGAACCATGCTTTGCCAAGCTGTGAAGGTAGGCACCTGCTCTCATGTATGTCTCCCCATTATCAAGTCCACCCACCTACCTCATGAGGATAAATGGCAACCTAAGAGAAATTATTCCACCGTGACCTCTGATTTGGGGCCTCTGATCAAACCAAACTCCTACTGTTAAGGCTGTCTGGTGGGATTGCAGACCAGCTGAATTTACTCGGTGCATCTAATTCGATTTTGCGTAAAGCCTTGGGCAGCACAGTGACGCAGTGGTAGAGTTGCTGCCTTATAGCACCAGAGAACAGGGTTCATAAAAACATAGGAACATAGAAAATATGTGCAGGGGTAGGCCATTCAGCCCTTCGAGCCAACATCGCCATTCACTACGATCATGGCTAATCATCCAAAATCCATACCCCGTTCTTGCTTTCGCCCCATATCCCTTGATTCCATTAGCTCTAAGAGCTATATCTAACTCTCTCTTGAATACATCCAGTGAATTGGCCTCCAGTGCCTTCTGCGGCGGAGAATTCCACAGATTCACAACTCTCTGGGTGAAAACGTTTGTCCTCATCTCAGTCCTAAATGGCCTAGCCCTTCTTCTTAAACTGTGACCCCTGGCTCTGGACTCCCCCAATATCGGGAACATTTTTCCTGCATCCAGCCTGTCCAATCCCTTAAGAATTTTATATGTTTCTATAAGATTCCCTCTCATCCTTCTAAATTCCAGTGAATATGCCCAGTCGATCCATTCTTTCATCATATGTCAGTCCCACTATCCCGGGAATTAACCTGGCAAACCTACGCTGCACTCTCTCAATAGCAATCTGGACTATGGGTGCAGTCTGTACAGACTTTGCACGGTCTTCTTGTGGCCCCGTGGGATTTCTCTGGGTGCTCTGGTTTCCACCCAATCTCCAAAGACCTACAGGTTTGTAGGTTAATTGGTTTCAGTAAAATTGTAAATTGTCCTTAGTGTGCAGGATAGTGCTAGTATAAGGGGTGATTGCTGGTTAGCATGGAGGAGGTGGGCAGAAGGGCCTATTTTTCATGCTATATCAATAAAACTAAAACTAAAAAATAAACCTCAATAAGCAGAAATGTTAACCTCCAAATTAGTGGCAGACTCTGCCTGTATAAAATCGCATAGATACTCAACAATCCAATCCTTTCATTAAACAATGTGATGCATTGAAATTGAAACTCACTTGCGAAAATTTGCCAGAAGCACAGGAAACTGTAAGTGAACTGAACACAATTATTTCAGTAGTCTCACTACTTACGCTGAAAATCTTAACAGTATTCTCTGTCCGTTTGTAACAATTGGATGAATGTTTCTTAACAAGCCAGAAGAAACCAATTTCCCCCAGATGAAAGCGTTTAAGTAACTCTTACATATTCATTGTGTCCCTGGATCCAAGGTTCTCAAAGGATTCAATCTTGTTCAGATCCACGGAAATGACTCAGTTTTGTTTTTTAAAATAAAATTAAAGAAAATTCTGAGCCAGGTTAATGCAAATCAGTTAATATTACTTCAATTATTTTATGACCAAGGTGAGCTGTTCTATATGAGATAAATTAATTGTTTTGTTATTGAAGTGTCTCCAACATATGTTGTAGCCATCACCATTGTTATATTTTGTAGTAGAAACAAATGCAGATGCTGGTTTATACCAATGATATCGGGGGGTACGGTGGCGCAGCGGTAGAGCTGCTGCTTTACAGTACCATAGAACCAGGTGCGATCCAGACTTCGGGCGCTGCCTGTACGGAATTTGTGCGTTCTCTCTGCGACCTTTTCTCCAAGTGATCCGGTTTCCTATCACATTCCAAAGACGTGCAGTTTCATGGGTTTCAGTACAATTGTAAATTGTCCCTCGTGCGTAGAATAGTGTTAGTATGTGGGGATCGCTGGTCGGCGTGGACTCTGTGTGCCGAAGAGCCTATGTTCACTCTGTGTCTCTAAACTAAACTAAACTAAAGACACAAAGTACGAGTAATTGAGTTGTGTGGTATCAGATTTCAATTAACTTGGAGCATTTTTAAAATTATGGTTGGTGTACCTTCTCAATGGTGCATTGGGATGCACTCAGTTATTTCCTGATCTATAACGACACAAATCTGCTGTATTTTACCAAACGAACAACGCAAATCATCACTTATTCCCAATCAGACATTTGGCACTCATCGTGTTCTCTACCACTGACGTTAAGAGGCAACTGATGGCTTCTCTTTTGTTTCAGCTTTTTGCGGCGGCTCCATCCATGGTACAAGCGGAACCATTCTATCGCCCGGATTTCCTGACTTTTATCCAAATTCCTTAAATTGCACATGGATAATCGAAGTGTCGCATGGAAAAGGTAGGTCTGATTACTTTCCTTGACTGCTGTTCTTGCACTTACCTCCAAGAGGGTTATTCCTAGGCAAGGATTGTTGACTTGTTCTGTTGGAGCATTGCATTCAGACGCATTGGCCTTTTATGAACTTGCTAACCATGCAATGGCCTAGTTGTATAAACCTATTTCCTTGTAATTGACAAAGAGAGCACACCAACACCTCTTACTCTCTCAATACCTCTGACTGGGGATGTGCTTTATTGATGGCCCTGATATCTGATCTACATCCTGAAGTTGATTTTTTTTTTAATTCTTTATTTTTTAATATGAATGTATGATTCAGTTAGCAAAGCTTTTAACAAGAATAGAATTAAAACTCATCATGTAGCGATTCACGGTGGCACAGTGGTGCAGAGGTAGAGCTACTGCCTTACTGCGTCAGAGACCCGAGTTCAATCCTGACCCCGGATGTTGTCTGTGTAGAGAGTGTACGTTCTCCCTGTGACCGCGTGGGTTTTCTCCCACATCCCACAGACGTGCAGGTGTGTCAGATAACTGGCTTCTGTAACTGTCCCTAGAGTGTAGGATAGTCCCTACTGTATGGGGTGATCGTTTGTTGGCATGGACTCGGTGGGCCGAAAGTTGTACCTCTAAAATTAAAATTGACTGAAAAACGAGGGATCGTTTCAGCTGTGTCCATTAATTCGCATTGGCCTTTTCCAGGCAGTAATTGGGAGCACTCTTTTTTGTTTGTATATAGGTGTGCAGTTGGTATTTCACACATTTCACCTTGAGAGCTCCCATGACTATCTAATTATTACGGAAGACGGGAGCTTCACGGAGCCGGTAACGAGGCTGACAGGTTCAGCTTTGCCATCGACCATCAACGCGGGCCTCTTTGGGAATTACACCGCACAGCTACGCTTCATCTCTGATTTCTCAGTCTCCTATGAAGGGTTCAACATCACGTTCTCAGGTAGGATTCCTTACTTCTGGCAGGGCTAAAACATGCGAGATGTAGCAGACATTTGGAGGCAATCACTTGCAAACGTATACTCTGACCAACGGGCGGCATGGTGGCGCAGCAGTAGAGTTGCTGCCGTACAGCACCAGAGACCCAGGATTGATCCTGTCATAGAAAACATAGAAACATAGAAATTAGGTGCAGGAGTTTCAGTTCGAGCCTGCACCGCCATTCAATATGATCATGGCTGATCATCCAACTCAGTATCCCGTTGCCTGGCCACAAGGGCCACATCCAACTCGTGGCCTCAACTACCCTCTGTGGCAGAGAGTTCCAGAGACTCACCACTCTCTGTCTTTCTCATCTCCGCTGTGACTCCTTGGGGTGTTGTCTGCATGGAGTTTGTACCTTCTCCTTGTGACCGCGTGGGTTTTCTCCGGTTTCCTCCCATGTCCCAAAGACCTGGGGGAATGCAGGTTAACTGGTCTCTGAGTATTGCCCCTGGTGTGTAGGGAATGGATCTTCTTGTCATCGAGTCCACACACAAGACTAGAAGTTGTTCAGCCAGAGGTGAACACACTTCTCGGCATCTGCACACAATGGTGTCTGTCTTGTCGCTTCTTGAGCTTCTCGTGCGTGGTGGTGGAAAGATTGGTGGAAACAGGGCGGCGACGAGAACACTCTTCCCTTGACCCCTAGGGAGTGGATGCGAAAGTGGGATAGTATAGAACTTGTATGAATGGGTGATCGCTGGTCAGCGTGGGCTTGCTGGGCCGATAGGTCTGTGTCCACGGATAGACACAAAGTGCTGGAGTAACTCAGCGGGTCAGGCAGCATCTCTGGAGAAAAAGAATAGGTAACATTTGTTTTGTTTTCCATTTGTATTGTTCAACTCATAAACAGTTATTTATCCTTCTTGGCCTGACTAATTTCAGCTATTGGTATTAGTATATTGTTGCATGTACTGAGATAAAGTGAAAAATTTCACATGTGTACTATCCAGTCAAATCACACTGGATTTACAATCAAGCCATGCACAACTCAATAGGGAGAGCAACGGGAACAATACCAGAGTGCAGAATATAGTTACAGCAGAATATAGTTACAGAGGAATATAGTGTTTTAATTACTGAGAAAGTGCAGATCTGATAAATGCAATGTCGCATTCGTTCATTGTTCTTTATCTCTCTACATCATCATCTATATCTCTTGTTTCCCTTTTCCCTAACAAGTCTGAAGAAGGGTCTCGACCCAAAAGGTCACCCATTCCTTCTCTCCAGAGATACATACTGCCTGTCCTGCTGAGTTACTCCAGCATTTTGAATGATCAGTATGACACCCCTAACGAATGACAGGTCCGTTCAGTAGTCTGCTCTCAGCGGGTAAGAAGCTGGTTCGTGTGCTGGTGCTTTCAAGCTATTGAATCTTCTGCCTGATGGGAGAAAGGAGGAGAATGGTCCTGGATTATGTTGGGGAACAAAAGCAGAATGAGAGGAGAGGCAGGACAAAGCATGGGGGGGGGGGGGGGGGGGGGGGGGGGGGGGGGGGGTTATAGGTGAGAGAATGCCAGAGTAATAACTTGCAAGATTACCAATTTAATAACTGAGTGAATGGGAAATCTTTACAGCACCAAAGGGAGAATGGGCTGACAATTTTTATGTAATTATTATTAATGTTTTATTATTATTAATGTTTAATGTTTCCTGAGTCATTCGTAACTGTCACTGTATGTCATGTTGTTACTTGTGGGCGGAGCACCAAGGCAAATTCCTTGTATGTGAATACTTGGCCAATAAACTTACTTAATTTATTGTGAACCACATAAAGGTTTCCAATGCAACAAGGCAATTATGTTTCATATGGATAGAGTGGACATTATACATCTGCATCTCCATCTTCAAGTTCGCCAACGACACCACCGTTGTTGGACGATTTACAGATGGTGATGAGTCAGAGTATGGAAGTGAGATCGACCGATTGACCAAATGGTGCCAGCACAACAACCTGGCTCACAGTGTCAGTAAGACCAATGAACTGATTGTGGACTTTGGAAGAGAAAGGGAGAGGACCCACAAATCTTGTTCTGTGGTGGAGAGAGTTTCAAATTCCTGGGTTTGCATATTTCTGAAGAACTTGTGTTTCAGCACACTGTTGCAATTATGAAGAAAGCACATCAACGCCTGTACGTCCTGTGAAGGTTACGGAGATTTGGTATGTCAAAGAGGATTCTCTTGAACTTCTACAGGTGTACAGTAGAGAGCAAATTGACTGGTTGCATCACGGCCTAGTTCGGCAACTTGAATGTCCAGGAGCGAAGAAGATTGCAAAAAGTTGTGAACACTGCCCAGTCCATCACCGGCTGAGACTCTCTCTCTCTCTCTCTCTCTCTCTCTCTCTCTCTCTCTCTCTCTCTCTCTCTCTCTCTCTCTCTCTCTCTCTCTCTCTCTCTCTCTCTCTCTCTCTCTCTCTCTGTCTCTGTCTCTGTCTCTGTCTCTGTCTCTGTCTCTGTCTCTCTCTCTCTCTCTCTCTCTCTCTCTCTCTCTCTCTCTCTCTGTCTCTGACTGTCTCTCTCTCTCTCTGTCTCTGTCTCTCTCTGTCTCTCTCTGTCTCTCTCTGTCTCTCTCTGTCTCTCTCTCTGTCTCTCTCTCTGTGTCTCTCTCTGTCTCTCTGTCTCTGTCTCTCTCTGTCTCTCTGTCTCTCTGTCTCTCTCTGTCTCTCTGTCTCTCTCTCTCTCTCTCTCTCTCTCTCTCTCTCTGTATCTCTATCTCGCTCTCTCTCTCTGTCTATCTCTCTATCTATCTCTCTCTCTCTCAGTCTCTCTCAGTCTCTCTCAATCTATCTCTGTCTCTCTCTCTCAGTCTCTCTGTCTGTCTCTCTCTCTCTATCTGCTGATGCTGCTTCTCAAAGATTGGGCCACCAATGCCAGAGAAGGGCATCACCATTGCGCCTGTTGTAGATGACTCCGCGTTCCTGAAGATGGCGGCGCGCAGTTGGTTGCCATTAAGGGCAGCGACTGCGATGCCAGTAGGGCTGCCGATACCGTTGGCAGCGTGACGGATTTAAAAAAAAAGTCACTCTCTCCTTACTCCCCTGGAAGCTGTAAATGAATGCCATTGTGATTGGAGGCCTGCGAGATGCCATTGTGACGTCATACCTGGAAGATGCTAGAAACTTCTCACTGCAGAGTCAGTTATTGTTCTCAAATTGGGCTTACATTTATTTTTTAATATCAATAATGTGAAATAATGTGAAACTTGGTACTAACGATCATGGGAAAAAGTTGAGTAAGATTCTTCAAAAATCTTTGTGCTATTATGCACCGTTTTGGCATAGTTTCTTGATCTCACAGACAGACAAACAAGACGAGACTTTTAATAGTATACTAGACCGAGTGCTGACCCGTTGGGTCTGTTCCCCCAACGCGCGTTTGCGTGGGGGCGGGCTTGGTGGCATGCAGCGTCACACACACACTAACTACCCCCCTTGATATTATATTAATATTATTCATTTGCTCCTTTTACCCCATAACCGCGCTATCCACTGACGCATAACCCCCAACTCGCAGGCGCGTCTAGAGAGGGAGGGGGATGGTAGAGAGTGAGGGCAGAGAGAGAATGGGGAGAGACAGAGAGGCAGAGACAGAAGGGCAAGAGACAGAGGGAGAGGAGGGGTGGAGGGGAGGAGGAGAGGGAAGGTGGGTGAGGGGGAGAGCGTGGGGGAGGAAGCGTACGAGAGATGGGAGAAGAGAGAGGGGGTGGAAGGGAGAGAGTTGGCTGCCAAATACGGAGAGAGACAGAAGCGGCTTCTGTCTCTCTGGAAACCCACAGCTGGAATGAGTGCGCAGGCGGGCAGGGGATGGAAAGGGGTGGGGCTTCATGAGCTGCGCCGTCAGTGAGAAGAAAACTTCTTCAGCGCGTGGGCGCCGCTGACACCGTGATGTGCAGGACAAAGACCCTATAGCGGAGCTGAGCTGTAGGGTCTGCAGCAGAACTTTCTCGATCTTTCTGCGCCTTTTGAAGAACGGGGGGGGGGGGTGAGTGGGCTAACTTACCTCGTGGAAAACTGCGCATGTGCTTTGACAGCAGCTGCATTAATCCACAGCGGCGAGGGGGTGGGCATTGTGACGTTAGCAGCTGGCAAGCGGTGATTTTTTTTTTTTAAGTGAGTTTTATGAACAATTTTATTTAAAATCTCGGGAAATAATTGAGCAAATTTAGAGAGGAGTGGGATTTCTGAAATCATAAGTTAAATCCATACCAAAAAATGTAAAAATCTTCTCGTTTATGCACCTGGTTTTCGAGGAAATACATTTCAAAGGCAAAATGACACACACACATGCACGCATGCACACACACTCACACACACATAGTTTTTAAAGTATATAGATAGATACTAGACCAAGTGGGACCCGTCCCCCAATGCGGGGGGGGGGGGGGGGAGGGGCGCGCGGTATCGCACGCGTGCGCTTGTCCCCGAAAGCGGAGTCGGCGCTCATCCCGGTGACAGGCACCCCTCTGAACCAATCACCCCATCACCTGTTCCCACAATGTAACCTGTTCACCCAACGTAATATTCCACCACTCACCCATAAGCCCCAACTGTGCAGGTGCGGCTCATTTCCCCTCATCCCCCAACACTCTCCCCCCTTCCTCTTCACCCTCCCTCTTCTCTCCCCTCACCTCCTCCCTCCCTCACTCTCTCCTTCACCTCTCCCTCCCTCTCCTTTCCCCTACCCCCACTCACTCCCTACCCTCAGTCATTCCCTCCCACCCTCCAGAACCCCTCTCCCCTCCCTACCCCCTTGACCCCGTTGGGCCCCGTTTCCCCAATGCAATATTCCACCACTCACCCTTCCCCAATGCAACCCGTTTCCACCATTCACCCGTTCCCCAAATGCACCCGTTCCCCCAACACAATCAATCTTTTGCACGTGGGGGGGTGGGGGGGGGGGGGGGGGCAGTCGGCACTTCCCAGAGCCAATGAATGTACTCAACTTTTGGGTTGGCGTCAGCGTTCCCTTGTGCCAATCAATCCTTCCCACGTGGGGGGGGTTGCAAAAATCTCACTCTCCTTACTCCCCTTGGTGATCCCATTGTCTCTCTGTCACGGCTCCTTCCCTCTCTTTTTCGCTAACTCTCTGTCACTTCCTCCCTCAACGCTCCCCTTTCACACTCCCCCACTAAAGACAATGTTTAAATGACATTTCTTCTCCTCCATCCCCCACTCTGTCAACTCTCGTAGCTTGTGTAATGGCAGCAGAGATCCCATTGTGATGTCATTTTCGGTTTTGGGAATCTTCATGCCAGCTTGTGTAAATGAGATCCCATTGTGATTGGAGGACTGAGATGCAATTGTGAAATCATCACTGGAAGCTGCTTGAAAAGTCTCACTCGCACGGGCAGTTATTATTTTCAAAGTTAAAACTTTATATATCAATAACTTGTGAAATATAACATCAAATGTGAAGAAACTTGATACTAACGACCACGGAAAAAAGTTGAGTAAGATTCTGCAAATCATTTTCGCACTATTGTGTACCATTTTGGCGTAGTTCCTTGATCTCACAGAGACAGATAGACAAACAAGACAAGATTTTTAGTATAATATAGATAGATATATGATCTGTATATATGTGTATATGTGAGTGTGTGTGTGTATATATGCACACACTGAACATTTTTTCTCGTTTATTATATTGTTTACAGTGTACAATGTTTACATATTCAGTTGTGCTGCTGTAAGTAAGAATTTCATTGTTGGGCCGAAGGGCCTGTTTCCACACTGCACGTCTCCATGACTATGTGTCCAATAGAATTCCAGTGAATTTCCACCTTTCATCTCTTAGCCATATTTGTTCCATTTATCCATAACCATCCACCCAATAAGTTGCAGGATGTTGTCACTTCATGTTGTAACTGGATGCTTTGAACTTTTGTTTTGCAGAGTATGAGCTGGAGCCTTGTGATGATCCCGGAGTTCCCGCTTTCAGTCGGAGAGTTGGGTTTCAGTTTGATGTTGGAGACTCGTTGATGTTCTCCTGTTTCCAGGGATACAGGCTGGAAGGTGCTTCTCAGATCTCCTGTTACGGAGGAGGAAGGCGTGTGTGGAGTGCACCTCTTCCAAGGTGTGTGGGTAGGTGGTCACATGCTTTCATTTCATGCATCCTAACTTTGAGCGTACTGTATTTATTACTGGCAAAGTTACTGTCTGACCAGGGTCATCGAGAAGCAGGGGACATAAGTTTAAGGTGAGGGGGTGAGGAATTAATGGGAACCTTTACACAAAGGGTGATGGGTGTATGGAGCAAGCTGCCAGAGGAGAAAGAAGAATCAGGTACTATCGCAACATTTAAGAAACATTTAGACAGGTACATAGAGAGGATAGGTTTTTCCCAAAGTTGGGGAATTATGAACAAGAGGACATAAGTATAAGGTGAGGGGGGAAAAATTAATTGGAACCTGAGAGGTAATATTTTTCACACAAAGGATGGTGGTTGTATGGAACGAGCTGCCGGAGGAGGTGGTTGAGGCAGGGACTATCCCGATGTTTAAGAAAACGTTAGACAGGTGCATGGATAGGTTAGGTTTAGCGGGATATGGGCCAAAAGTAGTCAGGTGGGACAAGTTGGGCCGAAGGGTCTGTTTCCACACTGTATGACTCTATGACTCCACGACTGAGGTATTGATCTACAATATCAGACAGGTTTCACAGTATCAATCACCAACAGAACAAATCCACAGAATTGTTAATGGATTCCCAGAAATATTTACCACATGTTAAACGTTGTCACTCAAGTTAGACACCAATTGCTGGAGTAACTCAGGGGGTCAGGCAGCATCTCTGGAGAGAAGGAATGGGTGACGTTTTGGGTTGAGAAGAGTCTTAACCTGGAATGCCAGAAATGCTACCTGCCCCGCTGAGTTATTCCAGCATTATGCGAATATCTTATGTGTAAACCAGCATCTGCAGTTTCTTCCTACACAAGTGTTATCACTACCTATTTTTTCTTAAGTATTTCAGCCAGAGCTAATCAAAAATGAAGAACACAGCAAAATACATTTTCTCCTTGAATGGACACATGTCAAGGATTGTTTAGATGACATAGTCATGGGAAAAGTTACGATTGGTCCTCAAGTTTGGACCTTAAACTGAGGGAGGGCTTGGAACAGGCAAATTGGGAGCAGGTTGGAGGGCTGGGAACAACATCTGATCAGCGGGTGGCATTTAAAGGTAAGTTCAGTCACCGTGTCCATGTAAGTGTTAGAGGTAAAGTTGGTAAGTTTAGGGTACCCGGATTAATGGAGGATATTGATCAGGAAGAGGGAAGCATGTGCCGGGCTGAGGAAAATGGGTCTTCAAATGGGTCATTTGACGTTTATGTGGGGATTATATAGGAGAATACTTGAGAAAGGAGAACAAAACATTGATTTTTGAAGAGGTAACAGCAGAGATTGATGAATGCAGGGTGATAGATGTAGTCTCTGAAGACTTGAGAAACTTGTGGAGAACTCGAGGAAGGCTTAACTTTGCCGGGAAATGTCCCTGCTAAATTACATCAAGGAGAAACCTAAAACCTTTTATAAGTTTAAGGGACAGCCCAGTGGCGCAGCGGTGGAGTTGCTGCTTTACAGCTCCAGAGACCCGGGTTCGATCCTGACTACGGGTGCTGTCTGTATGGAGTTTGCACGTTCTCCCTGTGGGTTTTTTCCTGGTGTTCTGGTTTCCTCCCACTCTCCAAAGACATGCAGGTTTGTAGTCTGTAGAAGCATTCCAATCCAAAACATCACATCTGCAGAGATTCTGCCTGCCCCGTTGAATAACTCCAGCATTTTGAGTTTATTCATGTTTGCAGGTTAATTTGCATTGGTAAGATTGTTAATTGTCCCTAGTGTGTGGAATAGTGCTTGTGTACAGGGTGTTTGCTTATGTCCACTTAAGGTTTCTCCAAACTCCACAGTTTCATCCCACATACCAAAGACGTGCAGGTGAATTGGTTAATTGCCGTCTGTAAAATTGTCCCTGGTGTGTCGGGTAGAACTAGTGTACAGGTGATCACTGGTCAACACAAACTCAGTTGGGCCTAAGAGCCTGTTTCCACGTTTGTATCTCTAAAGAAAACGAAACCAAATCAAACCATCAGGTCATTCCTCAATTTCTGGTATTCCATAGAAAACTATCCAGGTTTGTCCGACGTCTCCTTTTAACTAATACTCTCCAATTCAGGCTACATTCTGGTGAACCTTTCTGCATCCTTCCCAAAGCCTCCAAAACCTATAGTTTGGTTGACCACACCTGCGCACTGTTCTCCAAATGTGGCCTAACTAATGATTTTTTTTACAACTGCACCATGAACTTGCCAACGTTTATACTCAATTCCCCAACCGAATGAAGGCAAGTATGCTGTGGGGCTTCTTTACCGTTCTATCCACCTGTGTTGCCACTTTCTGGGAGCTGTGGACTTGCCCACGATGATCACTCTGCACTTCCTACCTGACCTTAACCATATACCCTTTTCTTGCATTTGACCTTCCAAAATGCATCTAACACTTGGCTGGATTGAACGCCATCTGGAAACGGAGTACATAGATCAATCAGTACAGCATAACAACAGGCCCTTCGGCCAACAATGTCTGTGACAAACCTGATGCCAAGACCATCACTTATCTACCTGCACATATCCCGTATCCCTCCATTCCCTGTATATCTATGTGCCTTTCCAAAAGTATTTTAAATTACACTAATGTATTTGCTGCACCACTTACGGCAGTGCGTTCCAGGCACTCATCACTCTCTGTGAAAGTAGTCGCCCCGCACATCTCCTTCAAACTTTGCCCCTCTCACCATAAAGCTATGTGCTCTAGTATTTGATATTTCTATCCTGTGACAAAGATCCTGACTATCTACCCTATCTATGCCTCTCAGAATTGTATATACTTCTGTCAGGTCTCCCCACAACCTCCACCGTTCCAGAGAAAACAATCCATGGCTACCCAACCTCTCCCTGTAGCTAATATCCTCTACTCCAGACATCATTCTGACAAACCTCCACACCCTTTCCAAAGCCTCCACATCCTTCCTGTAATGGGGTGACCAGCACTGACCAAAGTCCAAAAGAGCGGAATCGTGACTTCCTGACTCTTCTGCTCTTGCCAACTCTCATCTGCCATTTCTCCACTCAAGTTTCCAATTGATTATATCCTGCTGTGTCTTTTCACAAACATGTATGTTCTGGTGGCAGAGTGGCGCAGCGGTAGAGTTGCTGCCTTTACAGCGCCAGAGACCCGGGTTCGATCCCGACTACGGGTGCTGTCCAGACGGAGTTTATACGTTCTCCTCGTGGGTTTCTCCAGTTTCCTCCCACACTCGAAAGACATGCAGGTTAATTGGTTTCTGTAAATTGTCCCTAGTGTGTAGGATAGAACTAGCGTATGGCATGATTGTTGGTCAGTGTGGACTCCTGGTATGCCGAGGTCATGCTGTATCACAAAACTAAGCTAAACTAAAGTAAACCAAACTCAACTAAGCTCAACTAAACTAAGCTAAACAAAACCCCACCAATATTTGTGTCATACAGTTACACAGCAACGCTTTGACCTTTTAGCTTAATATAAATATGTTTTGTTGGACTTATACACAAGCAGTATGCCCCTAGTGAATCAAAGTAATTTCTTGTCCACTCATACCTATATTCTACTTTCTGTTAGTTAGGTGTTTTTTTTTCCTTGACAATGGGTTATCATTAGGATGAGCTAAATTGTGACAACTATCATCGCCACAACCAATGTTTCAGACTTATCCACAATGCTGGTCATACCTATAACACTGATGGGCAGACTTTAATATATATAGCTCATCTCCTCTTCCTGTCACGCACTGTTATCTCCCACTGTTAGACTGTGTACTGTTTCTGCTGCATTAGCAATGAAATATAACTGGTGCAGACATCAACTGCAAAATCAGTCCCCATCAGTAGTTCACCAGTGCTGACAAAACGTGCCTTTCCTTGAGATTTTACTCCTCTTTCCCCTGCTGCGCACTGGAGAGTGAGTGGGAAACCTGCTGTGGTAAAATTAAGTTTGACAGATGAGACTGAGGTTTGAGTTCTGGTTCTCTGACTGAGCCTTCAGCATTTCGTCAACATAGGCCGTTAACTGAAGCTGAAGTGGTGCAGCCTGCTACTGCCACAGTGTGGTGGCTAATATTGTCCGGACCGCTGCTGTGCGTATCCACCGGGCATTATTTATTGGACACAAAATGCTGGAGTAACTCAGGGGCTCAGGCAGCATCTCTGGAGAAAACAAATAGGTGACGTATTGGGTCGAAACCCTTTATCAGACTGGGTCTGATGAAGGGTCTTGACCCAAAACGTCACCTCTTCCTTGTCTCCAGAGATGCTGCCTGAGGTGCTGAATTACTCCAGCATTTTGTGTCTGTCTTTGGTGTAAACCAGCATCTGCAGTTCCTTCTTACAGATTAAGCATTTTTGATTTATAGCGAGGGAAAGAAAATAAGAAAGGACAGCTGGAAAGGAAATCTATTGCAATTCTATTCACACTGTATCTGTAAGCTGATTGAAAGCAGCATACTTAAAGGCCAAGGTGTTGGCTGTACATTCATATGCTTGATTGCTGCTTTATCTGTTTACCATGGTTCAGAGAAGGTGCGTGAATTTTTTTTCTCGATAATTTACACTGTAAGAAAAAAACTGAAAAATAGTAGAATGCATATGGAGATTTGGAATTAGTTTGGTTTAATTTGGAGATACAGGCCTGTTGGCCCACGGAGTCCGCGCTGACCAGCGATCACCCCTTACACTAGTTCTATCCTACAGACAGTAGTATTTTAGCAAAGCCAATTAACCTACAAACCTGTACGTCTTTGGAGTGTGGGAGGAAACCTGAGCACCCGGTGAAAACCCATGCGGTCGCAACCTCCGTAGAGAGAACACCTGTAGTCAGGATCAAATCCAGGTTACTGGCGCTGTATGGCGGCAAGTCTATCGCTGCACCATCATGGTGTGACATTGGAATTATTTAGTTTCGTTTAGTTTATTATTGTTACGTGTACTAAATATTAGTTTAGTTTCTTATTGTCGTGTTTGCTGAGGTACAGGGAACAATTTTTTTGTTGCTTGCTATCCAGTCAGTTGAAAGACTATACATGGTTACAAACAAGCTATCCACTGTGTACAGATACGGGATAAAGGGAATAATGTGTAATGCAAGATAAATTCCAGTAACGTCTGATCATTATAGTTGTCCAAGTTCTTTCGCAAGGGTACCTTATTGTATAAAGATTCAAACATCTCATTTAGTACTTTATATAGTCAGTTTTCTAGCATACTATAGTCTATAGTCTTGTGTCTAAGGTAGACAAAATGCTGGAGAAACTCAGCGGGTGAGGCAGCATCTATGGAGCGAACGAATAGGTGACGTTTTGGGTCGAGACCCTTCTTCAGTCTCGTGTCAATCTCACAGGAGGGGTGAAACTGTGGAGAAGTGCTATTCCAGATTCAACAAATTCATGTTTTTTTTCATGTGTAGCTTTCCCTAAGCACTTTCAGTCACTAGTAAATTGAGACTGACATAGTTTAATGACAAGCGTGGATCTCTATGTTGAATTCTGTGAAATTGAAGTTTTGGTTTCACTAATACTAAACTGGTCAACATTGCATGATCATAGGATGATACTGTATATCTGGACAGGAAGGGTTAGGAGGGATATGGGCCAAATACAGGCAAATAGGACTGGCCCTATTTCCCTACTTGGTTGCAAAAGATGGACTGAAAGTCCTGTTTCCTTGCTGCCTATGACTCCATTTGTTGTTTTCACAAAGGCACACTGGTAATAAATATATAAAATTATACCTAATGGTTACTTTAAAACTTCCATGTTATTGTTAGGGGTCTATTTTCATATTCAGAGGTGACCTCATTATCCATAAATAATCTTGCAGCTAATTAGCTGCATAAAGTAACACAAAGTGCTGGAGTAATGCAGCGGGTCAGGCAGTATCTCTGGAGATATTGGAATAGGTGATGTTTCGGGTCGGGACCCTTCTCTGAAGAAGAGAAGAGTCCTGACCCAAAAAGTCACCTATCCATGTTCAATAGAGATGCTGCCTGACCCACTGCGTTACTCCAGCTCTTTGTGTCCTTTTGTGTAAACCAGCATCTGCAGTTCCTTGTTTCTTCAAGCTGCATTAATTACCCAACTTGGAGATCTCAAATCCTTTTGTTAATGGTACTTATGGTTGACAAACAATTCATTAATTTCAATCGAAGCCTTAGGTCCTTATTGAGGTTTACATCACACGCAATTGATACTTGAAGCGTAGAATCTTGCAAGGAGTAGTACAGAGGCTATATTTACATCAGGATGTATTCTATAATTGAGTTGTTATCTGTGCCTTGACGTTATTTTTATTTCCTTGCATACATTCTAAAAGATGTTTTAATTGCTTGCACTTTCTATTTATGGCTTAGCTGAATGTGGAGCCTCTGTGGCTGCAACGGAAGGCACCTTGCTGTCACCAAATTACCCAGCCAACTACGAGAACAATCATGAATGCATCTACAGAATTGAGACACAACCAGGGAAAGGAATCAGCCTGCACGCTAGGACGTTTAAGCTTCGAGAGGGTGATGTTGTCAAGGTAACTGTGACATCAATATATTCAGCCTTTCCCTATCTTTTTTTCTCAAAAGAAATTCCAATCAATGGTTTCACTCACATCGTTGGAATTCTGATGGTAGAATCTTAATTGTGCTTTAATTCGAGCCAAATATCACTGGGTTGTTTTTTTAATGAATGTTTCACTGGTCTTCAAATTTTAAATGATTCAATTATAAGAGTCTTAAATCGATTTTAAGATGAGATCTGTCAAAGCCCTTCCAAAACAAAATGGGCTGAGTAATCGTGGCATTGAAACTCTCAAGTTAAAATTCTGGTTACTCACGAGAATGTTTAGTTTGGTTTGGAGATACAGCGTGGAAACAGGCCCTTCGGCCAAACGAATCCATGCCGACCAGTGATCACTCCATACACTAGTTGTATCCTGCACACTTGGGACAATTTATGTAAGCCAATTAACTTACAAACCTGCACGTCTTTGGAATGTGTGTGGAAACTGGAGCACCCAGTAGACTTTAGACTTTCGAGATACAGCATGGAAATAGGCCCTGCGGCCAACTAAGTGCACACCGATCAGCGATCACCCAGTACACGAGCACCATACCGCACACGAGAACATTTACAATTTTTCTGGTCAATTAAGCTACAAATCTGCATGTTTTTGGAGTGCGGGAGGAAACCGGAGCACCCTGAAAAAACCCATGCGGTCACGGGGACAACGTGCTAACTGTGCGGACAGCACCAGAGGTCAGGATCGAACCCGGGTCTGTTTGGCAGCAACTCTACCACCGTGCTGATTCTGGGAGCTGGAGGCCTAAATTCAGCCAGTCAAAATCACGTGAGGGTATAGTGTAAGGAGGCACAAGGTACAGTTAGTGTGCAATCCTGAACAAAAAAACAAACAGCTGGAGGAACTCGTCTATTGAAGTCTCCCAATACTGCTGCTTGACCTGCTGACTTCCTCCAGAGGTTTGTTGTGTGCTGTGTATAGTGTGCTCCTCCACCACTCACTGCCTTGGTCAGATCCTCGCTCACATGCCACAATGATAGGGAAAACAAAGCCCTTGCTTTTCTCTGGCATTTGTTCCATCCTCAGAATGCTCTGGGTTTTACTATGGCGCAGCGGTAGAGTTGAACCAGGGCCAGCGACCCAGGTTCGATCCTGATTACTGGTGCTGTCTGTATGCAATTTGTATGTTCTCTCCATGACCATGTGGGTTTTCTCTGGGTGCTCCAGTTTCCTCCCACATTCCTAATGAGACGCAGGTTAATTGACTTTTGTAAATTTCCCCTAGTGTGTTGGACATAGAACTAGTGTACGGGTGATCACTGGTCGGCGTGGGTCGGTGGGCCTGTTTCCGCCTGGTATTTCTAGAACTAAAACTAAACAGACATGTGTAGCTATGTCCACCAGTTAAGATGGGTGTTTATCATCACATTTTAATTTAGCTTTCCTCTACAAGTAACCATGAGTCATAAGTAGCATAGATGCTTTGGACACACATTTGCAATTCAATGAATCCTCCTGAGTCAAAGTCAGTAAGATAAATACTTCATAAGTGAGTTTGTATGTTATAGGAGCAGAATTAGGCCGTTCAGCCCACAAGGCACCATTCATTCATGGCTGATCTATCTTTCCCTCTCAACCCCATTCTCCTGCCTTCTAGTATAGACACCCATACTAATCAGAATTCAGTCGATCTCCACCTTAAAAATATCCATTGACTTGGCCTCCACAGAGGAATTCCTCCTCATCTTCTTTCAAAAGGTGGGTCCTTTTATTCTGAGGCTATGACCTTTGGTCCTAGACTCTCCCACTAGTAGAAATTAGTCATAATATGTGTTAACTGTTTAACATTTAGTACTGTAGTACCAGTGCAGTCCATGAGCCTGTGTATTACACGATTGTTGGCATGCAGGGTGAGAATTGTAGGTCGATTCTAGTTTGTAGGTTAATCCTCTCAAAGGGTTTCCTCAGAATTCATTTGTTGCCTGCATAGTGCTTGTTATAGAACATAGAACATACAACAGTACAGCACAAGAACAGGCACTTTGGACCAACTACACACACAAGGAACATTTTACAATTTTTACAGAAACCAATTAACCTGAAGCCAATTTGGGGTGGGACAGTGACACAGCGGTAGAGTTGCTGCCTCACAGCGCCAGAGTCACAGGTTCGATTGTGACTACAGGTGCTGTCTGGATGAAGTTTGTACGTTCTCTCTGTGACCGCTTGGGTTTCTCCGGGTGCTCCGGTTTCCTCCCACACTCCAAAGTCATACTAGTTTGTGGGTGAATGTGGTGGTGTAGGGGTGAGCGCTGTTTGGCCCAGGCACAGTGGGTCCAGGGCCTGTTTCCATGCTGTATCTCTAAAGTCTAACATTGAAATCATTATCACCTACTGAGTACAGATCAGCAGGTAACAGGTGGATGGGTGGTGAAAGGGGAAGCCAATGTTCAATGATGCTTTTATTGTCACATATGTCAAACTCACAGTGACATTCTTTTACAAACAGTCTAATGTGTTTTACTTGCCAAGATTGCATTGTGAAGGAACATTGGACGAGTTTATTATGTACTGTAATATCTGTGCACTAAATTCTCAAGGCCAACTATCCATGATTTAAGCAGATAAGTCTCCCTGTTTTCGGGGACTAGCCAATGTCTTTTGCACGAAAGATAACAAAATACTTCTGCACAATGTTTTCTGGTGGGGCAAGGACCATTGCACCTTACTTCAGATGGACCAACACAATTTAGTCTCGTCTTCACCTGAACAATCAAGAGCAGTTTGTTTTATTCCTTCCTCATGGAATAGTCGGTTTATTTCTTGAAAGGAGAGGAAACACAACAAGTTTACAAAGGTTCAAAGGCACTATTATTGTCTCACTTGCAAACGCACAGTGAAATTCTTCTCTTACATACAGTCCAGTAAAGTATTGCCACACCTAAGCACATTACGATTAGCAAAGTGTGCAGAAGTCCACTGAGACCGCATGTAAGAGGCGCCAGGTTTTGGCGCCATTTCCAAAGTCCAGTCTGCGCCCTAAGTCTAAGAGCCGTGCCAGATCCAGGCAAGAATGTAGATACTTGGAGTTGATCCTAGACTGAAATCTGTGAGGAATCACTTTTTTCTAGAGCCGAGTACTGAGTTGTTCTGTTGCAATTTTGTAAACTGCCAGTCAGTCGAAAGTAAAAGTGATCCAAGGGTAACGAAGAACTAAATTACCTCGGTTGAATTAAGTTTCTCCAATACCTATGCATTCAATGCATCAACAGTCAACCACATTGCCTTTATACTGAAAGGATTTTCTTGACTCTTAACAATGGGAATGGTGAAGGGGAAAGATATATAGCAAGCAGCTATCTTTAGATTGGCTCTTTTAAGCTGTGGGCAATCAAAATGACCCCCAATTATTTCTGTATTTCTTCATTCTTCACCCAAAAAGCTGGAGTAATTCAGCGGGTCAGGCAGCATCTCTGGAGAAAAGGAATAGGTGACATTTTGGGTCGAGACCCTTCTTCAGATTGAGAGCCAGGGGAGAGGGAAACGAGAGATATAGACGGTACATAGAACAAATCCATGAAAGAAATGCAAATAGCATCGATGATCAATGAAAGGTGCCACAGTTGTTGGCTGTGGGTTATACACACAGTGAAACTCTATAGGGTGACAGTGAAACTAGGCTGTGATGTGCTTGAAGACATTATGAGGTTACTTTAGTACTTACCAAACATCTGTGCCTTCTACCTTTTAGGTGTATGATGGTCAAGATAGCTCCTTTCGTCGCCTGGGAGTTTTTACCAGATCCGAATTGTTGGGCGTTATCTTAAACAGCACTTCGAACCATATGTGCTTAGAATTTAACACCAATGGAACAGAGACTGACCAAGGATTCGATTTCACATATACCAGTAAGAGAATGCAATATATGCAAAAAGATATGCATGCTGTAGCCCTCTTCAGTGGAGTTGAGTGTTTATTACAAGATATAGTTCTGAGACTGTGGCATTATATTGTCTGGAAGTAGCAAAAATGTGAAAGTTAACTTTGTTTTGCAGCTAATGCACAGACAAAAGTTCTATTTAATGGCTCCCTGCACATGTTGTGTATTAAAAACAGCGTTGCTTTGACTGGGAAAGTATATATAGATTGGAGATAATTACGTTAGGTATATTTACAACTACTGAAAGATATATTTGTGTACTGAAGACACACGGAACTGCAGATGCTGGAATCTAGCATTAAAATAAACAAAGTGCTGGAGTAACAGGGCGACACAGTGATGCAACAGTGGAGTTGCTGCCTTACAGTGCTGGAGACCCGGGTTCGATCCTGACCACGGGTGCTATCTGTATGGCGTTTGCACATTCTCCCTGTGACCGCGTGGGTTTTCTCTGGGTATTTGTCTAATTATTCGTCTATGTGCCGTCTAATTATTCATTTAATGTTGAATTAAATAAAGGGAGATGACTGAGGGCTGAAATTATCTCCAGCAACTGGTCATTCCAGACATGTCCCACCTTGTGTAACGTTTGACAGCAGAGTGTGCACTGCAAAGCTGGTGAATTCCTCTCAGCTTTTGCCCCACAGCATCAGAGACCTGGATTCGATCCTGACTATATGGAGTTTTATATGTTCTCTGTGTGACCATGTGGGTTTTCTCCGGGTGTTCCGGTTTCCTCCGCACTCGAAAGATGTGCAGATTTGTCAGTTAATTGACTTCTGTAAATTGCTTCTCCTGTGTAAGGGGTGGAGAAGGGGCAGTGGTCCAACATAGAACTAGCGTATGGGTGATCGATGGTCAGCGTGGACTGAATGGCCTGTTTCCATGCTGTATCACTATATTCTAGAACTATTTTTTTCTCGGTCATTCAGTGTAGGTGTTAAATATGACAAAATGTGATTATTTACAAACAATTTGCTGCGGTATCTGAAGCCATCATAGGAAATTGATGAAGGAAGAGCACGTTGAGAGTTTCAGTTTGTTACGTGGATTGTTACAGCTCCCCAGGCATTCCAATATCTCGTTATTCACAATGCTGCTATAGTTAGAGCGTGACTGGGGGTTAATTAATATATGCTAAATGGCTTTGCCTCGCCCTGTGATGCCATTGATGTGTTAGGCACAGTCATTGCCATAGAAAGATATGGCATGGATATTAGAGGAGAAAAAAAACTGCAGATGCTGGTCTGCACCAAAGATTGACACAAAGTGCTGGAGTAACTCAACGGGCCAGGCAGCATCTCCAGAGTCTGAAGAAGCGTCCCAACCCGAAACGTTACTTTTCCTTTTTCTCCTGAGATGCTGCCTGACCTGCTGAGTTACTCCAGCACTTTTTCCATGCTTTGCACGCTAAGCAAAGAGATCTGATAATACATCAATGCAATAAAGTCAGTGAAATAGTAAAGTAAAGTAAAGTATCCTTTATTGTCATTCAGACCTTTCGGTCTGAACGAAATTTCGTTCCTGGGAGTCATACATTTAATAATAATATTAACAAAACACAATAAACACAAATTAACATCCACCACAGTGAGTTCACCAGGCATCTCCTCACTGTGGTGGAAGGCAAAAGTCTTCAGTCTTTGTGTCTTCCCTCCTTGCTCTCTCTCTGCGCTGAGGCGATCCAGGCCTCCGACGTTGTGACCCCGCCGGGTGTTGGTAAGTAAGTCAGTCCCGCGGCTGAATCCGAGCTCCGCGAACGGGCCGGTTCAAACTCCGCGGCCCGGGGTGCTTGAGCAAGGAGGAAGATACAGAGTGCAGAATTCAGTTCTCAACATTGTAGCACACCAGTTCCATGGACAAAATCCATTATCTTTGAGGGCTTCTGCTAAATTCCAGATGGCAGATCTGTATGATTCCTCCCAGTTGGCAGAAAAACGGACAGATTTGTGATCAGAGTTACATATAGAGCACTGTGGAAGCTATGGGACTAATGTATCCAACAGGGGATGTTAATGCAACCAGTTCCAAATGTTCCTATTAGATTAAATGCAGCTTTACACATTTTGCTTGGATTTTCTTTTTTTAAAGCACAGATGCTGGAAATATTAAATAAAGGCAAAATCATATTTGGAATACACTGTAGATAAGGCAGCAGATGCACATTGTATGATTGCAAGCAGTTACAGCCCTATTAAAGGGTACTCAAACAACAGTATACTGGCTGAAATCCTCGTACTCCTAATAGTCACTGGAATAGTCATTAGACCACCAGGGGCGCCGGGGAGATGGCAGCCCTGCCGGCAGTCTGTTTGTCTTTTAACTTTTTTTGTTATTTTTTAGTTTGTTAAAAGTTTTTGTTTTAATATTGTTCGGTTTGTTTTATGTGGGGGGAGGGAAGAGGGGATTGGGGGAAACTTTTTTTCAAGTTCCTACCTTGCCGGAGATGTGATCAATTTTTCGGATCACATTCTCCGGGCTCTGCGGCCTACCATCGATGGAGCTGGAAGCCTCCTTGTACTGTCGTGAGCCCCACCGCGGGGCGCGGACTTAACATCGGAGCGGATCCTTTGCCTGGGATCGTGACCACTGCCAAATCATCATCAAGGGCTCGCAGTCTTCGGGTGAGGCCGAGTCGGGAGCTCCAACGTCACGGAAGGTTCACCAGTCCCGACGCGAGGTTCGATCGCCCGGCACAGAGGAGCTGACGCGGAGTACCCGAACACCGCTGGCTACGGGATTCAAGATCATTCTATTAACGGGGGCTCGAGGCCCAAGACCGAGGAAGGACTTGAACTTTATTTCGCCTTCCATCACAGTGAGGAATGTGTAGGAGTCACTGTGGTGGATGTTCATGTTAAAATGTGTTTTTGAGTGATCTGTTACTTTTAATTGTATGACTGACCTGGCCAATGAAATTCCTCGTATGTTGCAAAACATACTTGCCGAATAAAGTGTGATTCTGATTCTCATTCTGATTCTGATACAGTCCATTGTGGTAAGTTGTTAATAGTTTTTGAATGTGTGAATATTATGGTGTAGCCCTTTATCCCAAGTTTGCAGATGACACAAAAGTGGGTGGTATTGGTAGATAGTGAAGATGGTTGTCAGAAATTGCAGCAGGATCTTGATCGGTTGGGGAGGTGGGCTGAGGAATAAATTCATAATTTATCGGACCATTCAGCCCATTCAATCATGGCTGATCTATCTTTCCCTCTCAATCCCATTCTCCTGCCTTCTTCCCACAATCTCTGACACCCAAATGGTTGATGGAATTGAATACAGATGACTGCAAGATGTTGTATTATGGGAAGTCTAACAACTTGGTTGCCGTTGTCGTTCTGTCTCTCGCTCAAATGGGTTGACATGGATGGCTGTCAGTGGAAGGAAGGGATTATCAAGATGCAGAAACAATGAAATGTAATTAACCCCAAGACGTTCCAAATACCAGTGCTCCATTTGTTTTGCTTGTTCACCATGGTGTGGCTCATTTTGGGTTCAGAAGCATAGAAAGGTCTCAATCTGTATACCAGCAATTTATCTTTTAACAGGGCAGATGTTTAAGGATGACTAATATTCATTGCATTGTGGAAATACAATTCTGAATGAGTAAGGTGTAAGTGTGGGGCAAATACAAGTCCACAACCAATTTGTCGGCCTCCTTGGTTGCAGAGTCAATGCAGGTATATAGTTCCTTGAAAGTGGTATGACATGTAGATAGTGTGGTCAAAAAGGCATTTGGCACATTGTCCTTCATCAGTTAGAGTATAGAAGTTGGGAGGTCATGTTGCAGTTGTATAACACATTGGTGAGGCCACATTTAGAGTATTGTTTCCAGTTTTGGGCACCATGTTATAGGAAAGATGTCAAGGGTGCAGAGAATATTTACAATTATGTTGCTCGGACTCGAGAGCCTGAGCTATAGGGAGAGGTTGAGCACTTTATTCCTTGGAGCGCAGGAAGATGAGGGGTGAACTTCTAGAGGTGTACAAGATCATGAGAGGAATAGATTGGGTAAATGCACAGAGACTTTTGCCTAGAGTAGGGGAATTGAGAACCAGATGTTTAAGGTGAATAATGAAAGATTTAATAGGAACATGAAGTATGGTTGGTATATGGAACGAGCTGCTGGAGTAGGTAGTTGATGCAGATACTATCATAACGTTTAAGAGACATTTAGACAGGTACATGGATAGGACAGCTTTAGATGGACATGGGTCAAGCGTGGGCCTGTGGGACTCGTGTAGATGGGGCATGTTGGCCGGTGTGGGCAAGTTGGGACACACGGGCTGTTTTCACGCTGTATGACTATGACTCAATAGCTCCACCTTCAATATTGCCAGACATTCAATATATGTAACAGTCAGGACAGCCAGCTGAACCTGTGACTTGTCTTAATGTGTTGTCAATGCTTTTCTGTGGTAATCACATAAGGAAGGCCAGCCTTAATGATCAGGTTGCCTGAGGAATGATCTGTACAATGAAGGTAAATGCCAGCAGAATCTAGGTCATAGAATAAAATAAATAACTTGAGTCCCAGGGATAGGTTTACATCGTTTACAGTGTACTATACTTACATATACTGTTGTGCTGTAAGAATTTCATTGTTCTACCTGGGACAGATGACAATAAAACACTCTTGACTCTCTTGAGGTTCCTGTTGCAAAAAATAAAAATGCTGGAGTAACTCAGTGGGTCAGGCAGCTAATGTGTAGGCAAATGGACAAACAACGTTTCAGGAGGGGTCCATTATTCAGTGATGGCAGTCAAAGTTTAGGGTCTATATCGTTACCAAGATTGCTCAAGATCCCTGCTTTTGCAGTCTCTTGTGAAAACCTCCTGTTCCTTTTCACAGCAGTACAGTGGCTCAGCTGGTAGGACTGCTGCCTCGCAGTGCCAGAGACCCGGGTTCTATCCTGACCTTGGGTGCTGTCTGTGCAGAGTTTTTGCATGTTCTCTCTGTGACCATGTGATTTTCCTCTGGCTGCTCTGGTTTCCTCCCACATCCCAAGGACATGCAAGTTTGTTGGTTAATATTGGTTTAGTTTAGTTAGTTTAGCATATTGTCACATGTACTGAGGTACAGTGAGAAGCTTGTGTTGCGCGCTAACCAATCAGTGGAAAGACAATACATGATTACAATCGAGCCATTCACAGTGTACAGATACACGATAAAGGGAATAACGTGAATAACTTTTAGCGAAAGTTAAAGTCGGAACCAAGATAGCCTGAGGGTCTCCAATTGGCCTCTGTCAACTGCCTCTAGTGTGGGGAGTGGGAAAGTGGGAGAACATGGAACTAGTGTGAACGGGTGATTGATGGCCGGCATGGACTCGATGGGCCAAAGGGCCAGTTTCCATGCTGTATTTCTCAACTAAACTAAACTTGATGATTCTGTAGACTCTTCTGTAGCAAGTCTAACTAGTTTCTACTTCAACAAGATTTAAGAGCTTCAAATATGCCGATCTGCAGCATTGGCAGACAAGATTGTAAAAATGTTTAAGCATAATTTATATGCCTCTCAAAATTGATTTCTGCAATTTTTTAAATACTGATTTCAAAAGCCATTGCCCAAGGAGATGATTCCACCCACCAAAGTTTACATGTCCAATTATGATGTTTTTTTGCTAATTATGATGGTTTGCAGGCTTTTGAAGGGAACGTTTATAAATTTAAGGTTGGTTTTAGGCTTCAAATCTGATTAATCTGAACTGACACAACTTCCATATAGTTTTGTATAGGTTCAATGTAATTTTCATTTATTCACAATCATTTTGGTCTCCAAATCTGAGGAAGGACATTATTGCCATAGAGGGAGTGCAGAGAAGGTTCACCAGACTGATTCCTGGGATGTCAGGACTGTCTTATGAAGAAAGACTGGATAGACTCGGTTTATACTCTCTGGAATTTAGGAGATTGAGAGGGGATCTTATAGAAACTTACAAAATTCTTAAGGGGTTGGACAGGCTAGATGCAGGAAGATTGTTCCCGATGTTGGGGAAGTCCAGGACAAGGGGTCACAGCTTAAGGATAAGGGGGAAATCCTTTAAGACCGAGATGAGAAAGACTTTTTTCACACAGAGAGTGGTGAGTCTCTGGAACTCTCTGCCACAGAGGGTAGTTGAGGCCAGTTCATTGGCTATATTTAAGAGTGAGTTGGATGTGGCCCTTGTGGCTAAGGGGATCAGAGGGTATGGAGAGAAGGCAGGTACGGGATACTGAGTTGGATGATCAGCCATGATCATATTGAATGGCGGTGCAGGCTCGAAGGGCTGAATGGCCTACTCCTGCACCTAATTTCTATGTTTCTATGTTTTCTATGTTTCTATGTTACCCACAGGTGGTGAACCAGACACGTTGGTTAAAATTCATAATTTTATGATTAGACACAATTTAAGAGACAGTAATTCACTTGCATTTAGGTTACCATAGTGGAATGTACTGTGAAATTGCTTTAAAAACAAAATTTCCTTTTGAACAAAAATATTCCATAGTGTAATCCTACTACATTGGTTCAGGACTTATCTTACATGCAGCATGAAGTACAAAGAGGTTGAATAAAACTTGAGAAAATTATTTATTATTGGAAATAAATACAAAAACTTTATCATGTTCTTCTTAAAACATCAGTTTAGTTTAGATTAGAGATACAGCGTTGAAACAGACCCTTTGGCCCACTGAGTCGTCTCCGAACAGTGATCCCCGCACACTAGCATTATCTTACACACTAGGGACTATTTATAATTTTTACCAAAGCTAAATTAACTCACAAACCTGCAAGTGTTTGGAGTGTGAGAGGAAACCGGAGCACCTGGGGAAAACCCACGCGGTCACACAGACAGGATCGACCTCCTGTCTCTGGCGCTGTAAGGCAGCAACTCTACCGATGCGCTGCCTTGCCGTTCTTTCAATGGCCATTCCACCATTTGGTCTGAATAATGATCAAAACCAACTCAAAATATTTTGTGCATTTATGATATGCAAAGGAACGGCACAATACGGCAGCTTTTCAGAGTGGAATCTGTCCTTGTCAAGTTTTGTGTTACTCTGCAATTGTTCCCAAGAGACACACTGAGACAAACACTGACTACTGCTGCAAAATCATCAATTCATTGAACACGTGCTTTGGTCTGCCCGAAACATGTTGGCCTTCCAGTGCAAGGAGATATCAACAAGCAAATGCGTACAACTGGCACACTCCAAGATGCAGGAGTAGGTACTGAGGGATGCACAATTCAAAGGTTCAGGAGGGATGGACCTGATGTTGTTAAGCGCACTACCGCTACTTGATGTTGAAGATCTGGGACCCTTGTAACAGGCTCGGATCTGGTGGGCTGAAGGGCCTGTTTCCGCACTGTATCTCTACAGTAAACTAAACTAAAGTATATTTTAGGGGTAAAAATGAAGGAGCATTTCACGAAAATTAGAATTGCTATCAATTGTGGGCACCAAAAATTCAGGAATTAACAGCTTGTTATGCTGCTACACTGCTCCTTGTAATTTGTGGAATTAGTTGCAATATTTCATTTGGCTCGCTATTTATTTGCTGGATTGCTACTAATCTTTGGCTACTGTTATACTCTGTTATTGGCGAGCCATCCTCCTGTGAATTTTGGCTTTTGCCGTGAGTGGAACCGGGTCATTATCGAGTGGCTCCTGCCCACCCATTGAGTTCTTCATCATCTAGGAAAATGGGCCAAGGAATGGCAGATGGAAGTTAAATGCGAGGTGTTGCATTTTGGAAGTTAAGCCAGTGCAGGACTTACACAGTAAATGGCAGGGCCCCAGAGAGTGCTTTAGAGATAGAGAGACTTAACAGTACAAGTAAATAGGGGGGCAAGGTGATGAAGAAGGCGTTGGAACGCTTGCTTTCATCGGTCAGAACATAAGAGCATGAGCACTTCATATTTCGCTTGGGCTACTTACAACCCAGCGGCACTAATTTTGATTTCTCTAACTTCAAGTAACCCTTGCATTCCCTCTCTCTCTCTCTGTCCCTCCCCCATCCTAGTCATCCTACTAGTTTCACTGTTATCCTGCTGAGTTACACTGGTTGCATCATTCATTTTCCACTTCTCCCCAATGGACTATTGTGGGCTCCACTTTTCCTTGATCATTGTTGCCGGCTTTGATTTGTTCTTTTGCATATCTCTCATTACCCCCTCCTCTGACTCATTCTGAAGAAGGGTCTCGACCCGAAACATCACCTATTCCTTTTCTCCAGAGATGCTGCCTGACTTGCGGAAATAGACAATAGGTGCAGGAGTAGGCCATTTGGCCCTTGGAGCCAGCACCGCCATTCAATGTGATCATGGCTGATCATCCCCAATCAGTACCCCGTTCCTGCCTTCTCCCCATATCCCCTGACTCCGCTATCCCCTGGCTCCAACTATTTTGTGTCTGTCTATAAGTGTATGAGAGTTGGGATGTAATGTTACAACTGTACAAGACATTGCTGAGACCACACTTAGAGTGAACACAAGAATTTAAAGTGCTCTATTTGTGCAAATATGTAACCCGGTAAGGATGATAAGGTCCCTGGTGAGGATGTTATCAAGCTGGAAAGGGTTTTCTGTACTCACCTTCATTTCTTCCTTAAAAATACTCCCACCTCCAGCTTTGATAGGGCACTTCCTAATTCATCGAGCTTTTCCGTTTGCTAAGTTGTCAACACTTCAAAAATTCAGTGGAGACAAGGAACTGCAGATGCTGGTTTAACAAGGAAAGGCACAAAATGTTGGAGTAACTCATTGGTTCAGGCAACATCCTTGGAGGGTGGAACAGTAACGTAGTGGTAGAATTACAGCGCTAGAGACCCGGGTTCGATACTGACCATGGATGATGTCTGCACCGAATTAGTATGTTCTCCCTGTGGGTTTTCTCCGGGAGCTCCGGATTCTTCCCACACTTTAAAGAAGTGCTGGTTTGTACGTTAATCAGCATTGGTTAAATTGGAAACTGTTCCTAGTGTGTAGGATCGTACTAATGTACAACATGGACAGGTGACGTCTCAGGTCAGGAACCTTCTTCGGAGAGAAGAGGAGAACTTCTTCAAACTAGGCACACTTTGAAGAGATTTTGCAGTGGAGCAGTCTGAAGAAGGGTCCTGACCCGACCCCATCACCTGTCCATGTTTTCCAAACCTTAGATATACAGTGCAGAAGCAGGCCAATCGGCCCACGGAGTCCCACGCCGACCAGTGGTCTGTTTCTGCATATGTCAATTGGAAATTGTCCCTAGTGTGTAGGATCGTACATTTCCAGCGCAAGAACTGGGAGACTAGTCAGGATTGAGTGAAAGATGAACAGAGCAAAGTACAGAGAGATCCTTGATGAAAACCTGCTCCTGAGCGTTCAGGACCTCAGACTGGGATGGAGATTCACCGTCCAACAGGACAACGACCCTAAGCACACAGCCAAGATAACGCAGGAGTGGCTTCGTGACAAGTCTGTGAATGTCCTTGAGTGGCCCAGCCAGAGCCCGGACTTGAACCCAATTGAACATATCTGGAGGGACCTGAAAATAGCTGTGCATCAACGCTCCCCATCCAACCTGACAGAGCTTGAGAGGATCTGCAGAGAAGAATGGGAGAAATTACCCAAATACAGGTGTGCCAAGCTTGTGGCGTCATACCCACGAAGACTTGAGGCTGTAATCACTGCCAAAGGTGCCTCAACAAAGTTCCGAGTAAAGGGTCTGAATACTTATGTAAATGTAATATTTAAATTATTTATTTTTTAATTACTTTTCAAATAAAGATATAAAGGTATTTATTTGGTCACATACACCAATTGGTGCAGTGAAATGTTTATTGCCAATGCAGCACATAAAAAAGAATACAGACAACAATAATAGAAAGATTTTAAACATCCCCCCACAATGTCCTCCCATAGTCAGGCCTATTGAGGCCTCCGCAGTCGCCTTCACGGAGGCCCGATGTTCCAGGCCGTTCTCGCCGGGTGGTGGTGCCCCGGCGTCGGGAGAATCCTCTCAGCGGCTTGGGACACCTGGAACGGCCGCTTCCCTCCCGGAGTCCACGGCTTCTGAAGTCAACAAGGCCACGCTGAATGGCGCTCCACCACTGGCTCCCGATGTTGAATTCAGCGCCGCCGCCCGCAGCTGGCCGCTCCACAGACCCGCAGCTCCACGATGTTTTTTGTTTTTTTTGTCGGCGGTTTCAGCTCACCGGAGCTCCAACGCGGCGACCCAGGCAATGCATCGCCCGCTCCGCCCCGCGATGGGCTCCAGCGCTGCGCCGCTGCCGAAGCCGAGGTTCCAGGCGTTCTCCTCAGGAAACGCCGCTCCAGGCCCGCTGGTAGGCCGCGAGGTACGATGCTGCCTCTCCGACCAGGTAGGGACCAGGAAAAGCAGTTTCCCCCTTCCCCGCCCCCCACCCCCCACATTAAAAAAAAATAGACTCCAAACAAATTACTTTAACTCACTAAAAATTAAAAAAAGAGTGAAACACAGACAGCTGCAGGCTGGGCAGCCATACCATGCAGGACGGCGACCCCTATGTGTCGAAATTGTGAAAAAAATTCAAATATTTCTAAACACCTGTTTTCACCTTTTTATTATGGGATATTGTGTGTAGATTGATGATTTAAAAATAAAGAATTTAATCAATTTTATGATAAGGCTGTAACGTAACAAAATGAGGAAAAAGTGAATAGGTGTGAATACTTTCTGAATGCACTGTATGTAGACAATATCAACAATACTCTCTGCAGGGATATTTACATCTGGATATCTTGCTGAACTGGTGACCTGAAAGAAGTTTAATTATAGTGCAAATTATTCTTGTTAATCGGCCTGTAATCGGATGTCTCCCAAATGAACTACAAGCTCTTCACTTTGACTTTCCTTCTCCCAATTAATCAACTTAATCAGCAGAATAGCTCTTCATTGTTTTAAAATGTATCACAACTTCTGAGGGTTTTTCCAATGCCTGCTGCTTAATAAGGTTTCCTTTGCAACTCGACTGGATATTGTTGGCAATATAAAAGAAAGGATAGATTAAGAGATTAATTGGGTGCACAAAGAGAGAAAAAACTACATCGAATATTAGTGTAGTTAGTGTTAGCCATACTACCATGGCTAGCAATCTACCGACTTCCGTAGTCGATGTTACAAACTTATCCATCTCCATGGTTCCTTAAAATTGTTATTCCATAAACATTTTTAACCGGGAATATTAAACTCTGATGTGTACAGGCTCCATCAGTCAAATATATGATAATATCTATACTTAATACATATTAAAAGATATAATAATTTAAAAAAAAATAAAAAAGGGGAGGAAAATAAAAAATGAAAAAATAATAATTTTAAAAAAAGTGCCAGGGGGGATAAATGAAGTCAAACCTTATATTCTATGTGATTATGTTTACTGTTTACCTAATTCTAAGTATTCAGCTATAATTAGTTGTTAATCATTAATTAGTAGTTATCAGCTTTAATTAATAATAATACCGCTGTATAAATTTTAGTACTTGTTAGTTATTAATATTAGTAGTGTTATTATTCTAATTGTTAGTATCCATAGGAGAGTCTCCAATCCGTATCTCCAATCCGAGTCTCCAATCAGCATCCTTCTCCATCTTCTTTAGGTGCCACAAGTCCATAGTCCACTCCAATCCTGAAAATACAATTTATTTGTTGATATAGTTCATCTTTGAAGATTTCATTCAGTCTTCCTCTCGTTCCTTAATCCCCTGGGCAAAGTTCATTGCATCCGCTGGGTTTTTGAAATAATGTTCTTCCTGATTGTAGGTGACTCTCAGGGTGGCTGGGTACCTCAGACAGTACTTCAAATTCTTCACTTCCTTCAAAATTCTTTTGGTCTCCTTGAAATCATTTCGTTTCTTGGAGACCTCTGCTGGGTAGTCTCGATAAATGCTGATCGAATCTTCTTCGTATGTAAGATTTCTACTTTTTACAATTTTGTTCATCATCTCCTCCAGGACATGATCATACTGGACTTTTACTATCATTTGTCTTGGAGGAGCGTCTTGCTTTGTATAACGTCTCATTATTCTGTGTGCTTGGGCTAGTAAAGGCTTTTGTTCCAGAGATAAAACCTTTTGCAATAAGTTTGCAGTAAACTCTCGGGTATTTTGATTATTTTCTCTCCCTTCTCGAATACCCACGATCCTTAGGTTCTGTCTTCTCTGGCGTCCTTCCAACTCGGTACATTTATCAGTTATTTTGCCCAGTAAATCAGATAGACGTTGATTTTCTTTGAGGAGTGTTTTCATACTCCAAGCACTTGTTTCGGCTAGATCTTCAAGGTTCTTTATGGCTGTCGACTGCTCCTTGAGTTCTTCCTCCACAGGTTCCAGCTCAGTTTCCATCTTATTTTGGATTTTATCATTCATCTCTTCCACTATATTTGCAGCTTGATCCGCCAATATTTCTGCAATTTCCTTTCGCAATGTGTCAGATAATTCTGTGGCCGAGATATTGATTTCAGACTTTAACTCAAGGAGGAGATGAAAATCTCCTCCTTGATTTTTTCTATTTCTTCCTTAAAATTCATTTTTGCCAGTTCAGTTTTTAATTCCAACTTTATTTTTTTTTTTTAACTCTGCCATTTCTTGTACAAAAAAAACGTTAAGTTCTCAATTTCCGATTTTTTTTCTTCGATTTTTTTCGACACATCTTCTAGGGATAGTGTCCTATCTGAGGCCCGAGGCTCCAGTCGGGCCTTTTGTCCCTAACAATTTTCACCAACTTCTGCAGATGTGCTGTAGAAAGTATTTTATTGGGATGTATCACAGCTTGGTTTGGGTGCAGCTCCATCCAAGACCCACAAGAAATTGCAGAGAATTGTAGACGCAGCCCAGACCATCACACAAACCAACCGCCCTTTCATTGACTCCATTTACTCCTCACGCTGCCTCGGCAAGGTGACCAGCATAATCAAAGATGACCCTGACCACTACCTCTTCTCCCCTCTCCCATCGGGCAAAAGGTACAGAAGTGTGAAAATGCACACTTCCAGATTCAGGGACAGTTTCTTCCCAGCTGTTATCAGGCAACTGAACCATCCTACCACAACTAGAGAGTAGTCCTGAACTACTATCTACCTCATTGGAGACCCACTGAAAATCTTTGATAGGACTTTGCCGGCTTTATCTTGCACTAAATATTATTCCCTTATACACTGAGCATGGCTTGATTGTAATCATGTATTGTCTTTCCAGGCAACAAAAGCTTTTCACTGTGCCTAGATACACGTGTCAATAAACTAAACTAAACTAAACTAAACAGGTACAATAATTAAAAAAAAAACATAATTAGTTTCTCCCTAATATGTTGGGCCAGAATTTCTTTGATCTCACTCATCCCAAAGATGGCTAACGTTTGGGCAGGATATTTTGTTGAGAGGGATATGGGCCAAACAGAGGCGGGTGGGACTAGTGTAGATGGGGCATGTTGGTCGGTGCCTGGAAGTTGGACTGAAAAGCCTGTTTCCGCGCTGTGTGACCCAAGATGTTATAATATCAACTTCTGTGCCTGTCCCACCAACTGAAATTTCTGCCAAACTTTCCCGAGGAGATAGAAGAGTAAATAGTATATCAACTTTGTTATTGAAACTCCTCTGTGCCTTATTGATTTTGTGTTAAATTTGGATTTGAAGCTATCACTTTAGTCATTAGCATAGCATCTTTAGGAAAATGTACACATGGGATCTTCCATCTTCAGATTTCTTATTCCAAAAATAAAGTTTAAAAAAATGCATGTCAAGTTGCAGTGTATATTTTATAAAACACATATTTAGTGGTGAATTTGCTCCCTCATGCTTTTCAAATCGGAGAAATAATTTAGCAAATATTCAGAATGCATGTTGTCAAGCTGGAAAGGGTGCAGGGAAGATTTACGAGGATGTTGCCAGGAGTCAAGGGCATGAATGGGAGAGGTTGAACAGGCTGGGACTCTATTCCTTGGAGCGCAGGAGGATGAGAGGTGATCTTATAGAGGTGTTAAAATCATGAGAGGAATAGATCGGGTAGACGCATAGAGTCTCTTGCCCAGAGTTGCGGAAATAGAAGAACCATAGGTTTAAGGTGAGGGAGGAATGATTTAATAGGAACCTGAGGGGTAACTTTTTCACATAAATAGTTGTGGGTGTGTGGAATGTGCTGCCAGAGGAGGTAGTTGAGGCAGGTACTATCGCAATGTTTAAGTAACTTTTAGACAGGTACATGGGTAGGACAGGTTTAGAGGGATATGGGCCAAATGCAGGCAGGTGGGACTATTGTAGATGGGGCATGTTGGCCGGTGTGGGCAAGTTGGGCTGAAGAGGCTATTTCCATGCTGTATGACTGTAATACGTACATCCTCGAGACTCTTTCAAGGTGAAAGATTCAGGTCTTTACCATGGAGTTAGTAGGTTTGATGGGGAATTCTGCTGTGCTGGTATCACCCTGAAAATATGCAAGTGATTCTGAGCTGGCATGTCCCACGGCATTCACGATTTATGCCAGCAGTTCTCCAATGCTTCATAGGTGCGTGTCTCACAAATGCAAATCTGCCTGAAGCTTTTCTAATTGTTTAATACATTGCCTGCTGTTTCATTTGGAAGGATACACTTGAAATAATAGATTCTAAGAATCGTAATATGATTACAATGCTGCTGCTTGACTTTGTGTTTTGTGTTCAATTGTAATCACATTTTTATTCACTGCAATGACATAGATCAGGACAGTCATCCTGGACATTTTGGAGTAAAGGGCCTGTCTACCAGCATCCGACTCCATGCGGTGAGCGCGATCAAACCGGCAGAGGGGGCCGCGCGGAGGTCGGGTGATCCCTGTGCAGGGCCGTTCCCAACAGCATGCGCCTGCATGCGAAGAGCGCGATCAAACCGGCAGCGGGGGCCGCGCGGAGGTGGGGTGAGTGGCGCAACGCGGCGCAAAGTGAGGCGAACTTGGAGCGAAATCTTAAAGGTAAGTTCGCCAGGACAGAGAGGGGCACAGAGGCACACACAGAGAGGGGCACAGAGGCACACACAGAGAGGGTCACGGAGGCACCTACAGAGAGGGTCACGGAGGCACGACGTCGAGGCGGTGTGTAATGTGTCGAGGCGACTGTGAGCCGACAAGCCGTTGCCGCGCAGAATTTTTGAACATGGTCAGTTTTTCGGAGCCCCGCGCGATGTCGGGACGAACTCCGCACAATTCCGCACGGCTCCGGCGATCGAAGTGGGACCGGCCCCGCGACGCCGGACGGCTCAAGCGACCACGTTAGGTCGCGCTCGTCGCATGGAGTTGCATGCTGCTGGGACAGGCCCTTAACTCTTCGGTTCACAGAGACCCGACTGTCTTCATTGATCTTCAGCTTTCACGCTTGTCGATTTTCTTTTGTTTTTTTTTGAAGCATCTAGTTGAAGGGAGTTAACAGTAAGCTAACTCCACCTTTCAAGAATCAAGAGTGCTTTATTGTCATATGGTTTTACTTTAGACTTTACATTGTAGAGACACAGTGCAGAAAAAGGCCCTACATCCTACCAACCTTCTCCAGTGTCCTCCCACATTCCAAAGACGTGCAGGTTAGTCGGTTAATTGGCTTCTGTAAATTGCCCGTAGCATGTAGGATAGAACTGGTGTTGGTCAGCATGGACTCGGTAGACCAAAAGCCCTGTTTCCACGCTGCATCTTTCAAACTCAAACTAAAACTTGCTGACAATTATTTTGTATTGTATTTGCATCACGCCTTTCCAGGAGATCACCTAATTTTAGGAATAAGTCGTGCCAAAAATGGCAAAGTGTAGCGATTAATGGTGGTAAGAGAATAGTGTATCATAACTGAATTTGTGATAACGTGAAAAATGGCAAAGAACCAGAAAATGGATGTAAAAATATCACGTGTTAAATAAAACACAGATAAGATTTTGAGGCCACAAGGAAGGGCAGGTGCTGGTTTACAAATAAGATGCGCAAAAGTGCTGAAGTACCTCTGTAGATGACGTAAGGGGGTCCTGACCCAAAATGTCCGTCCCTGACCCATTGACTAACTCTAGCACTTTGTGTCCTTTCATTTGAGAAGATTTTGAATTAGGCTGAGAATGTATGCACTCCTTCCGCATAAAACATTGGACTGGGCCAAATTGTGTCGATGGTTCCTCGAGGGTGTGCTCTGGGAGCACCAGCACATATTGGACTGATGTTCCTGCACTGCACTGGAGAGGTAATGACGGCGGCTTAGGTTATGACACCAGCAGCTTCTTGGAATCCATGCTGACAGGAAAGATAAACGTGGCTGGAAGAATATGCAGAGCGGGGATTGCAATGATGAGGTCATTGAATTGTAAAACATTGCAGTAAACCCTTCAGCCCATCATGCCTGCACTGACCAGCAAACACAAACCTCTGCTCTGTACCTTTTCAAACCTCTAGTTTCCCTCCCCTGACTCAGTCTGAAGAAAGGTCTTCGAGAAACGTCACCTATTCCTTTTTTCCGGAGATGCTGCCTGACCCGTTGAGTGACTCCAGCATTTTATGTGGATGTGGATAAGCTTTTCCCATTGAGGGCAGGGAAGATTCAAACAAGAGGGCATGACATGAGAATTAAGGGACAGAAGTTTAGGGGTAACATGAGGGGGAACTTCTTTACTCAGAGGGTGGTGGCTGTGTGGAATGAGCTTCCAGCAGAGGTGGTGGAGGCAGGATCGATTTTAACATTTAAAAGTAAAGTGGATAGGTATATGGACGTGAAGGGAATGGAGGGGTATGGTCTGAGTGCAGGTAGATGGGACTAGGGGAAAACAAATGGTCGGCACGGACTGGAAGGGCCGAGAGGGCCTGTCTCCGTGCTGTAATTGTTATATGGTTATATGGTTATATGTCTATCTTCAGTGTAAACCAGCATCTGCACTTCCCTCCTGCACATTTTGTCCCCTCCAGATTCGGGGATAGTTTCTTCCCAGCTGTTATCAGGCAATGAACCATCCTATCACCAACTAGAGAGCGATATTGACCCATCATCTACCACAATGGAGACCTTTGGACAATCTTTAATCAGACTTTACTGGATTTTATTTTCTCTGTACTCTTTCCAGGTTAACCACATCTTTCCTATGGTAGGGTGGCCTAAACTGAAATGTCCGCATGGATGTGATGGGCCGAAGGGCACTGGCATTGTCCTGATGATGATGCATCTCCAATTAATAATGTGCCTTTTATGTCTTGTCACACAGTAAGTTTGAGGAAGGGTCCAAACCCGATACGTCAGCTATTCCTTTTCCCCAGAGATGCTGCCTGACCCGCTGAGTTACTCCAGCATTTTGTGCCCATCTTCTAATGTGTCTTTTACATTTGTTCAACGAGGGAAGAGATGAGAAATATCTAATTGTCTTATTGGACACAAAGTGCTGGACTTGCTCAACGGGTCAGGCAGAACATGGATGGACATTTAGAGTCGGGACCCTTCTTTCCTGAACTACAGAGACACTCCAGCACTTTTATTCCAGCACTTTTGCAAGGACACCTCCTTGTGTCCTCAAAAACTTCAGATCTGTGTTTTATTTAGCATGTGTTATTTTTTTTTAATCCATTTTCTGGTACTTTGCCATCTTTAGTGTTATTGCAAATGCAGGCTGTCACGCTTCACCCCATTCTGCAAGGAATAGGAGTTCTTTCCCGGGAATCACTTCCCAGAGCCCCATGTTGACTACCAGAAGAGCAGTGGGAAGCCTGTCTGTGCTTGTTACATGGGATTTATGCCACTCTTTTGGCATCATTACAGCTGCGTGGGAACAGCTCCAGGGAAATACCTACCCATTACTTTTCCTGTATTTATGCTAACAATGAATGTTCTGCACTGATCTGTCCGCTGCATCAGATTATTACATTGCGAAATGGTGCTTTAACTGATCAAAGCATCAACAACAGAGGAAGGGTCCTACAACTAAAAGATGACTGTAAATGAGAATTATTACTGTTACAACATTAAGGAATGCAGCCAGATCCTGAATAAATCAAATCCTTTTTTTGACTTGATTAAACAAGTATGCAGAAATTCAAATATTTAAAATTCTAAATTGAATCTGTCTCTCTGGATATTTTCCCATGGGAAAAGCAATGTGAAATATATGGGGGAAGCATGAAACTAAAGATTACCTGATACATCACTGTGCCCAGAAACATCTCAATTCACACCCTCTCTCTCTCTCTCTCTCTCTCTCTCTCTCTCCCTCTCTCTTCTCTCTCTCTCTCTCTCTCTCTCTCTCTTCTCTCTCTCTCTCTCTCTCTCTCTCTCTCTCTCTCTCTCTCTCTCTCTCTCTCTCTCTCTTCTCTCTCTCTCTCTCTCTCTCTCTCTCTCTCTCTCTCTCTCTCTCTCTCTCTCTCTCTCTCTCTCTCTCTCTCTCTCTCTCTCTCTCTCTCTCTCTCTCTCTCTCTCTCTCTCTCTCTCTCTCTCTCTCTCTCTCTCTCTCTCTCTCTCTCTCGTCTCTTCTGTCCTCTCCGTCTTTCTGTCCCTCTCGCTCTGTCCCTTTCACTCTGTCCCTCTTGCTCTGTCTTTCTCGCTCTCTCGCTCTGTCTCTCTCGTTCTGACTCTCTCGTTCTGTCTTTCTCTGTCTCTCTCTCTCTTTGTCTCTGTCTCTGTCTCTGTCTCTTTCTGTCTCTGTCTCTCTCTCTCTCTCCCTCCCTCTCTCTCTCTCTTTCTGCCTGTCTCTTCTCTCTGTCTCTGTCTCTCTCTCTCTCACTGACCTCTCTCTCTCTCTCTCTCTCTCTCTCTCTCTCTCTCTCTGTGTAATTGTGTGGTCCTGTGCTCCCTTGCCTACTCTCTTAGAGATTGTGATGTGATGAGCAACCATTTCTCCTTGTCGTTCTTCTGTGGCACAAAACCAAAGCAAATGTTTTGTTTTTGAAATATAGTGGCCTCTCTGTCTCTGTCTCTCTCGCTCTATCTCTCTCTCTCTGTCTCTGTGTCTCTCTGTCTCTCTGCACAGCCCAAGAATCTGGATCTAGAGCTTGGCCAGTAAGACCAGTACTTGAGCTTCATGCTGGGATCCTTAACATTGCCAGTGCTGACGTAAGAAATGTTGGCAGTTCTGTACGTCTTTTTTCCAAAAATAAACTTCATAAATATATATAGAAAAAAAATAACAGTGCAAAATCTCTTCTGCCATTCTCAGTGTCAATACATTAATTAATTGGTGTTATTTTTGGTAGTGTTCACAAACTACCCTTATATCAAGCATCTTGCCACACATGTGACATCTAGGGGTGATATAACCATCCCTTGTTTGGGGGGGGGGTGTCTCCACCACACCCTATTCCCCAATGTGCTGCGGTGGAAGGACCCTAGACAGTGGTCCTCCCCCACAGAGCCTTGGCGTTGGCTGCACCGAGCTTCAGTGCGTCCCTCAGCACGTACACCTGCAGTCAGGAGTGGGCAAGTCGGCAACATTCCCTGACGGACACCTCGCTCTGCAAGGCCCAGTGGCCTGCAGCGACCAACAAACTCTTTGCCTCACACTTTTTTGTTGGTCAGATAATTTGAAAGGTATCCCCTTCCCTCTCCCCCTTCCTCCACCCTAGTCATTTAACCAGCTCCACAGTTCACCAAATTGCATCCTTCTTGAGGTCTCAACATCCCCAGCCAACAATGGCCTCTCAGGGCACCTCCTTGCCTGAGGGCATCTGTTGCTGACCCTGATTTGTCCTGGTCTATTCTTACCTCGTTCTCTGCCAACCCCCCCCCCCCCCCCCCCCCCCCCCCACTCCCCACCCCTACATCCAGTCTGAAGAAAGGTCCTGACCTCAAATATCACCCATCCTTTTTCTCCAGCGATGCTTCCTGACCCGCTGAGTTACTCCAGCACTGGGTGTCTAACTTGAAATTCCTGCCTATCACCATTATTGTGGTGCCAACGTAAACAGCGATATAATTTGTGCATTGCCGTAGATACTTTGAAGTGATGTACTCATTGCTCTGTTAAACATACTGGCCATGATTTAAGATGGGTATTCCATCTGACCTCCTCAAATCGATCTTACAATCTTAAATCTGGTGCAGTGGTGCAGCGGTTGATTCGTACGGCTTTGATCCTGACCTCGGGTGCTGTCTGCATGGAGTTTGCAGGTTCTCCCTGTGACCGTGTGCTCCAGCTTCCCCACACACTCCAAAGATGTACAGGTTTGTAGGTTAATTGTCTTCTGTAAATTGTCCCTATGTAGTGTGTAGGGTAGTATATACGGGTGTTTGTTGTTTGGCTGTTGGGACTGTTTCCTCGCTGTATCTCGAAACAAAACTAAACATACCAATATTCATGGGGATGGAAAACAATTGCTCAGGTGAGTTATCCAGCAGACAAACAGTGAACTGCTGGTGATGGACACAAAGTGCTGGAGTAATTCAACGGGTCAGACAGCATCTCTGGAGAAAATAGATATGTGGCATTTCAGGTATGGAGAAGGGGTCCCAACCCGAAATGTCCCCTGTTCCTTTTCTGCATAGATGTCGCCCAACCCACTGAGTTACTCCAGCACTTTGTGTCTATCTTTGGTATAAACCAGCATCTGCAGTTCTTTATTTCGACATTGTGAACTGTTGATGCCAGGTGCAAAGTTATAACCTGCCCCCTTGTTACATCACAATGGTTTGGACGTTTGTAGTATAAAAATAATTAGGCTTGTTGCAGCTCACAAGTACATATTTATGACATGTTTTCTTTCACACACAGTATGGTTCCCATTAGTGATCTTGTTGGTGACCTTTCAACCATTTATGAGTGAAGTGGCAAAGCAATTCAGGCTGAACATGAATGATGTTACAGCAGCGCTACTAAAGTGTGAGGGATGAAATGGTGTTCAGAGCGTAATTCACTTACTAATGATGCCGGTTCCACAGGGTTTTGGTACATTCAGGTGTTGTAGATGGAGCCTAAAAATGATGAGAAACATATGGCTTTACTGATAATGTAATTAGTTAAGGAAAAGTACTGTGAAAAAAAGGCACAATGTTTTACAGCTAAATATATTCTATTTGTTTTTGTTAGTTTAGTTTATTGGAATGTGTGCTGCGGTACAGTGAAGAGCTTTAAGGGCCTGTCCCACTTGGGCGCCATTTGCTCGTCATTTACGCAACGTCATTTACACGTCACGACGCATGACGCGCACGCCGTGACACGCATGTGATGCGCGCCTGGTATGTGGCGACGTAGGCAGTGACGAGCGGTCACGCGCGGCGCCCCAGGATTTTGGGATGTACAAAATCTTTGCGCACCATCTGCGTGATGTGCAAATGCCGCCCACAAGTGGGACAGGCCCTTTATGTTGCGGGCCATCCAGTCAGCGGGACCGTACACAAGTCTAGGGAGAGTCTAATACCAGAGGCCACAGCCTCAGAATAAAAGGACATACCTTTAGAAAGGAGGTGAGGATGAATTTCTTTAGTGAGAGAGTGGTGAATATCTAAGAAAACTTTATTCCCTTTATCATGTGTATGTACACCATGGCTTGATCATAGTGCAAGATAAAGTCCTGTTACATCTGATTAAAGATAGTCCAAGGATCTCCGATGAGGTAGATGGGAGGTCAGGATCACTCTCTAGTTGGCGAGAGGACGGTTGAGAATCCTGACCATAGCTGGGAAGAGACCGTCCGAGAATCTGCCGGTATGCGATTTCATTCTTCCATACCTCTTGCCCGATGGAAGATGGGAGAAGAGAGAGTTCCCAGGGTGAGACTCGTCCTTGACTATGCTGGTGGCCTTGCCGAGGCAGAGTGAAGTGTAGATGGAGCCCATGGAAGGGACGTTGGTATAGAAGGATGTAATTAAGGTTTCAAGGTTCAAGGTCGTTTACCGATTAAGGCACAGTGAAATTTGAGTTACCATTAAGCTGGAAAGGTTGCAGAAAAGATAAAGGGAACAATGGTTAGTACAAGATGAAGATTGTGTTGGACTTTCTGTTGTTGCAAGTCTATGTTCTGTCCGATGTGAAGTATTTAACAATGCAAATGTCTTATTTGCAGGCTTTGATCTGATGAAATGCGAGGATCCAGGAATCCCAAACTATGGCTACAAGTTACGGGATGAAGGGCACTTTGCTGACACGGTAATCTTGTACTCCTGCAATCCTGGATATACGTTGCACGGGAGTAACACCTTGACCTGCCTGAGTGGAGATCGCAGAGTGTGGGACAACTCTTTGCCTTCGTGCATAGGTAAAATCAATGACGCTTGGCCAACAACATCCCAGTGAACCATTGCAACATATCAGAGTGTCAGGGGATAGAGTGGATGTGAAGAGGGTGTTTCCACTCGTGGGAGAGTCTAGGACCAGAGGCCATAGCCTCATAAAAAAGGACATACCATGAGAAAGATTTGCAGGAATTTATTTAGTCAGAGGGTGGTGAATCTGTGTAATTCATTGCTACAGACAGCTGTGGAAGTGACATTGATGGATATTTTGAAGGTGTTGATAGATTCTTAATTAGTACGGGTGTCAGGGGTTTTGAGGAGAAGCCAGGAGAATGGGGTTGAGAGGGAAAGATAAATCAGCCATGATTGAAAGGCTGAATGGCCTAATTCTGCTCCTAGAACTTATGAACATTTAATTAGTTCATGACAAGAAACTCAACTACATAATCCACGGTTTCATGTTTTACTGATGTATCTGTGCGTAATTTTGATTGTGTTCTTGAAGGCACATTTGGAATCTAAGTAGAGGTCATAGGTTTCCGCAGGGTGGCCCAGTGGCGCAGTGGTCGAGTTGCTGGCCGACAGCACCAGAGACCAGGGTTGGATCCTGACTATGGCAGCTGTCTGTACGGAGTTTGCATGTTCCCCCTGTGACCACATGGGTTTTCTACGGGCGCTCTGGTTTCTTCCAAAGACGTGCAGGTTTGCAGGTTAATTGGCTTCGGTAAAATTGTCCCCTAAAATTGTGTACGATATTGTGTGCGCAGGGATGCTGGTCGGCGCGAACTTGCTGGGTCTCTAAAGTCTAGAGAAATATAAGATGGTATCCCCTGATGCTTTGCTGTGAATGCCCGAAGTACACACTGGTGTCATCTGTTGGGCTACTCATGATCTGGGACCACAATGACTGGCGATTATTGCTCCTATTCAAGGAAAACATAGAAACATAGAAACATAGAAATTAGGTGCAGGAGCAGGCCATTCAATATGATCATGGCTGATCATCCAACTCAGTATCCTGTACCTGCCTTCTCTCCATACCCCCTGATCCCTTCAGCCACAAGGGCCACATCCAACTCCCTCTTAAATATGGCCAACGAACTGGCCTCAACTACCTTCTGTGGCAGAGAATTCCACAGATTCACCACTCTCTGTGTGAAAAACGATTTTCTCATCTTGGTCCTAAAAGACTTCCCCCTTATCCTTAAACTGTGACCCCTTGTCCTGGACTTCCCCAACATCGGGAACAATCTTCCTGCATCTAGCCTGTCCAACCCCTTAAGAATTTTGTAAGTCTCTATGAGATCACCCCTCAATTTTCTAAATTCCAGTGAGTACAAGCCGAGTCTATCCAGTCTTTCTTCATATGGAAGTCGTGCCATCCCAGGAATCAGTCTGGTGAACCTTCTCTGTACTCCCTCTATGGCAAGAATGTCTTTCCTCAGATTAGGAGACCAAAACTGTACGCAATACTCCTGGTGTGGCCTCACCAAGACCCTGTATGTCTGCAGTAGAACCTCCCTGCTCTTGTACTCAAATCCTTTTGCTATGAATGCCAACATACCATTCGCTTTCTTCACAGCCTGCTGCACCTGCATTCCTACTTTCAATGACTGGTGTACCATGACACCCCGGTCTCGCTGCATCTCCCCTTTTCCTAATCGGTCACCATTCAAATAATAGTCTACCTTCCTGTTTTTGCCACCAAAGTGGATAACCTCACATTTATCCACATTATACTGCATCTGCCATGCATTTGCCCACTCACCCAGTCTATCCAAGTCATCCTGCAGCCTCCTAGCATCCTTCTCACAGCTAACTCTGCCCCCCAGCTTTGTGTCATCCGCAAACTTTGAGATGTTGCATTTAATTCCCTCGTCCAAATCATTAATGTATATTGTAAATAGCTGGGGTCCCAGCACTGAGCCTTGCGGCACCCCACTAGTCACTGTCTGCCATCCTGAAAAGGACCCGTTCACTCCTACTCTTTGCTTCCTGACTGCCAGCCAGTTCTCTATCCACATCAATACTGAACCACCAATACCGTGTGCTTTAAGTTTGTATACCAATCTCTTGTGTGGGACCTTGTCGAAAGCCTTCTGAAAGTACAGATATAACACATCCACTGCTTCTCCCTTATCCACTCTACTAGTTACATCCTCAAAAAAATCAATAAGATTCATCAGACATGATTTGCCCTTTGTAAATCCATGCTGACTTTGTCCAATGATTTCACCACTTTCCAAATGCGCTGCTATCCCATCTTTATAAAGTGGGGTTACATTAGCTACCCTCCAATCCTCAGGAACTACTCCAGAATCTACAGATTTTTGAAAAATTATCACTAAGGCATCTGCTATTTCTGGGGCTACTTCCTTAAGTACCCTGGGATGCAGCCTATCTGGCCCTGGGGATTTATCGGCCTTTAATCCATTCAATTTACTCAACACCACTTTCCGGCTAACCTGGATTTCACTCATTTCCTCCATCTCATTTGACCCGCGATCCCCTGCTATTTCCGGCAAATTATTTATGTCTTCCTTAGTGAAGACAGAACCAAAGTAGTTATTCAATTGGTCTGCCATGTCCTTGTTCCCCATGATCAATTCACCCGTTTCTGACTGCAAGGGACCTACATTTGTTTTAACTAATCTTTTGCGCTTCACATATCGATAAAACCTTTTGCAGTCAGTGTTCATGTTTCCTGCCAGTTTTCTTTCATACTCCATTTTCCCTTTCCTAATTAAGCCCTTTGTCCTCCTCTGTTGGTCTCTGAATTTCTCCCAGTCCTCTGGTAGGCTGCTTTTTCTGGCTAATTTGTACGCTTCATCTTTTTCTTTGATACTATCCCTGATTTCCCTCGTTATCCACGGATGCGCCACCTTCCTTGATTTATTCTTTTGCCATACTGGGATGAACAATTGTTGTAGTTCATCCATGCAGTCTTTAAATGCCTTCCATTGCATATCCACCGTCAACCCTTCAAGAAATCAATTGCCAGTCGATCTTGGCCAATTCACATCTCATACCCTCAAAGTTACCTTTCTTTAAGTTCAGGACCCATGTATCTGAATTAACAATGTCACTCTGCATCCTAATGAAGAACTCAACCATATTATGGTCACTCTTGCCCAAGGGGCCACGTACAACAAGGCTGCTAACTAACCCTTCCTCATTACTCAATATCCAGTCTAGAATAGCCTGCTCTCTTGTTGGTTCCTCCACATGTTGGTTTAGAAAACTATCCCGCATACATTCCAAGAAATCATCTTCCTCAGCACCCCTGCCAATTTGATTCACCCAATCTATATGTAGATTGAAGTCACCCATTATAATGGTTTTACCTTTGTTGCACGCATTTCTAATTTCCTGTTTGATGCCATCCCCAACTCCACTACTACTGTTAGGTGGCCTGTACACAACACCCACTAGCGTTTTCTGCCCCTTAGTGTTTCGCAGCTCCACCCATATCGATTCCACATCCTCCAAGCTAATGTCATTCCTTTCTATTGCGTTAATCTCCGCTCTAACCAGCAACGCTACCCCACCTCCTTTTCCTTTCTGTCTATCCTTCAACCCTCAACCTGCTGCTGTGAAAACTTTTCATCTCATTGGTCCACCAAAAGAAAAGAGGAGGACTCCAAGGCTGACTTTCTGAGGAGATCAAAGAAGGATAAATGGGTTCTGGCCCGGAAGTCCCCCACCTACTTCCCACAATAGTCTACCAGGAGCAATCACAGTGGGAACATTATATATCCTAGTAGATGTGTAGGAGCGAACTGCAGTGGCCGGTTTACACTGAAGATAGACACAAAATGTGGAGTAACTCAGCGGGACAGGCAGCATCTCTGGAGAGAAGGAATGGGTGACGTTTTGGGTTGAGACCCTTCTTCAGACAGAGTCATGGGAGATGGAGACACAGAGATATGGAAGGGTGAGGTATGAAAGTCATGCTACAGAATATAGAACAATACAGCTCAGGAACAGGACCTTCAGCCCACAATGTCGGTATGATGCCAGGACAGACTTTTCTTATTTGGATGCACATGATCCATAGCCCTCTATTTCCTGCCACAAAGTCCCTTAAATGCCACTACCCTATATGCTTCCATCACCACCCCAATTTACAATTATACAGAGCCAATTTACCTACAAACCTGTACGTCTTTGGTGTGTGGCGGGAAACCAGATCACCTGGAGAAAACCCATGCGGTTACAGGGTAAACATGTAAATTACGTACAGACAGCACCCGTAGTCGGGATCGAACCCGGGTCTCTGGCACTATGAGGCAGCATCTCTACCGCTGCACCGCTGTATGGTGGAAAAATAGCTGAGGAACTACACATTATCCCTAGGGTGACAAGGAGTGTCTGTCCTTCCATAATCAGAGCAATGAGTTGGAATGAGTATGATTGAAATAAGTTTCTGCTGTTGTTATTGATAGGCTAATCGGATTTTTTTTTGAAAGAAGCAGCATTTGCAAGGTCAAAAGAAAAATTGATACTGATGACATAGTACAGCAGGTCATTAAATATCTCATTAAGAAGGATAATGAATATCTATTATTTTAGCTGTTAGTTGTTGCAGGCCATGCATACTATTTTGATACTAATCAATAGTCTAGGTTTTTTAGGATTTTGAATTAAACATCTGTGGAATTCATTGCCACAGACGGCTGTGGAGGACAAATCATTGGGTATTTTTAAGGTGGAGATTTGCAGATTCTGGGTTAGAGTTTAGAGTGTCCGAGTGTTTTATTGTCATGTGTCCCAGACAGAACAATGGAATCCTTACTTGCGGCGCCACAACAGAATATGTAAACATAGTACTCTGTAAACAATATAATGCAAGAAAAGAGGTTTACACACGCAAACGCACATGCACACTCACACCCAGACACAAGCAGAGACATGCACACACATATATATATGTGTCTGTGTGTAATTCTGATTGTGTTCTTGAAGGCACATTTGGAATCTAAGTAGAGGTCATAGGTTTCCGCAGGGTGGCCCAGTGGCGCAGAGGTCGAGTTGCTGGCTTGCATGGCACACATATATATATAAATGTATGTATATATATATATATACACACACACACACACACACACACACACACACACACACACACACACACACACATGTATACACAGGAGAATGGGGTTGAGAGGGAAAAATATATCAGCCATAATGGAATGGCGGAGTGGAGTTGATGGGCCGAAAGGTCTAATTCTGCTCAGATGACTTTTGACCTGATGAAACATGGGTGTGGCGTGACGTATATTGGTAATTCCCTCTCATGATGGAGGGGTAGGCTGATTGGTGTTTTGTGTTGCTATTTCAGCTGAGTGTGGAGGCCACTTTAAAAGTGCAGCGGCTGGGAGGATTCTGTCCCCAGGATACCCAGCTCCGTATGACCACAATGTCCACTGCACCTGGATAATCGCAGCTGATCCGGGGAAAACAGTCAGGTATGACAAAGGTTCCATGTGGAAACAAGGAAATGCAGATGCTGGTTTACGAAAAGAAAGACAGAAAGTGCTAGAGTAACTCGGCGGGTCAGGCAGCGTCTTTCAAGAACACGGACTAGTGATGTTTTGGGTCAGGACCCTTGTTCAGACTGAGTGTGGTGAGGTGGGGTTGGGAAAGGAAAGCTGGAAGGGACATGCGGGTGGGACAAGGCCTCAGAGGCGATGGACACAAAATGCTGGAGTAACTCAGCGGGTCAGGCAGCACCTCTGGCGAAAAGGAATAGGTGACGTTTCAGGTGGAGACCCCTCTTCAGAGATGGATACAGATGACCGATTGGGCGGGGGGGTTGATAGATAGATGGCTGGACAAAGGCCAGAGATGAAGAGGCAACAGTGTGAGTGAGTGATGATCGATTTTCGGGGTGGACTCAGTGGGCCAAAGGGCCTGTTTACATGCTGTATTTTTTAACCAATTTTAATCAAAACAGTCCAAAAGCCGATTTCACCCCATGTTAGACGTAACCATTTCAACAACTACCGGTATTGCATCACTCAAAGTTATTTTGCTATAGTTCTTTCATTGCATCAAATAAACATCTGAGCACAGCCCATAATGAAGCTACTTTAATAAATACTTTATCACTTAATAATGAATACCATGGACTGTTTTATTAACATTATTATTAATAATAGACCTTTGCATAATTTTGGATTTGCATAAAATTGGATTTCCATAATTTAGTTTAGAAATACAGCTTTGAAACAGGCCCATTGAGTCCACACCGACCATTGATCACCTGCACATTAATTCCATCTTATCCCACTGTCATGCCCCATACACGAGTGGCAATTTTACAGAAGTCAATTAACTGATGAACTTGCACGTCCTTGGAGGGTGGGAGGAAACCAGAGTACCCGGAGGAAATCCATGCTGTCCACAGGGAGAACATACAAACTCCGTACAGACGGCACCTGTGGTCAGATCGAACCGGCGCGGTGAGGCAGCAACTCCACCGGTACCCCACCGTGCCGCATCAAATGAAGTCATTCATAAACTAGGGAGTTGCTATTATCAAATATAATGCAGAATACATTCCTGTCATGCCTTCTGCTGCTTTTTCAATGCTTGGAAGCTTTTTTCAATGTAGGAAGTCTAATTTGTGCAAAGCTTACTTGGGTGAACAACATTGTGGTCGTGACGAGATGACCTCAATGGTTCAATGGTGCTTTACTTGTCCCATATACAACTGCACTGTGAAATTATTTTTTGCATATATTACACATGCTGCCGCAGCCATTTTTGGCACCATTATTCAAAGTTCGGTCGGCCCGCACGCTCGATGTACTGGTGCAGTTCCCGCGGACCGATGTCCCTCTTCTCTCCTCACCATCCTTCTTCTCTCCTTGACCTCCATGGTTCAATGATTCACTTGACTTGACTTGACTTTTATTATCACAAGCATGTTGCCAGGACTCGAGGGTCTGAGGTACAGGGAGAGGTTGGGCAGGCGAGAACTTTATTCTTTGGAAGGCCGAAGGATGAGGGGTGATCTCATAGAGGTGTACAAGATCATGAGAGGAATAGATAGGGTACATACACAGTCTTTTGTCTCGAGTTGGGGAATCAAGGTGAGGGGGGAAGGATTTAATGGAAACCTGAGGGGCAACTTTTTTAACGTAAAGTTGTACATTGAGCTGCCGGAGGTAGTAGCAGAATGTGCAACTGTTATGTTAAAGAAACAATGTTTTAGACCAGTACATGTTTAGTTCCTAAGTCATAAGAACAGAATTAGGCAATTTGGCCCATCGAGTCTACTCCGCCATTCAATCATGGATGATCTATAATTTCCTGTCAACTCCATTCTCCTGCCATAACCCTGACACCTATACTAATCAAAAATCTATCGATCTCTGCCGTAAAAATATTAATTGACTTGGCCTCCACACCCTTCTGTGGCAATGAATTCACCACCCTTTAACTAAAGAAATTCCTCCTTGTGTCCTTACAAATTGTATTCCCTTTTATTCTGAGGCTGTGCCCTCTGGTCGTCGACTCTCCCACCAGTGGAAACATCTTTTCCACATACAGGCCTTTCACTATTCACTATTCAATGTTTCAATGGGGTCCCCCCTTCAACCTTCTAAACTCCAGTGAGTACAGGCCCAGTGCCTTCAAATGCTCATCATATGTTTACCCAATAATTCCCGGGATCATTCTCCTCCCCTGGACTCTCTCCAGTGGCAGCACATCGTTTCTCCGATATGGGGCCCAAAATTGCTCACAGTATTCCAAAACCTGCGCCTTATTGAACCTCCGAATTACATCCCTCTTTTTGTTTTCTCGCCCTCTGAAAATAAATGCTAATATTGCATCTGCCGTCTTACTTCCAATTCGACTTGCAAACTAACCTTTTGGGAATCCTGCACCAGTACTCCCAACTCCCTTAGCATCTCCTTTTTATGATTTTTTTTTTCCCATTTCCCAAATAGTCTACCCCTTCATTTCTACTACTAAAATGCATGACTCCACGCTTTGCTGCACTATATTCCATCTGCCACTTCTCAGCCCACTCTGATAGTCATAGAGTGATACAGTGTGAAAACAGGCCCTATGGCCCAACTTGCCCACAACGGCCAACATGTCCCAGCTACACTAGTCCCACCTGCCTGCGCTTGTTCCATATCCATCCAAACCTGTCTTATCCATGTACCTGTCCAACTGTTTCTTAAATGTTGGGATAGTCCCAGCCTCAACTATCTCTTCTGGCAGCTTGTTCCATACACCTACCACCGTGTATGAAAAAGTTACCCCTCATATTCCTATTAAATCTTTTCCCCTTCACCTTGAACCCATGTCCTCTGGCCCTCAATCCCCCTACTCTGGGCAAGAGAACCGAGGCATCTACCCGATCTATTCCTCTCATGATTTTATACACCTCTAAAAGATCACCCCTCATCCTCCTGCTCTGCAAGGAATAGAGACCCTGCCTACTCAACCTCTCCCTACAGCTCACACCCTCTAGTCCTGGCAACATCCTCATAATTCTTCTCTGAACCCTTTCATAGAAATATAGAAAATAGGTGCAGGAGTAGGCCATTCAGCCCTTCGAGTCAGCACCGCAATTCAATGTGATCATGGCTGATCATCCACAATCAGTACCCCGTTTCTGCCTTGTCCAATCCCTTAATAATTTTAAATGTTTCTATAAGATCCCCTTTCAACCTTCTAAATTCCAGTGAATCCAAGCCCAGTTACTCCATTCTTTCATCGTATAACAGTCCCGCCATCCCGGGAATTGTGAACCTATGTTACATTCCCTCAATAGGAAGAATGTCCTTCCTCAAATTAGAAGAACAAAACTGCACACAATACTTCAGGTGTGGTCTCACCAGAGCCCTGTACAACTGCAGAAGGACCCCTACTCCTATAGTCAAATCCTCTCGTTATGAAGGCCAACATGCCATTAGCTTTCTTCACTGCCTGCTGAACCTGCATGCTCACTTTCAGTGACTGATGAGCAAGGGCCCCCAGGTCTTGTTGCTATTACCGCTAGTGGAATACCTCACATTTATCCACATCATAGTATCCTCTTCACAGTTCACACTGCCACTCAGCTTTGTGTCATCTGCAAATTTGCCAATGTTTTAATTCTTTCATCTAAATCAATAATATATATTGTAAATAGCTGCGGTCCCAGCACTGAGCCTTGCTGCACCCCACTAGTCACTGCCTGCCATTCTGAAAGGGACTCGTTAATTCCTACTCTTTGTTTCCTGTCTCAACCAATTTGTTTCAACCAATTTTCTATCTATGTCAATATCCTAGCCCCAATACCGTGTCATAATCATAATCATCATAATCATAATAATACTAATAATACTTTATTAGCCAAGTATGTTTTGCAACATATGAGGAATTTCATTTGCCATATATTCATACCATTAAAAAGCAACAGAACACGCAAAATACATTTTAACATAAACATCCACCACAGTGACTCCTCCACACTCCTCACTGTGATGAAAGGTGGATAAAAAGTTCAACCTCTTCCCTTCTTTGTTCTCCCGTGGTCGGGGGCCTCGAGCCTTCCGTTGATGGGGTGATCTTGGGTCCCATAGCCGGTAGCGTTGGGCCCTCACGTCAGGGCGATCAAGCACCTGCATGGGGGGGGGTAGAGCTCAGCTCCCCCGCATCGGGCAATTTGCTGGTCGAAACCTTCTGCGTCGTTTGGAGCTTCCCGACATCGGTCTCAATCCAATACTGCAAACTCCTCAATGGTGACATCCGCAGGTCGCGGTTGGAGCATTGATCCCAGGCAATGGATCGACTCCAATGGTAAATCCATGTCCCTGTGGTGAGGCTCAAAGTCACTCCCAAGCAAGGCCTCCAGCTCCATGATGTTAGGCCGCAGAGCAACCAGAGATACGATCCGGAAATACGATCTGGAAAACAATCGCATCTCCAGCAAGGTAAGAGGTTGCCGCTCCTCTCCCTAATTGCGTGCCCTGGAGGAGAATCAGCCGTTGGCGCCCTCAGAACCAGGCCTCAGATTGGCCCGGAAGCACCAGCAGCTATGGCCGCGCCGGCGTGTGGACGGGGGGGGGGGGGAGTGAGCTCGGAGAAAAGACGGGGGAAGGAGCCATGGTGGGAGATGGGGGGTATGACGGGGAAGGGGGCAGGAGTCAGCGAGGGGGACCAGAGGGGGAAAGCGGTGGGAGCTGTGGGGGCGTCTGCGATGGCGGAGCGTTTGGGAACTCATGAGCAAGGCGCTGGAATGCATCTTCTTCCGCCGGGATCAGACTTTACGTTTGGCGACATTGCCGCTCTGCTGGGCTGCTGCTTGGGGCTGGGCTGCTTCGGGTCCCTCCGAAAGTCCAGTTGGAAACCTCCACCTGCTTTCCTCGGCTCCAGTAAAGACGCGATGGCGCAGGAAGGGGCGGACCGTCCCGGGGAGTGACAGGGGAAGAGACTAATCCGCGCGGCGCTGGAAGGCAAGGAGAAGAGATCGATCTGCGCACGCGCGGTTTTAAAGATTTTTAAACCTCGCTAACTTTTATGACATTCAACCGATCGGAACAAAACTTGGCGCGATCGCAGCACAGGAGAACGGTGAGTGAACTGGTGAAAAGTCGTAGCGCTATCCCAAAACGTTTTTGCGCAAATAGAATGACCGCCAACCCGGAAGAAAACACGAACAGAGTTTTACTTATGTATAGAGAGATAGATAGATGGATCAAGCACAGCAGGTTGGACTAGTGTAGATGGAGCATGTTGGCTGGCGTGGCCTCGTTGGGCCAAAGGGCCTATTTTCACGTTGTACGACTATGATTATTGATGTGTACCAAGGTACGTTGAAATTCGTTATTGTACGCAGCTCAGTAAGATTATTGCCATGCCTAAATACAATCCCCGATGAAGTACAGAATGGATTGAAACAGAGTCCATACGCAAGAGTGCACCAGGTTTTGGTGGCATTTGCAAAGTCCCAGCTGCAGCTGGCCATAAAGGCCCATTGCTGCGGTCACCTCTGTCCGGAGCATCCCGTGAACTGTCATCGCTCTCCTCGCCCAGCCAACTTCGTGCCACAGGGCGTGCCTCCCACAGCCGCCCTTGAGGGCCCACGGCTTTTCTTCGCGGCTCTTTGTCCAGCGTCCCCTGCTATTGTGACTCCCTCCACCCTCCTCGCCGGTCTGCAGTCTTCGGGGTGAGCAGGATGCGCGCCACGGACGGGCCTTCTACACCAGGTGGGTTGCCCGATTCCACGGCAAGCGAGCCAGGCCCGTGGCCCGCCAAGATCTTTTATGTGATGCTAAATGGTCAGTTTGAACCAGACTGTTCTTGGCAACATTTTGGAAGCAGGGAAAAGAAGACGAGAAAGATTCAAGATTCAAGAGAGTTTATTGTCATGTGCCCCAGATAGGACAATGACATTCTTGCTTTGCTTCAGCACAACAGAAAAAAAAGTAGGCATAAATAAATACAGAACTGATCAGTGTGACCATATACCAATGAATATATAAATATACACACATAAATAAACAGATAAAGTGCAATGGGTTATTAATGATCAGAGTTTTGTTTGCTTTGAGTTTAATAGCCGGATGGCAGTGGGGAAGTAGCTATTCCTGAACCTGGATGTTGCAGATTTTAGGCTCCAGTACCTTCTACCTGAAGGCAGCGGGGAGATGAGTGAGTGGCCAGGATGGTGTGGGTCTTTGATGATGCTGCCAGCCTTTTTGAGGCAGCGACTGCGATAGATCCCCTTGATGGTAGGGAGGTCAGAGCCGACGATGGACTGGGCAATGCTTACACCTTTTTGTAGTCTTTTCTGCTCCTGGGCGCTCAAGTTGCCGAACCAAGCCACAATGCAACGGTCAGCATGCTCTCTACTGTGCACCTGTAGAAGTTCGAGAGAGTCCTCCTTGACAGACCGACTCTACGTAATCTTCTCAGGAAGTAGAGGCGCTGATGTGCTTTCTTTACAATTGCATCCGTGTTCTCGGACCAGGAGAGATCTTCAGAGATATGCACGCCCAGGAATTTGAAGCTTTTGACCCTCTTCACCATCAACCCGTTGATATAAACGGGACTATGGGTCCCCATCCTACCCCTTCCAAAGTCCACAAAAAGTTCCTAGTTTTGCTGATGTTGAGAGCCAGGTTATTGTGCTGGCACCATATGGACAGTCGCGCGATCTCTCTTCTATACTCTGACTCGTCTCCATCAGTGATACGTCCCACAACAGTGGTGTCATTAGCGAACTTGATGATGGAGTTCGCACTATGACCGGCTACGCAGTCATGAGTATAGAGTGAGTACAGCAGGGGGCTGAGCATGCAGCCTTGAGGTGCTCCCGTGCTGATTGTTATCGAGGCTGACACATTTCCACAATCGGACAGACTGTGGTCTGTGAATGAGGATGTCGAGGATCCAATTGCAGAGGATGCGGCAGAGACCAGTTCTGCGAGTTTGGTAACCAGCTTGGAGGGGATGATTGTGTTAAATACCGAGCTGTAGTCAATGATAACAGCCTGAATATGAGTTTTAGTTGTCCAAGTCGGTCCAGTGCGGAGTAGTAGGAGCCAGCGAGATTGCATCCACAGTTGATCTGTTATGGCGGTTAAGCGAACTGCAGTGGGTCGAGGTTTTGTTCGAGGTAGGAGTTGATTTGCGCCAAGATCAACCTCTCGAAGCACTTCATCACCACAGGCGTTAGTGCCGCTGGTCGATAGTCATTGAGGCACGTCACCTTGTCAGTTTCTTTGTTGAACTAAATCGCATGTTGCAATTAAAAGCGCTTGAACAATGGGTTGGGAAGAAAAGCCAAGCTGTAGAAAGAGGACCGGCTCCTTTTCATCTTGCATCAGTGCCAAAGCATGACCCTTAAACGTGCTACCTCCCGTTTGTTCTTGGGCAACCCTTTTAGGTGGGAACCTCAGACCTCAGAAGTGAGAGGTTGAAAATGTGCGTAAAAACTCCAGCCAGTTGGTCCGCACAGGTGTTTAGAACATGACCAGGTATGCCATCAGGTCCAGATGCTTTTCGAGCGTTCACCACTCTGAAGGATTTCCTGACGTCGACCTCAGTGACCGTGACTGAAATAACATAATAGTGGATGGGGGCTGGGGAAGGCACATCGGTGTTCTCCCTATTAAAGCGTGAGTAAAACAGGGCTCGTCAGGGAGTGAAGTTTCACTGACATGGTGTGCCTCCTGATTTCGCCTTGTAGGAGGTGATTGCAATCAGGCCCCGCCACAGCTGCCGAACATCTGTCTCATCTTCCAGCTTGGAGCAGAAGTCCCTTCTGGCATTTGGCTTTTTGATGGCCTTTTCTATTTTTATAGGACAACTTATCCAGACATGAATGTGGACTTCAGAAGAGTTTCATATGCAAGATTGGAAACACTTGGACTCCACACATCCACAACCATTTCTGAAGTTTTGTATCATCAGGTCTGAATCCTTAACATGCCCTTCTACAGAGTCTCCAGAAACAGTCTGGAGTTGTTCCACACCTTCTGGGGTGCGCTCATTAAATTGCTGGAGGGCAGAAAGGCACACAGCGGTATTGGTCCGGATTTACAGAAGTGAGGGCGGGGATCCTTCTTGTTGGTGGTGTATTTGATGTGGTGGTCGTGGGTTTTGGTTCCTCTGGTGAGGGTGTGTTGGAAGTTAGGGAGTTCCTTATGAAGTTGGTGGTAAATGCCATCGGGGTAAGACGTCTGGTGTTTGTTGACCAAGTGCATGACGGGCGTCTGCCTGAATGGGATGACCGCGGTCAGGATGATGGGGTGAATTCGGTTGATTTCCCGAAGGTTTTTGCCAGATAGGGGGATGCAGTCCTGTTGACCATGAGGCAGACCGCCCCCCGCCTCTCCCTTTCCGATGCCAGTGTCGGATGGAGTACCACTGTGTCTGAGGGGGGTGAGGACTCTGTGTTCCCTCAGATATGGCCTTACCCTTAAGTCCTCCACTTTATTTTCTAGTGACGTTGTACTGCCGAAGTCCCTCTGCTTCAGTCTGATCTGTAGTCCTGCCCTATGGCCACGTTTCCATACTCCATGGAGCCTTCCTCGCTGTTTGAAGGTACAGCACTTACGGGTCTCCGCGAGTTTGGGGAATCCCCTGTGATCAGGTATTCCCTTACAGTCGGCACCTCCAGCTCCCTTGTTACTGGGCGATCCTGCCCGACGGCCTGGATTCCGGACTCCATGAAGGCCTCCCCGGTGTTTGCAAGTAAGGTTCTTGCTGTACCTGAGCTCCTCCGCGAGGTTGGGGAATCCCCTCTGATCGGGGATTCCCTTACCTTCGCTAACATCGGGAGTTTGCAGTAGCGCTAATGCATTTAAATGCATTCGCAGCTCGCTACATACGCCGTTGATTTCAGTGGATTTTCTGATGCAGGTGAGTTCATAGATGCTGTATCTTACTGTTTTTATTTGTGCCGTTCGCAAAATGTCGCCGCAGGTAGATGCTATCAAAGCTCAGACTTCTGAAATGGCACAAGGGTCATGTAATAGACATGAAAGGACTCAAAGAAAACTCAATGACAATGGTTTATAAGGATGGTGCGAGGTCTCAAGGGTCTGAGCTTATGGGAGAGGTTGAGCAGGCTTGGACTCTTTTCCTTGGAGCACAGGAGAATGAGGGATGATCTTACAGTCTGGTTCAACTGTACAAAATCATGAGAGGAATAGATCGGGTAGATGCAAATCTCTTGCCCAGAGTCAGGGAATCAAGGACCAGAGGACATAGGTTTAAGATGATGGGGGAAAAGATTTAATAGGAATCTGAGGGGTAACTTTTTCACACAAGGGTGGTGGGTATATAGAACGAGTTGCCGGAGGAGGTAGTTGAGGCAGGGACTATCCCAACGTTTAAGAAGCAATTAGACAGGTACATGGTTAGGACAGGTTTAAGTGAGTAAGTAATAAGTGAGTAATTCACCAAGGACTTGCCTTGGGTCCCCAAAAGTAACAACATGACATACAGCGGTGCAAGTTACGAAAGTGACTCCCGGGGAGGGGTAAAACAGGGAAGAATTACATAAGTTGCTGGAGGGATAAAACATTAAGGCAGATAAGAAGATGGGACACCACAGATTGCGAGTGGATATGGGTCAAGGTGCGAACATAGGCAGGTAGGACTATGTGTTGATCGGCGCGCGAAAGTTTCTGCCCTGAGTGGGCATGTTGCGGCCGTATGGGGAGACCCTGCGAGCCTCATCTATAAGTGAGGGAGGGGAATCATGCATTTGTGATTACTCTGATGACTCCTCATCCTGGGAGATGATGCGGCGTACGACGGATGGAATTGGAATGGGGATGGGAGTCCTTATGGAAGCAGAGAAAGTAGTCCATAGAAACATAGAACAAAATAGAAATTAGGTGCATTAGGCTTCAGCCCTGAGCCTAACCGCCAAATATGAATCATGGCGATCATCCAACTCAGTAATTCCGTACTGCTTCTTCTCTCCATATACACCCTCTTGAGTTCCTCTCCCAAGGGCAGTTTACTCTTTGCTCAAGTGGTCCAGAGTCACCAATCTCTGTGTATCTTTGTGGATTTCCCCTCATCTTAAGCTCTCTGGACATTCCCCAACTCGATCAATCTTCCTGAACAATCTTCCTGCCTGTCCAAAGAGTCTTGTCAGGTTGTTGTTTGTATTGGATCGGTCAGGGGTTATCACACCTGCAATAGAGATGGTGAGGTCAAAAAGGTGTGAAATGAAGAAATATTTGGTGGTGAAGTTGTGGTGAAATGGATGAGTCTCGTTGTGTGTGTGTTGAGGTGACACCAAAGCAGTCTATGGGAGCGTAAGAGAGGGATGGGCGACGGCCGAGAACAAAGGGTTGTTCGACGTAATCGAGGACGACCCAAAGAGGGCAAAGCGTTCTTGGGGCCCAGGTTGTGCCCCTAGCTACGCCTTGTGGGATCCGAGGGAAACGCTAGGCGGAGGATATAGACGGTGTCATGTGGAGGGTATGATTGCTCCTCTGGTCATGGTCGAAGATACCGAAACGGAGGGCTTTGATATTCTGGTGGGGGATGGCAGGTGTAGAGTATAATGCATGGGAAGTTATCGTGGAGGATGGGGGCCTGGATAATGCGAACAAAGGAGCCGACGGAGAGTGTCTGAGGTGTGCTTGGAACATAGGTGGGGAGGGATTTAATAAAGGGGGATAGGTGGCGTCAAGGTATGTAGAAATGTGTTCGGTGGGGCACGAAACAGGCAGAGACAATGGGTCTTGCAGGGCAGTCGGGTTTGTGGGATTTTGGGGAGAAGGTAAAATCGGGCCATGCGGGGCTGGGAAACGATGAGGTTGGAGCTCGGGGGGGGTAGGGAGCGGAGTGATGAAGTCGGTTATGGTGCTCGAGATGGTGGCCTGGTGTTCGTCAGTGGGGTCATGGTCCAGGGGTAAGTAGGAGGAGATGTCCGAGAGTTGGCGCGTGGCCTCCGCTTTTTGTAGAGATGACGCGCCAGACTACACGGCAACCTCCCTTGTCGGCGGGGTTTGATAACCAGTTTAGGGTTGTTACGGAGTGAGTCGATGGCAGTACGTTCAGGGGGTGAGAGATTGGAGTGAGACAGGGAGTGGAGAGTTCAGTCGAGGCGGTTGATGTTCCCACGGCAGTTCTGGATAAATAGTTTCTAGAATTGGGAATAGGGGATGGAGTCCGAAGCAGCCAGGAAGGCTACGAGGGGGGTCCCAAGTGGAGGGGGTACATGTTGAGACAGAAAAGGGATCATCAGTGGGGGGAGAGAGGACTTCTCCCATCTGCTGGGAAGAAGACGCTGTGAGGCGGAGGCGACGGTAGAAGAGCTCCAAGTCGTGGTGGGCGCGGAACTCATTGAGGTGGGGACGGAGGGGGACAAAGGTAAGACCTCTGCTGAGGACAGACCTTTCAGTGTCGGAGAGGGGGAGGTCTGGGGGTACGGTGAAGCCAAGCAGAAAAGCTTGTGCAGAAATGAGCAGCAGAGGCTGGTTTATATCAAAGATAGACACAAAGTGCTGGAGTAACTCAGTGGGACAGGCAGCAAGGGTGGGTGACTTTTCAGTCGGGACCCTTCTTCAGACCTTTTTTCAAGCATGTGTTGTATGGAGTGAAGCAGTTGTCTTAAATGCCTAATGATGCTGAGGTGTAAACCAACCAGTATTAAATGATTTGCTTCCTGATTCAATTTTCCAATCTCAAATTATTAGCCCGGGGCTTCAGAGCTCCAGTGAAGTAATTTGGATCTTTTTATTGATGACATAAATTATAACATTTTTTGTACAAGCAGCGGCCGAAGTATTATTTTGTTAACGGAATTAATGTAAGTAGCTTCCAGCGGACTGTGCTAGACATCTTGAGCGACATCAAATTGCAGACTTGAAGTGCCAGCGAGTGAAGTGTTATCCGAGGCAAATGAGTCTCCCTGCATTCTATTTCGCCTTTCTGAAGCATGTGGGATGGAGGTCGATGGTGGAAGGGTGGTTGGGGGAGAACCTGCGGTAGATAACAGTGGTGGCGCAGCGGGAGAGCTGCTGCCTTACAGCATCAGAGACCGAGGTGTGATCCTGACTACCGGTGCTGTCTGTACGGAGTTTGTACGTTCTCCCTGTGACCGTCAGGGTTTTCACCGGGTGCTCCGGTTTCCCCCCACATTTCAAAGATGTGCAGGTTTGTTTGTTAATTGGCTTCAGTAAAGATTGTAAGTTGTCCCTAATGTGTAGGATAGTGCTGGCGCACAAGGATTGCTGGTTGGCACGGATACTATGTTTTCACGCTGTATCTCGAAACTAAATAAAGCTAACAATCATGATCCCAGTCTAGAAACACTTGACCCTTTCGTGTAAGACCCAATGCTTTAACGTGTATGATTTTGGTTGCATGTTAGGGAAGGTTTGTAGGTAGTTCAATTGAGGCCAACTTACACTGCGTCTAACTGCTTCAATTGCTTCCTCATATCTGCTCGCTCCATCCACCCACCACCCTTTGTGTAAAGAGTTACCCCTCAGCTTTCTTTTGAATGTTTCCCTCCTCATCTTAAGCATATGTCCTCTGGTTCTTGATTTCCCCCCTTTTGGGCAACGGACTTTGTGCATCTTACCCGATCTATTGCTCTCATGATTTTATACGCCTCCATAACATCACCCCACATCCTCCTGCGCTCCAAGGAATAGAGTCCCAGCCTGCTCAACCCCCTCCCCACAGCTCAGGCCCTTGAGTCCTGGCAACATCCTCGTAAATCTTCTCTGCACCATTTGAATGGATGTGGAGAGGATGTTTCCACCAGTGGGAGAGTCTAGGACAAGAGGCCACAGTCTCAGTATAATAGGATGTACCATTAGAAAGGAGATGAGGAGGAATTTATTTTGCCACAGGGTGGTGAATCTATGGAATTCATTGCCACAGACCGCTGTGGAGGCCAAGTCATTGCGTATTTTTAAAAAGGGGATTGCTGGTCTGCACGGACACGGTGGGCCGAAGGGCCTGTTTCCTGTATCTCAAAACTAAACTAAAAGCTAAATCTGGAGCTTCCATACATGTTGCTCATCACCAGGTCAGGAGAATATGTCCATTACGGTCATTTCAAGTCCTGCACATGACCATTTCCTTACATGGACATACAAAATGACATGTAGTGTGTTTCGAGGGGTTTCCGTTTGAAGATGAAATGCAATTTTTCTTGCACTGTGATAAAATGTTAACATTGTACCATGGGCTAAGTTCAAACACAGACTCTGGAAATGTGAGGGCAAAGGAATCATTTATACTCTCGCTCAATACCCACATGGCCACCGTGTTAGATAGCAGATTGAACTTGGAGGATGAAAGGTTTGTGGCGTGCTCCATTATTCTCTGCTGTTTAACCCACTTATGTTTAGCAGCTTAAAGCTGCACTGAATACCCAGGGCTTTTTCAACTTGAGGGTCATGTGGGATTAGGATTATTGCTTTTCAAAGAACATATACGAGTCCAAAGAAAAAAACATAATGGTTTTGATGTTCAGTTTAAGACTTAAAAAAGAAAATCTTTCTGTGTGCTTCAGAGCTCAATTCTCTTTAAATCGGGCATAGACTTTCAAAGTCTGTGTGGGACGTCTGCTCTGATTCTCTTGCTCTGGAAAACTAGGCTGGGCAGGTACATGGATAGGACAGGTTTAGAGGGATATGGGCTAAACGCAGGCAGGTGGGACTAGTGTAGACGGGACATGTTGGTTGATGTGGGCACGTTGGGGCAACAGGCCTGTTTCCACACTGTAATACTCTCTGACTAGATGATCTATCCTTACAGTAGGGGAGAGGTTGTACAACAGTCAATGTTACATATTCCAGTTATTGTCCATCAAAAAAAGAATACATAGAAACATAGAAAATAGGTGCAGGAGGAGGCCATTCGGCCCTTCGAGCCAGCACCGCCATTCATTGTGATCATGGCTGATCGTCCCCTATCAATAACCCGTGCCTGCCTTCTCCCCATATCCCTTGACTCCACTAGCCCCTAGAGCTCTATCTAACTCTCTCTTAAATCCATCCAGTGATTTGGCCTCCACTGCCCTCTGTGGCAGGGAATTCTACAAATTCACAACTCTGGGTAAAAAAGTTTTTTCTCACCTCAGTCTTAAATGGCCTCCCCTTTATTCTCAGAATGTGGCCCCCTGATTCTGGACTCGCCACCATTGGGAACATGTTTCCTGCATCTAGCTTGTCCAGTCCTTTTATAATTTTATATGTTTCTAAAAGATCCCCCCTCATCCTTCTAAACTGCCAGTGAATACAAGCCTAGTCTTTTCAATCTTTCCTCATATGACAGTCCTGCCATCCCAGGGATCAATCTCGTGAACTAGTCCCACCCGCTGCACTGCCTCAATCACAAGGATGTCCTTCCTCAAATTAGGAGACCAAAACTGTACACAATACTCCAGATGTGGTCTTACCAGAGACATTGTTTCCTGTCTACCAACCAATTTTCTATCCATGTCAACATCCTACCCCCAATACCATGTGCTCTAATTTTAGTCACCAGTCTCCCATGCGGGACCTTATCAAAGGCTTTCTGAAAGTTCAGATACACTACATCCACTGGCTTCCATTCATCCATTTTACTTGTCACATCTTCAACAAATTCCAGAAGATTAGTCAAGCATGATTTCCCTTTCACAGATCCATGTTAACTTAGACTAATCCTGTTACTGCTATCCGAATGCGCCATTATTAGCTCTTTAATAATTGACTCCAGCATATTTCCCACCACCGAAGTCAGGCTAACTGGTCTGTAATTCCCTGTTTTCTCTCTCGCTCCTTTCTTGAAAAGTGGGATAACATTAGCTATCCTCCAATCCACAGGAACTGACCCTGAATCTATTGAACATTGGAAAATGATCACCAATGCGTCCACTATTTCTAGAGCCACCTCCCTGAGGACCCTGGGATACAGACCATCCGGCCCAGGGGGTTTATCATCCTACAGCCTCATTAGCCTACCCAATACTATTTCTTGTCTAATAAAAATTTCTTTCAGTTCCTCTACCCCCTTAGATCCTCTGTCCTCCAGTACATGTGGGAGATTGTTTGTGTCTTCCTTAGTGAAGACTGATCCGAAGTACCTATTCAACTCTTCTGCCATTTCCTTGTTCCCCATAATAATTTCACCCGTGTCTGCCTTCAAGGGACCCACATTTGACTTTGCTACTCTTTTTCCCTTAACATATCTAAAGAAGCTTTAACTGTCCTTCATTATATTCTGGCCAGCTTTCCCCTCGTACTTCATCTTTTCAGCCCGTATTTGCCCGTGTTTTGTTTCATTCTGTTGTCGTATGAAGATGTGCTGTCTTACACTCTTTTCTTTTTAGATTTTATTCTGCCCTAACTATTTTGTCAGGCCATGGTTTCCTCCTACTCCCCTTCGAATCTTTTTTTACGTTTTTGGAATGAAATGATCGCTGCGTCTGTCCGGATTTATGCCCAGAAAGAAAAGCTGCCATTGCTATTTCTATTATTCCTTGCTAGGATCCTTACCTTAGCCAGCTCCTCTCTATGCCTTCATTGTCCCCTTTGTTCAACAGTACTGCTACTTCTGATTTAACCTTCTCCTTTCAAATTTCAGAGATTACGAACTTCACTACCTCCTGCGGTTCCTTTACTCGAGTTCTCTTTATCAAATCGGTTAATTAGACAACACTAAATCCAGAATTGCTTTTCTGGTCGGCTCCATTTACAGTGCTCTAAGAAATTTCAGTTCGAGCACCTACAACTCTCATCTTGGGTCCTGAACAACTGATGTTTCCAGCTACCTGCATATTGAAATCCCCCATCATCACAGTGGGCATTACCTTTGTTACATGCTATGTTTTAACTCCTGCTCAACTTACAACCTACATACGGGCTACCATTTTGGGGGTCTGTAAATAACACCAATAGCGTCTTTCTTGCCTTACAATCCTCAACATCCACAGTGGACTCTACCCTCGTCAGTCCGTATGTCTTCATTCGTAAGGGACTGAATTCCATCCCTCACCAGCAGAGCTACCCCCCCTCCTCTGCCCACCTGCCTGTCCTTTCTATAGGATGTATAACCCTGAACATTAAGTTCCCAGACCCGATCCTCCTGCAGCCACATCTCAGTAATCCCCACAATGTCATATCTACCAACCTGTAACTGAGCCTCAAGCTCATCCACTTTACTTCTTATACTTTGCGCATTCATATACTATACTTTTAATTCCTTACGCATCTCACCTTTCACATCGATCCCTATTACACTTGGCCAAATACAATCGAAGATAATGCCTGTGAATGTCAGTGGTGGTCCTAGGTCCAGCAAGAAACTGGAATGGCAAAATGGAATGGCCATGTAAATGGTGAATAACACCAAGTTGTCAGGATTTAAATCTCTGATCACAGGACACCTAGCATCTGAACAGTTTGTATAGCCATGGTAATGCTTGGCAATGGTAACAGCATAGCATTGCTTGTTGGACTCTTTTGCTGGAGGAGATAATTGCTTCGCACTTTGTGCCATAACTGTTACTTGCCATGTATCAGCACATGACTGAATGTTGTCCATGTCTTGCTGCATTGGGGCAGGGACTGCTTCAGTTGCTGAGGAGCTGAATTGAACGTTGCATAATCATGAGCACACATATCCATTCCAACTGTATTTTGGGAGGATCCTTGATGAACCAGCTGGAGATATTGTCTCGAACATTGCCCTGAGGAATTGGCACCAAAGATGTACTGGGGCTGGGAAGGTTGAGCCATTGGGTGGCATTGTAGCCTGTGATTGAACAAAGAATTCTCAGGGATGGTTTGTGCTGAATTTTAAAGTGTGTTTCAGAAGCAATGACATACTAATATGTAAAATGACACTTTCCCATTTCAACTCTTTCTTTCTTAAAGTGATAATGTACTTAAAGTCACTTTTCCATTTTTTTGGTATTTCTTAGTTGCCTTCATTGTAGAATGAAAGTCTTCTGCACCCTTACTTTTTTTTTCTTGTCGTACTTGTGTATGACTCGATTATAACTCACATATGGTACGATTTGACTCTTATGGTTTGATTTTTGACGATTTTGAATGGAATAACACAACAAAGTCTTTCCGCTGCATGTTTTCACATACGTTTGCCACGTTCTACGTGTGTGACCATGTGGGTTTCCTCCGGTGCCCCAGTATCCTCCCCACACTCCAAAGATGTGTAGGTTTGTAGGTTAATTAGATTCTGTAAATTGTAATTGTCCCTTGGACTAAAGTTGAACATATGAAGCAAGAACAATGATTGGAATCCTCAGATCCTGCATTCAACTGTGGCCTTCAAGACGGATCGTTGGTGAATAGCATTTTATGAGGAAAATTTCAGAATTGGTTCACAGAGAATGGCTTGGCTTGGAAACCGTGTAGAGAGGCCATGGACAGGAGGGGCGAATGCAATCCTCTCTTTAGGATGCAATCTGCACCAGTAATGCCTAACTTTCTGTCTCCTTATCTCTGGAAATCATTTTTTTTACAAATTGCGAACCCTGTTATGCTTCTGAGGGAATTTACATGTTTTATTCTTGCTGGAGTTGAACCCCCTCCTCCACCCCAAGCCTGCGTGCGTGAGGCGTAAATGCAATTCGCCTACCAGATAAAAAAAGAGGTGACTTCCCACTCCATTGTTCATTGTTTTGGGATTTTAATAGGCTAACCTCAGGCGTGAGCTTCCAAAATAAAGACATCACGTTACCTGCCCCACCAGAGGGGAGAGAACACTCAATCATTGTTATACTACAATTAAGAATGCAAATTGCTCTGTTCCACCTGCGGCTCTGGAACTCTCCTCTCATTGTTTCGTTCACCTTATTCCGACCTGCAGGCAGAAACTAAAATCTGATAAGCCTATGGTCAGTACAATGAAAAAGTGGACATTGAGGGCAGTGAAAACCTACAGTCCTGCTTTGACTGCACTGATTGGAATGCGTTCACGGAAGCAACGCAAGCCTCGATGAATATACAGACACTATGACATCAGCCTTTGTGAGGACAGTTGCATTCCCACTGGGACCTGGATCAGGTTCAACAACAACAAGCAGAGCTGCCAAATCTTTTCAGCGCATTTCAGTATTCTAGAACCTGAAAATCAGTATTTTGCTGAGGAAATCAGTATTTTTATGCGGTGCCATTTTGCTGAAAAAAAAAAGTTTTTTATGTGCAGGCATACCTATTTAAGAGTACAAGAATGCATAACTCTGCAACCAATTGGCACGTCCTCTACGCACCTTACTTGACAGTGCATTCATTGCCATCTCTTTGTATACTGCTGTTTGAACGGCTGCGTCCTGCTTTTAGCGCCAGGTGATGATGTAGAAGCCATTTTGGAAGCCTCCCTCGCCCTCCCATCGACTCGCTCCTCTCTCTCCCTCCTTCTCTCTCTCCGCCCTCCAACAAGATCCCGCGAACTCCAACCCTCCCTCTCACCCCCCTCCCTCCCTCTTCTCCACTCCCTTTTTCTCTCCTTCCCTCCTCATATCCCTCCCCTCCCTCTCTTTATTCCCTCTCTCCTCTCTCCCTCCCCTCTCCATCCTCTCCCTCTCTCCATGCCTCCCTCTCTTCACCCCTCCCTCTCTCCCCCTTGAGGCCACCCACCGTTCTGTAAAATCAAGGCCAATCCCAATGTAACTGCAATCCCACTGGTAACCTTTCACCACTATGCTTATCCAGAATTTTACCACTGCCTGAAAAATAATCAATGACTCAACTTCCACCAAGAAAGAGAATTCCAAAGAAATAAAAATGTTTAATTGACTTGTTCATGTTGTTATCCTTGCGAGCAAAGCACCAAGACCAATTCCTTGTATGTATGCATACGTGGCTAATAAAATGTATTTAATTCAATGCAATATTCAATTCAATTCAATTCAATTCAGAGTCAAGATATCATCTAAAAGGCCAAGAAGAGCAGTATTTTACCCAGAGTTGGTGATGAAGAATCCGTGGACATAGTCTAATGTGAAAGGGGAACGATTTAGACAAACCTGTAGGGCAACTTTTTCACGGACAATGGAGTGGGTATATTGGAATGAGCTGCCAGATAGAAGGTATTTGAAGCAGGTACTATAATAACATTTAAAATATATTTAGATAGGTGCAAGGAACTGCAGATGCTGATTTACAGCAAGGATTGATACAAAATGCTGGAGAAAGCTCAGTGGGTCAGGCAGCATCTCTGGAGAAGATGGATGGGTGCCGTATCGGGTCTGAAGAAAGGACCCAAACCAAAACAAAATCTACCCATTTTCTCCAGAGATGCTGCCTGACCCACTGAGCTTTCTCCAGCATTTTGTGTCTGTAGACAGTTACATCGATAGGAAAGGTTTAGGATATGCGCCAAACGCAGGCAGGTGGAACTGGTGAAGACAGGGCATCTTGGTCAACGTGTTCAAGTTGTGCCGAAAGGCCTGTTTCCAAGCTGTATAGCTCTCTGACTCTAGGTGATTTGCTCAACGTTTTGTGAACTGATTACCCTTGAGATTTTCTTCAAATCGGTTAATAGATGGGCTGAACCTAGAATGATTTTAGCTCTGAAACTGCTCCAGAAGCGCAGTGTTAATTAGATTTAAAGAAACGGACCCAAAAGAGATAAAGGGAACCAGACAGATACACCCACTTCACAAAGTGGAGGGTTTCATTCTTTTAAAATCAGCGCCGTGCACTAAATTGAGTAATGCATCATTGCTATCTCGGCAGTGGAAGAAATGGCCTCTGAACGGAGCTGATCCGGATTAGTGCAGTTCGTTAGGAGAACAGGAATGCTCCCTTGGGCGAGTAGTTGTCTCAGCTTGGTGATAAATTGATACTTTTCCACAGTGACAAAACAGCTAAAAATAAAGGGAGTTGGTGAGCAGGATGTTTAACATGGGAGCTGGCATGGATGGGAGGGCCAAATAGCCTCCACCCATTTTAAGATACCTCCGGAGAAGGGTCTCAACATAAAACGTCACCCATTCCTTCTATCCAGAGATGCTGCCTGTCCCGCTGAGTTACTCCAGCATTTTTGTGTCTATCTTTAGAATAAACTCAAGCAGTCAACATATCATCCAATCGGCCAAGAAATGCACGGTGTCTTTTCGCCAGAGCTGGGGAAATTGGAAGCAGAGGACATAGGTTTAATCGTGACTTTGAATAATGGTGCCAGAACATGGTGGCGCCTGCATGTGTAAGAGATGCAAAAATAACTTCACTGTGCAGTTGCATATGTGACAAATAGAGCACAATTGACTACTATTGATTGGGACAGGAAAGATGTAAGAGGAACCTGAAAGGGTGGTGGGTATATAGAGTTATGCAGCATTGGAACCAGCCCTACAACCCAACTTGTCCATACCAACCAACATGTCCCATCTACACTAGCCCCATCTGCTTATGTTTGACCCATATCCCTCTAAACCTGTCCTATCCCCGTACCTCTCCAAATGTTTCTAAAACATTGCTATAGGTACCTGGCTCATCTACAACATCGTCAGCAGGCTCATTCCAGACACCCACCACCCTTTGGTGTAAAAAAAGATTACCCCTCTGTCCTATCCCCCTAAACCCTTAAAACCTATGTTCCTTCGATTCCCTACTATGGGAAGAGACTCTGTGCATTGCATACCGAGTCTAATCCTCCATATGTATTAAAAAAAAGAAATGAAGTGTATGTATTAAAGAGATATTAATACAGCTTTATAAAATATGCATAAAGTAGCAGGGTAAGATGACTTCACATGTTGGTTTACACTGAAGATAAACCCCTAAATTGGCTGGAGTAACTCAGCGGGTCAGGCAGCATCTCTGGACACGAAATGTCACCTTTTCTCCAGAGATGCCGCCTTACCCACTGAGTTCCTCCAGCATTTTTTGACTGTCTTTGGTGCAAAATTAGCAGCCTCCACCTCCGAATAAAGGTGAGAAACCGTTCAGATCCCTGACATTTATTTGTCTCCCTTTTCTTTTTACAGCCTTCATTTTATTGTCTTCGACACCGAGGCTTCTCATGACATCCTGAAGGTGTGGGACGGACCAGTCGATAGTGACATTCTACTGAAGGAGTGGAGTGGCTCCTCACTGCCTGATGATATCCACACCACATTTAATTCCATCACACTCCAGTTTGACACTGACTTCTTCATCAGCAAGACTGGCTTCTCCATTCAATTCTCAAGTAGGTAGTCATTCATCGTCTCCTTACCCCCTCCTGAACATGTCGCCATTCGTTTTATTTTGTTTTAGTCTAGTTTTGTTTATTGTCATGTTTACCGAGGTAGTTAGTTATTTAGAGATACAGCACGTAAACAGGCCCGTCAGCCTACCGAGTCCGCGCCGACCTTGACCAGCGATCACCCCGCATACTGATTCCACCCTACACAGTGGGGGCAATTTACAGAAACTGATCAACCTACAAAGCTGCATGTTTTTGGAACGTGGGAGAAAACCGGAGTCTGCACTTTCTCACCGTGACCACGTGGGTTTTCTTCAGGTGCTCCGGGTTCCTCCCACATACCAAAGACGCGCAGGTTTGCAGGTTAATTGGCCTTGGTAAATTGTCCGCAGTGTGTAGGACACAGAAATAGTGTACGGGGTGATAGTTGGTCGACACGGACTCGGTGGGCCGAAGGGCTTGTTTCCGCGCTCTATCTCTAAACTCAACTAAACGGAGAGAGAGAACACGTTTGCAGCGAGTGTTGGTCTTTGATTTTCTTGGGGGATCGCGCTCACTCTGTGTTGCTCACTCACTGCCCAGCAATAACTTCTGAAACATGTCCAGAGATATTCTGCAGCTACCATTTCAGTCACGCCTCAGTCCCACGAGCAGCGACAAAATAAGTCATGGGATCATCTGTTTGTGTGGTGATGTTTGTTGAGTGATGAATGTTATTCAGGGGCCAGCGGTGCTCTTGTTGTCTGGGTGTGAATAATGCTGCCGATTTTATTTCTCTAACATCCCATTGAACATCAGACGGGACTTCAGATTAATGTCTTCTCTGAACGACAGCAGAGCAACATTTTCTCACGACTGCAGAGAAGTGTCCGCCTAGATTAGATGCTCAAATGATGCAGCATCTTGAATGGAAACATTGTCTACTTTCTTCCTGTGGTGCATGGGTACCATGAGGAGCAATTGCAGTGTTTAACCAGGGAGCTGAACTTAATTAAAGCAAAACTTAGATTAAGCCAAAGACTTTATGGTCCCCATGGCTTGATACAATGGCAAAAACTGAATCTTGTCCCACAATGAGATGGAGAAAATAAATCTATTAGCATCATACCAGAGCTCCTATTACTGTTTATTCCTACAGACATAAATTGCATTTAAATGACTCTTTTAATGTCGGGGGAAGAAAAATCCTAAGGCACTGGGTTTGAACTGTGTCAAAGAAAATTTGATTCAGCACCACATAACAGGCAACTACAATACTTGGTCAAAGATGTAGACTTTAAAGTAGAATTTGGGCGGCTGTGGCTGCCTTACAATGTCAGAGACCCGGCTTCGATCCTGACCGCAGGTGTTGTCTGTACGGAGTAAATTGTTCCGGTGTAGATTGAACTAACATATGGGTGATCATTAGTCCACTGAAGGACCTGTTTCCATGTTATATCTCAGGAGCCTTCTTCACCATCTGACCCAAAATGATTCCCAGTTCTCCCAGTGACCGCATGGGCTTTCTCCGGTTACCACCCACACTGCAAAGACGTGCAGGTTGCTAGGTTAATTGGCTTCTGTAAATTGTCCTTGGAGTGCAGTTTAGTTTAGTTTAGAGATACAGCGCGGAAACAGGCCCTTCGGCCCACTGAGTCCGCGCCGACCAGCGATCCCTGCACATTAACACTATCCCAAACACATTAGGGGCAATTTACACATGCACCAAACCAATTAACCTACATACCTGCACGTCTTTGGAATGTGGGAGGAAACCAATGATCTCGGAGAAAACCCACGCAGGTCACGGGTAGAACGTACAAATTTGGTACAGACAGCACCCGTAGTCGGGTAGGATAGAACTGGTGTCTGGATGATCGCTGGTTGGCGTGGGCTCAGTGGGCCGAAGGGCCTGTTTCCACGCTGTATCTCTGATGCATTATACTAAAGTTGTTTTAAAGTAGGTTAGAGAATGGGGGAGGGAATTTCAGAGCTCCGGGGCTGAGTACAGTTGAAGGCTCAACCAACACTCGACAATATTGATGCAGTTAGAAGTGGTGACATGGGAGAGACCAGCATGAAGAAGCAGCAGATGAGACAGAAAAGAGGAAAGTCATAAAAGAAGCTGTATACAATGAAGACAATTTCACCACTGAGCCCAAGGCCAATGCAGAACCGCATCCAAATCCATCAAAACCATCTTCATTTTGCATTTCAACGTGGACTGTTTTGTTGAAAAAGTCAATTTATTTATGAAGAAATGCTCTACACGTTGGATCAGTGTGAAGGAAGGACGCAGTGGGGAGCTGTCGACAACAAGGAGATGCTCGGTGGTGGGGGGAGGGTGGTGGGTGCCGAGAACAAAGAGGGAGCCGGTGGGGGTGGGAGCCGCTGCCAAGGATAAGGAGGGACCATCGGGACTCGAGTAGAGGCCCAGTGCCAGCATTTACATCATGAAGACTGGAACACAAAAACAGAGATGTGATGCTCTATGAGGCGCTGGTCAGGCCGCATGTGGAGTACTGTGAGCAAATTTGGGCCCCGTATCTGAGGAAGGATGCGCTGGCTCTGGAGAGGGTCCAGAGCAAGTTTGATTCCAGGAATGAGTGGGTTCGCATATGATGAGCATTGGACAGCACTGGGTCTCTGGGGTTTAGAAGGTTGAGCGGGGACCTCATTGAAACTTACAGAATAATGAAAGGCATAGATAGAACGGATGTGGAAAGGATGTTTGCACTGGTGGGAGAGTCATAGCATCAGAATTACAGGCTGCTCTTTTAAAAAGGAGGTGAGGAGGAACCTCTTTAGTTAGCGGGTAGTTAATCTGTGGAACTCATTGCCACCGAGGGCTGTGGAGGCCAAGTCAGTGGAAAATTTTAAGGCAGAGATAGACAAATTCTTGATTAGAACGGGTGTCAAGGGCTATGGGGCGAAGACAGGAAAATGGGATTAGGAGGTAGAGATCAGCCATGATTGAATGGTGGAGAAGACTAATCCTTGTGAACTAGTGACTCTAATGATTACTTTGTGCAAATGAGTAACAATCATATGTGTGGAAAGGAACTGCAGATGCTGGTTTATACCAAAGATAGACATAAAATGCTGGAGTGACTCTGGAGAAAAAAGGATGAATGACATTTCGGGTTGGAAGTTCTGAAGAAAAGTCACAACCTGAAATGTCACCTATCCTTTTTCTCCAGAGATTCTGGTCCATCCCGCTGAGTTATCCCAGAACTATGGATCATTATATTGTCTTGAATCAACAAATAATGCTGGGAACGGTGTTTGTCTTCCTGTGGAAGAACTGAACATGGAAATTGACCAAACACTCCCTCATCAACATCCCAGTCACTCATTCCCCATCACTGCCTTCTCCATTACACCCTCCCTTCCACACTTCCCGACCACCAACTACCCCTCTTACCCCTTTTCCGTCACCATCTCCCTTGATGCCATCTAGCTGTCACCCTCCTCTCCCATCATTAGCTCCTCCATTTGTCCATTGTTGTCACCCCTCCCTGTCACCCCTCCCTGTCAACCCATCCCTGTTATTCCCTCCCTGTCACCCCGTCCCTGTCACTCCCTCCCTGCCACTCCCTCCCTGTTACTCCATCCCTGTTCCCCCATCCCTGTCACCCCTTCCTTGGTCAACCCTAGAGTATTAGAGTCACACAGCGTGGAAACACGCCCTTCAGCCCAATTTGCCCACACTGTCCAACATGTCCCACCTACACTAGTCCGAACTGCCTGCATTTGGCCCATATCCACCTAAACCTATCCTATCCATCTACCTTCCTAAATGTATCTTAAACGTAGTGATAGTATGTGCCTCAACTACCTCCTGACAACTCATTCACTACGCCCACCATTCTTTGAGTAAAACTTTTAGTTACTTACCCCCAGAACCAGGGGCCACAGTTTAAGAATAAGGAGTAAGCCATTTAGAACGGAGACGAGGAAACACTTTTTCTGACAGAGAGTGGTGAGTCTGTGGAATTTTCTGCCTCAGAGGGCGGTGGAGGCAGGTTCTCTGGATGCTTTCAAGAGAGAGCTAGATAGGGCTCTTGAAAATAGCGGAGTCAAGGGATATGGGGAGAATGCAGGAACGGGGAACTGATTGGGGATGATCAGCCATGATCACATTAAATGGCGGTGCTGGCTCGAAGGGTCGAATGGTCTACTCCTGCACCTATTGTCTATTAAATCTTTCCCCTTCACCTTAAACCTATGTCCTCTGGTTCTCAATTCCCTGAATCTGGGCAAGATTCTCTGTGCATTTACCTGATCAATTCCTCATGATTTTGTAAAACTCCATAAGATCACCGCTTCATCCTCTTGTGCTCCAAGAAATGGAATCCTGGGCCGCTCATCCTCCCCCTACAGCTCACTTATGTCCTGACAACATCCTCGTACTTCTGTCTGCATCCTCCCATGATGAGGTGTTTCCAGCTTGTCATCACAACCTCATTCCTTCACGAGAAACGGGGATTCCCCCACTATTGAACTCGCACCAGGGGTGACTCTCCATACCACCGCACCAAACTCGCAAACAGCAGAGTCCCCCTGGTCCCTCACTCCCCCATCAACATATAGTCTAGTTTTCGCCATCCAACGTGACCCCTCTCCCATCATCCCTCCGAATTCTTCTCGTCACTTGCAACCATAAAACTCACTAAGTCGTTCTTTCCCAGGGGCCCACCAGGTCGACAGAGGTTCATGCTCCTCCAACCTCATCATGTTACTCCCCGCTCCCATGCCACTATATTCGTGACCAAGCGGAGGGGGGGCCCCCCCCTTCCCCCCGAACACCTTCACAGTCCCTCTCAGCACTTCAACTGCTCTCGTCCTATATCAAATCTGCATGAATTTTTCTCGATGAATATTGATTTTCTCAATTCTGCCTTAACCCTTGCTCTCCTCCATCCCTCAGCCCTCGGCCCTGGCATCCTCCCTTCCCCCACCCCAGTCGCACAGTCTTTCCTCATTTTCACACACCACAAGCAGCTTACAATGGCTTCTGTTCCCTTTATCCCGATTTTTTTGCATATCTTTCACTCATTGGTTCTATCTTATCTCTCCACATCACCGTCTATATCTCTTGTTTCCCCTGACCTGACCAGCTCTGAAGAAAGGTCCGACCCGAAACGTTCCTTCGCTCCTTCCTCCAGCTCTCCTCCCTCGCCGTCTGCATCCCTTCCATACAAACAATAATCAATCTACGTAGGCCACTTCACCCGTCATCACCTCTCTCCAATACCTTCCTTCACACGCCCCTCCTGCTAAAAAAAAAAAACCCACGCCCCCTCAATCCTGCTACAATCTTTTCCCTCCGTCACCAAGCGCGACCTCCCCGCAATACAGTCATCGTTAGTCATCAAAACACACCCATCCCAAACCCCTCCCCATCACTGCCTCCCCCACCTTCTGCACTGCCACATTCCCTCTGTCACCACCTGTTGCATGACATCATGCGCACGATCCTTCAGCTTCACCAATGCCAGCGACAGAGCGGCACGGTGGCGCAGCGGTAGAGTTGCTGCCTTGCAACACCAGAGACCCGGGTTCAATCCTGACTACGGGTGCTGTTTGTGCAGAGTTTGCACGTTCTCTCTGTGACTGCGTGGGTTTCCCCCGGGTGCTCTGGTTTCCTCCCACACTCCAAAGATGTACAGGTTTTGAAGGTGAGTGGGCTTCTGTCAATTGATCCTGGTATGTGGAATAATGCTAGTGTACGGGGTGAGCGCTGGTCGGCACAGACTCGGTGGGGCGAAGGGCCTGTTCCCGCACTGTACCTCCAAAGTCTAAAGACAGTCACACTTCCTTGGTGCAGATGATGTTTGGAAGATGTTTGTGGGCCAACTGGTGGGCATGAACGGTAACAGAATGAGTGGCAAGTAGGCGCAGAATTAAATGTGACAAAGAGTGAAGTACGTTCTAACGATTGTTAGAGGCAGGAGGGATGTAGTGGAGGCAAGTATTATAAGCGCATGGCTGTAAGTGCGCAAAGAAGGCAATTATTGTGGGATAATTGGATTATCTTATCGTCAGTGGTGAGATTATTAAAACCAGTATTGTAACCATGCACAAGGACTAAAGCACACCAAACACGACAGATGCTGCTGCACCCGCTGAGTTTCTCCAGCCTTTTGTGTACCCTCGATTCTCCAGCATCTGCAGTTCCTTCTTTAACAGCTCTCTTGTCATCCTGTCTTACCCTGACAATTGTGGATAGATTGGAGATAGTTTCCCAATATTTCCACTAGGACCAAGCATTATTCACTGTCACCAAACTGAAATTAAAACTAAAACTAATAGTGTGTCAAAGAAATGTACACAAAATCTGCAGTTACTAGGAATCTGAAATTAAAGCAGGAAATGCTGGAAATATGCAGCAGTTTAGTTTAGAGATTATAGATACAGCGTGGAAACAGTCCATTCAGCCCACTGATCCATGCTGACCAGCGATCACCCTTACACACAATTTACAATTTACAGAAGACAATTAACCTACAAACGTGCATGTCTTTGGAATGTGGTAGGAAACTGGAGCACCCGGAGAAAACCGATACGGTCACAGGGAGAAAGTACAAACTCCGTGCAGATTGCTCCCGTAGTCAGGATCAAACTCAGGTCTCTGGCGCTGTAAGGCAGCATCTCTGCTGCTGCATCACCATGCCACCTTTCCTCCCATGAAATGTCGGAAGTAATCCCAAATTTAATCTTTTGTAAATCTAAGGAAATTCTAATTTCACTACCTGTGTTAAACCTAACACGGATTATTGACTGATTGGTTGATTGGAAATACAGCATGGATTTGAGTTCTTCAGACACAGAGTAGATGCCGACTAACGATCACCAATTCACACTAGTTCCATGTTTTCCCACTTTCCCATCCACTTCCACACTAGGGGTGGTTTATAGAGGGGTAATTAGTTCCAAAACTGCATGTCTTTGGGATGTGGGAGGAAACCGGAGCACCCGGAAGAAACTCATGCAGTCACACGAAGTACGTACAAACTCCACACAGACAGCACCCGAGGTCAGTATTGAACCTGGATCTCTGGTGCTGCGAGGCAACAGCTCTACCCTTGCGCCACTGTACTAGAGTCTGTACTGTGTGACTATACTAGAGTCCGGTCTGGAAAAGGGTCCCAAACCCGAAATGTCACCTATCCATGTTCTCCTGGGATGTTATCTGACCCGATGAGATACTCCAGCACTTTTTGTCTTTCTTTATTCTGGAGTCCTACAGAACAGAAACAGGCTCCTCATTCCATCATGTTCAGACTATCCACAAGCACCCAGCTAAACTACTCCTGTTTGCCAGCACTTGTTCTGCAGCCTTGAATGCCTCGACAATGGAGAACGTCACAGTGACGCAGCGGTAGAGCTGCTGCCTCACGGCACTGGAAACCTGGGTTCAATCCTCACCTCGGGTACTGTGTATGCGATGTTTGCATGTTCTCCCTGTGACCGCGTGGGTTTTCTACGGGTGCTCGGGTTTCCTCCCACACTCCAAACACATGGCAGTTTGAAGGTTAATGGGCTTCTGTAAATCGTCCCTAGTATGTAGAATAGAACTGGTGTATGGGTGATCGCTGGTTGGCGTGGGACTCGTTGGGCCGAAGGGCCTGTTTCCATGTTGTATCACTAAACTAAACTAAAATAAACTAAAACAAAATAAAATAAAGTAAAATTCAACTACTTGTCCATATATTTTCTGTAAACGTCAGAGTACTGGCCTCTACCAGCATCTCAGGCATTGTGTTCCACTCGAGGGACAAATTACAATTTTATTAAGCAAATTAGCCTGCAAACCTCTACGCCTTTGGAATGTGGAAGGAAACCGAAGCACCCGGAGAAAACCCACACAGGTCAATGGGAGAATGTACAAACTCTGTACAGACAGTACCAGTAGTCAGGTTCAAACGCGGGACTCTGGCGTTGTAAGGCAGCAACTGTACCGCTGCACTACTGTGTTGTCCCAACTTATTTTGTCAGGAGAATTATATTACATTATACAAGTGTGGGGTTGTGGGAACGTTATGTATCTTAGTAGATGTGTGGGAGGGAACTGCAGATGCTGGTTTACACTAAAGATAGACACAAAATACTGGAAGTAATTCTGCAGGACAGGCAGCATTTCTGGATAGAAGGAGTGGTTTACGTTTCTGGTTGCGACCCTTCTTCAGACAGAGAGCCATGGGAGAGGGAGACACAGAGATATGGAAGGGTAAGGTGTGAAAACAAGAGATCAAAGGGAACAAAGTTCAAGGGAAATGTAGAATAGATGATTGTTTGCCGGGGAAGGTGACAACAAAGCATCTATGTGTAATACTAGACTAAGTGGGCCCCGTTGGGTCCCAGCATCACACGGGAGGACTGGTCCCCCAACACAATATTCCACCTCTCCACCAATTCCAATATTGGTGGCCAGTGAGGGGGGGGGGGGGGGGGCCTTTCTGGAGCGCTAGTATGGGTGTTGTGGGCTGAAGGGACTGGTTTCCAGGTGGCTAGTATGGACATTGTGGGCCGAATAGATTCTTGAGCTGGCGGCTCAGTCACTCAAGCCTGTTGTGCTGGCAGCTCACTCACTCATGGCTGGTGGGCTGGCAGTTGACTCATGGCTATTCCTTGAAATTCCATTTCAAGCAGGGTTCAAGGCCACCAAATGCAAGTGCAGTTTCATACCATTTCAAGCAGGGTGCAAGGCCACTAAAAACAGCGAGTCGTGACCTCTCCCTCCTCCATCTTGCAGAGACTGAGCCACGCCCACACTTCTGGGTTTTATAGTCCCTCCCCCCCCCCCCCCCACCAGAAGGGACGTCGCCTTCATGGCGTGATTGACAGGAGAGAGAATCTCACCATTTTTGAAACACTACTAACTTTTATTTTTCATAATGGGAAAAATCCTCGGCACCTGATGAGTGGAGGGGGACTTTGTGTAAGATGGTCAAAAATCACAGCCATACGTGGCAGCGTCTTTTCTAAAATCAATATAAAACGCAAACAGGAAATGGTCAAGATTAGACTTTTAATTATATAGAGGGCAAGGGAACTTTAATTAGGCAAGGCAACTTTAATTAGCCAAGGCAACTTTAATTACGCAAGGCAACTTTAATTAGGCAACACAGCTTTAGCATTTCCAAACCAAAGGCAACACAGCTTTAGCATTTCCAAACCAAAGGCAACACAGCTTTAGGTTCAAGAAGGAACTGCAGAAGCTGGAAAATCGAAGGTAGATAAAAGTGCTGGAGAAACTCAGCGGGTGAGGCAGCATCAATGGAGCGAAGGTTATAGGCAACGTTTCAGGTAGAAACCCTTCTTCAGACTGATCTAGGGTGGGGGGGGGGGGAGGCGGAAAGAAGAAAGGAAGAGGAGGAGCCAGAGGGCTGAGGGAGACTGAGAAGGGGAGGAGACAGCAAGGGCTATCGGAAATTGGAGAAGTCAATGTTCAAGCCGCTGGGGTGCAGACTGCCCAAGCGGAATATGAGGTGCTGCTCCTCCAATTTCTGGTGGTGCTCACTCTGGCCATGGAGGAGGCCCAGGACAGAAAGATCAGATTCTGAATGGGAGGGGGAGTTGAAGTGCTGAGCCACAGGGAGATCAGGTTGTTTAATGCGGACCGAGCAGAGGTGTTTGGCGAAAAAATCGCCAAGCCTACGCTTGGTCTCACAGCTGACATCTAGAGCAGCGGATGCAATAGATGAGGTTGTAGGAGGTGCAGGCGGACCTCTGTCGCACCTGGAACGACTGCTTGGGTCCTTGAATGGAGTCGAGGGGGGAGGTAAAGCGACAAGTTTAGCATCTCCTGCGGTTGCAAGGGAATGCCCGGGAAGGGGTGATGCAGGCGGGAAGGGAAGAATTGACCAGGGAGTTATGGAGGGAGCAGTCTTTGCGGAAAGGAGATGGGAAGATGTGGCGAGTGGTGGGGTCACGTTGGAGGTGGCGAAAATGACGAGGCTATTTGTTGTATGTGACGGCTAGTGGGGTGGAAGGTGAGGACTAGGGTGCCTCTGCCCTTGTTCTGAGTGGGGGGATGGGGAGAGAGAGCAGTGTTGCGGGGTATTGAAGAGACCCTGGTGAGAACCTCATCTATAGTAGGGGAGGGGAACTCCCGTTCCCTGAAGAATAAGGACATTTCCAATGCCCTGGTGTGGAACACCTCATCCTCGGAGCTAGGATGGAGTCGCTACAGGAAGCAGGTGGGAAGAAGTGTAGTCCAGATAGCCATGGGAGTCAGTGGGTTGATAGTGGATGTTGGTCAGAAGTCTAATACCTGCGATGGAGAAGTGAGGTCAAGAAATGGTAGGGAATTGTCGGAAATGGCCCAGGTGTATTTGAGTGCTGGATGGAAGTTAGTGGTGAAGTTGATGAAGTCAGTGAGTTGTGTGTGGGTGCAGGAGGTAGCACCAATGCAATCGTCGATGTAGTGGAGGTAGAGGTCGGGGATGGGGCCCTGGTAAGTCTCAAACAAGGATTGGTCAACGTACACTACAAAGAGGCAGGCATAGCTGGGGCCCATGCGCATGCCCATAGCAACACCTTGTATTTGGAGGAAATGAGAGGAGTCAAACGAAAATTTATTAAGGGTAAGGACCAGCTCCGCTAGGCGGAGGAGAGTATCTGTAGACGGGGATTGGTTGGTTCTCCAGCCGAGGAAGAACCGGAGGGCTTTGAGACCCTCCTGGTGGGGGGGTGGAGGTGTAGAGTGAACACAGCTTTAGCATTTCCAAACCCAAGGCAACACAGCTTTAGCATTTCCAAACCAAAGGCAACACAGCTTTAGCATTTCCAAACCAAAGGCAACACAGCTTTAGCATTTCCAAACCAAATGCAACACAGCTTTAGCATTTTCAAACTATATTTTAAAACCACATTAATGGCACTGACAGTAAAACCACTCACAGTTTAGTAGACATGCGTTCAGTGTTATTCACAGCTCAGACTGAGAGACGGGCTCTCTCGCTCCCCCATCTTGCAGAGACTGACTGAGGCACTCAACACTTCCAGGTTTTTTAGTCCCTCCGGAAGGGGTGTTGCCTTCAGGAGAGAGAATCCCAACATTCTATAAACACTAATAACTCCTTTATTTTTCATCGATGGGAAAAATCCCTTTGTCCTGCGCACTGGAGAGGGACTGAGTAGGATGGCCAAAAATCACAGTCGTAAGTGGCAGTGTGTTTTCTAAAATCAATATACAGAACATCAGGAAATGGTCAAGATCAGACTTTTAGTAATATAGATTATTAAAACTCTCATCTTGTTTATTTATTTGTATGCGTGCGCGTGAGATGCCAAAACCCTGCCAAAACGGTACACCATAGCTCTACAATTTTTGGCCCACCTTACTCACCATTGTCCTGTGATGTAAATTGTAATATTTCATTCAGATTTATGTTTTATTTTACAGGTTATTGACATTTTTAACTTTAAACTTTACAAAAATCACTTTTCCACTTGCCCTGCCTGTCAGCCGTGTTACAATTAGGATGGGGGAAGAATGGAGAGAGAGGGAAAGCAAGGGTTACTTCATGTTGGAGGTTTCAATATGTTGTGTGACATACTAAGCACAAATGCGAAGTAATGTGTCATTAAACTTTACCACTTGAAAATTATCTTGATACAAACTTTGCAAACACCTCAATGGAATTATTTTAGGTTTCCTCCAGATATGTTTACATGGTCTTGAAATAGACTACCTTGCCACTTCCACCTTAATCTTATGAGTTCCAAAAGGTAATACCCTTTTGACAGATTTTTTTATCAAGTAATATAAATAGCTTTCATCAGCAGTGTCTTTTGCTCTTGTGCAGATAGATTGCAGACCATGTTCTAAAGAGCATTCAGAGAGATTTATCATATTTTCAGTAACAATTGTTAAAGTTTTGTAAGATATGGAACATAATGGAAGGGCCCCATAATCTTGCTTTGAAAATCAAAGAAGAAGCTCTACCGCTCAGCTATAATATCTCTTGAATTGCTTGGATTTATCATTTAAACTTTATACTTGGATATATCATTTTGTTCTTACATTGGACTGAAAGCAACAGTTTAAATGGAATATAGAAGATAGACAGAAAATGCTGGAGTAGCTCATGCGGGTCAGGCAGTATCTCTGGAGAGAAGGAATGGGTGACGTTTCGGGTCGAGACCCTTCTTCAGACCGATTTGTTTCTGGAAATGGATTGGGTTGAAAGAAGTGAGGAAGGCAGAGAGATTCAGATAAGTAAAGATGTCAAGAGATGAACATGTTGGGTATAATGGTGTTGATGTTCCATTTGTGTTTTGACGCTTTGATGAAAATAATTTTATAAATCTAATGTCGAATGTCAATTCACCCCATATATGAGGTGATAATAAGGTTAGATGAACTAATATGTTGACAGGAGACTCCTTTACCTGCCTGTGCACCTCGAATATTAGACCAATTACTTTACATAGTTTACTGTCATTCATAACAACTGCTTTCCATGTTTCTGTTTATTAAAGTCAACAATATTTAGATTTTACACTGATGAGGGAATAAAACTTAGATTTCTCTCTTAAAATCTCTAGAAGCTGGTATTTATAGAGTCATACAGCGTGGAAACAGGCCCATCAGCCCAACTTGCCCATGCCTACCAATGTACCATCTGCACTGATCCCACCTGCCTGCATTTGGCCCATATCCCTCTAAAGCTATCCTATCCTTGTAGCTGTCTCAATGTTTCTTAAAAATTGCGGTAGTACCTGCCTCAACTATCCACCTGATAACCCACCGCCCACTGTGTAAAAAAGTTACTCCTGAGGTTCCTATTTCAATATTTCCCCCTCACCTTAAACCGATGTCCACTGGTTCTCGATTCCCCTACTCTGGGCAAGAGACTGTGCATTTACCCAATTATTCTTCTCATAATTTTGTACGCTTATTTAGTTTTTTTAGTTTAGAGACAGGCCCTTCGGCCCACCGAGTCCGCACCGAGCAGCGATCCCCGCACATTAACACAATTCTACACACACTAGGGATAATTTTACACATACAATTAACCTACAAACCTGTACTTATTTGGAGTGTGGGAGGAAATCGAAGATCTTGGAGAAAACTCACGCGGTCACGGGGAGAATGTACAAACTCCATACAGACAGCACGCGTAGTTGGGATTGAACCCGCGTCTCCGTTGGTGCAAGCACTGTAAGGCAGCAACTCTACCGCTGCGCCACCATGGCCGCCCTTCTATAAGATCACCCCTCATCATCCCCGATCACCCCTCCTTCTCCTTACGATCTGAGAGAAGAGAAAATTGATGATGACGAGAAATTAAAATAATCGTTTTTTTTTGTAAACCAGTGTAGATTGATTATTGCATATGAACCAATCAGAGTAATGTACTACCACTAACTCCACCCTATTGAACACTTCATATTAACACTCACTTCCTGTATTACGTTGTCACACTAGTGGTAGAGTGGAACTAACATGTCTTGTACTGTGCCATTATGACAGATGATTGAAGCTGACGTAAACACCAGACAATGTCTGTGCACTTGTTTACAACCAGCATCAGCAGTTTCTTGTTTCTCCAAACAAGTCAAGTTGCCTGTCCGCCAAGGAGCGCCTGCATTTTCATACCACGGATCACCTTTTCCATTTTCTCTTTGGATGTGATTGTGTCTTGGCCAGGTGGTTTGAAACAAAATGTAGGCAACTGACAACCCAGCGGTATGAACGTTAATTTCTCTTACTTTAAGTAACCGCTGCATTCCCTCTATTCCCCCCCCCCCCCACTCCCCCCACCATAGTCTTCGTAGGAACAGTTCCACAGTTCCACTGTTTCTTGTATCCCTTTGTTATCATCTCTTTCCCAGCCAACAATGGGCCTTTATGGGCTCTACCCTTCCTGAGGTCATCTGTTGCTGGCCCTGATTTGTTCTGGCCTTCACTTCTTTCCAGTCTGTCCCCACCTCTACTTTGTCTGAAGAAGGGTCCTGACCCGAAATGTCACCTATCCTTTTATCTACAGAGATGCTGCCTGACCTGCTGAGATTCTCCAGTCCATCATCAGTCTACCAAGCATGTGCGTCCATAAGAACGGAAGACTTTAGACTATACAGTACAAAAATAATGTAACTTTGAATTGCCTGTTGTAAATAAGAGTGGTGGGAAAAGCATTGGTCCCCGTTCCTAAAGGGTCTGATGAAGGGTCTCGACCCGAAACGTCAACACTTCCATGTCTCCAGCGATGTTGCCTGACTCGCTGAGTTACTCCAGCATTTTATGTCTGCGTTTGCTTTGAAACAAACGTGGCTCATAAACATTATTATGTTGATTTTTATGGTGAACAAATTTGACTGAAAAATCTCATTGTAGTTGAGGGTGAAAAAATATTAAACCTGAAGCAATCTCTGTTTAAACAAACAGGCTTGGTCAACATTACTCTTTTAAAATAAATTATTCTGCATAATTCAATAGGAAAATATAATAACAAGACAACCAAATACTGGCAAGAATTGAGTCCAGCTAAAAGTTCAGAGATCAAATAATAAAGCATTACAATGCTTTGTTAAGAGTTATGTTCCAAGGTCAATAACTCAAATGTTGTGTTTGTCCTTGAAAGCCTGCTGAGGTGACAGGCAAATTAAAAATGTTGTCGAATCACAGAAATTAAACAGATGAAAATTTGCCCTCACCCTGTGTGATTTATAAAACACTCATTATTTATGGAGCATCCAACATTGTGCGGATGTTCCCGATTCCCAAAGGAACAATCATAGTTCTCTTTGTAATCTCCAGTCCAGTCCAGTCGTAGAATTCAACTTTCATCGGATAAATGGGAAAACTGAAGACCGACTTGTTCATGATGGAAGGTGTAGATTTACAGCGGAAGACATTTGTGTATTAATAATGGCACGCAATTCAGGGTGGGAGGGCAGGAGGTATCACTTTACCTTCTGAAGAAGGGTCTTGACCCGAAATGTCACCCATTCCTCTCCAGAGATGCTGTCTGTCCCGCTGAGTTACTCCAGCACTTTGTGTCTATCTTCACCATTACCTCTGTTGCTTACATTTGAAATGGGAAAAGTAAAATCAACCACCTTGACTTCAGTGGAATAAAACAATTGATGGAATAAATTGATCATATTTGATAATGTGTTCTACAACTCCATCATTGCTGTGTAATCCAAGTAAAATAGTAAGATTAAACGAGAACTTACCAGTTTGAAGTTTGATCTTTATTTTATGAGGAGTAACGATGAGGGATTACGTGAAGAACCCCGCCTGGCGCTGGAACGGCATACTTCAAAGCAGCGGCATGAAAAACACAGAACATAATAGCCGGAGTAAGATAGTAAGGCTTCTCATAGATTTAGAACTACCAGATGATCATTTCTTTTATGAGGGTGGGGAGCGGAGGGCACGTAATCCCTCATCGTTACTCCTCATAAAATAAAGATCAAACTTCAAACTGGTAAGTTCTCGTTTAATCTTACTATTTTACTTCGGAGTCACGTGAGTGACTACGTGAAGATTTTGAAGCTTTCTGTGTTTTTCATGTCGTAGAATTTATTCCATACGACAGTCCGGCTCATTCAACACAGTGACGAGCGAATAACACATTTTTCCCCAAACATTGCCTCAAGTTATGTGATAAATTATTTCACATTATAAAGAATAAAAAGTAATGCCCTTTCCATTGAAAGGCAAGTTTATCACAAAATATCAATTGATATATATATTTTGATGGTATGACAAAGCAACAATTATAGAGAACCCAACACTCCGTGTCCAAACCTGACACCAAGACTGGTTCCTTTTTACTTTAACATTAATTTACACCCTCCTGCGGCCTTGCATCTTTGCTCGAGCGGCTCATCCCGTGCCATTCCTGTGAATGTATCTACCTCATTAACAGAGTGATTTTCCACCTTTCAGTGTCTAGTTCCACTGAGTGTATCCAATTTCTAACCATCTAGAATCATCAGTTTTTACTGAACCTAATGTGGTTTTTGTGTGTAATAAGTAGTGCTGTCTCATTACCACAGAGACTCTTACCTACTTCAACATATTTCATCAATGCGCACACACACACACACACACACACACACACACACACACACACACACACACACACACACACACACACACACACACACACACACACACACACACACACACACACACACACACACACACACACACACACACACACACACACACACACACACACACACACACACACACACACACACACACACACACACACACACAACTTAAGGCCGACAGGATATGCTTATAGGTTTACCTTGGTTTCAGCTCCTCTTGGTGTGCTTTGTTTGGTAAATTCATAAACATATATGATAATGTAATCTGTATCCATATGCAATTATAACATAACATTTGCAATGTTTGCACTCTTATATTGATACTAAAGTCATCAGCATTATTATTTTCAATGTTAACTTTTTTGAATCATTGATAGAGTTAGAGTCCATTGCCTAAGGCAATTCAGGATTATTTATCTCCCGACTTATATATTACAATTTTGAACAGATATATATATATATATATATATATATATATATATATATATATATATATATATATATATATATATATATATATATATATATATCCCTTTCCATATCGGGATATTATGAATGCACCTGATAACTTCTTGGTTAGTATATTGTCCGTTAATAGGACGGTAACACTCTGAGCCCTATTATTGGCTCTATCAATTAGATGCTCAGAAAAATGCAATCCACAAGGAACTCCATATATCTAATATGATAAAATAACTTTACTGTATACACAGACTTCCAATTTCTTATGACAAAATATTGTTTTTTAAACTTATTTCTGCAAATTGCAGGTATAACACTTCTTTTATACATAATTATTTTATTGTTATGTTGTTATATTAGTTAAACATTCATAGACTTCTTTGACCATCAGCTGTTGTAATGGTCTGGTCAACCTGCAGATAGTCAAATTCATATTTTCATGTCATGGATGCCTTTGTACAACAATAAATTACTGCAGGGTTACACAAAACTGGAGAACCCAGCGGGTGCAGCAGCATCCAAAGAGCGAAAGGAGATAGGCAACGCCTCGGGTCGAGACCCTTCCTCAGATTTCAATATATTACTGCAACTATGAATCATCACAAGTGGTTCAACATCACTCAATATTTATGAAACCATGAAGGATCCGTATTGGGCCACCAAAATGCCTCTGGCAGTGTCCTGCTACATTTTCATCAGACACTGCCCTATCAAACAAAATGAGGAACACAAAAAGAACATATTTCCCTCATGTAATTGAGAGAAAGCATCCACCTTTCCCGTTCTTGGTTTACCCACAAGAAACATTTGAAAGATCGGTGATTTAATCTGTATGCAACCAGATTAATCGTAAGTAATCCATATTAATGACAATGTGTTTTTCCTCCCAAATTTGTTGTCTCCGATACCATTGTCTCTTCCTTAGAGATAAACAGCTGGACTAAATTTTTTAGAATATGCCACATCTGTTTACTCAGATAATCCCATGATTGTTATTTGACTTATCTTGTGTCTTTTAACATATGCCACAGCCGTGGTATTGTTCACCTTGATACGACATGGACACTTCCATAATAAAACAATCGATATTTAATCCATAACTCCTTATACTTCAATAATTAATACAAATGTTTGGAAAATTTCTTAGGACAATCCATTTATGCTCACCTGGTATTATTGTCCGCAGTCCCAACAAGAGACATATCAATTATTCTTATAAGAATAGATAATATTCTTATCTTTACCCAAACATTCACAGAAGCTGTACATCATCTGTAACACTTGCTTCAGTTTGCAACAGCTGTTAAGCTTATAGTTGAAGCAGCTTGTGAACCTTTTTTACATTACTTTAATAATGATAACGTATCATTTGATATTTGCATAAGCCTCTCACAAAGACATACATTTTCTTATAAGCTTCTGTATTCCTTCTTTTGGAGCTTTATTTACCCTTTACCTAACCTAATGGAGGGACAAAGTATGTCAACAACAATGAGACATATTTGTATCATGGAACAATTTTCCCCCTCTTATGGTGCTGAATTACTTCTAAATTCCGAATAGTAATTTATGAATATTTTATTAATGCCTAAGCATACGCTTTATATAATGGGTCAGGTCCTTACCTCCACCAGGTTTGTAATTGCAGCACTAATTTGCAGCCGACTCTTATAACCTTCCAATTTAAATGTAATCAAGATAACCCATGACCATGACCTCATTAGTGCAAGTGCTGATCTTTTATCAGCATAATTGTTCCTCCAGTATTCTGTTTAACAGCCTTGAACTGGTTTAATCCTTTGGACAATGTTTTAACTTGCACAGCTTGACCCATTTTAATTAATTTCAAGCACCTGTAATATTGATTAACAATTTGTTAATAGCAACTGTATTTCCATGTTCTAGATGTTTCCATTTTAATAAATGCTCTTACACTGTAAAAATGTATATAAAATGATGTTTTGTATGGTTTATACCATCAAATCTTTACACTGAGGTAATTTTATAATATATATGTACGTACCCCTTCTTTATTGGAGTTACTTTTGAGTGCAAACCTAAAATCAATTTTTAAGGTTTTCTTATACAGGTGAACCAATCCTTCTTTAGTTATATTAAATTAACGATCATAATACACCTGTAATCCCCCACAATTGGAGATTTCATGAACTTATTTTGTAACAAGATGTTTGCACCTCTTCAACGTACTTCAAGCCTTCTTTTCCCAATTATATGGGTTTGGATAAGGCTATGTTGGATTATACCACTTCTGCCTTTGTTTTGATCCATTATCAAATCTTTCATTGGATCATAGTTTTTCCCCCCAAGTTTAAAGATCTTTGCCTTTGTTTTGATCCATTATCAAATCTTTCATTGGATCATAGTTTTTCCCCCCAAAGTTTAAAGATCAGTAGTCTGTTATTTTGTAATCAATATCTTTGATTTATCATAAGGCAGGTTTATTCCATAATAATCAGGAGTTTAACATAACCTGATTTATATTGATCTGCGAATCTAGAGTGCAGATTTGGTAAATTATATATATTTCTTCCCATTGAGCTCCACAAACTGATGGCAATTTATTTTATTTTAAAAGTATTAGTTATTTGCACAACGTTTTATTTTATTTTATTTTTCTTTTTGAATAGTAATGCCATGCACCAGTTTGAAATACTTTGAAATTGTATTTCTTTATATTTCATATAATTTAAGACATGGATATCATAAACGGATTCACCGTTGATATCTTTATAAAACATAAAAGTTTTATCATATTCTGCTGTTTCAATCATTACAGCTTTGGTGAGTTTTTTAGTTTCCATGTTTACTTTTCATGGCCTCACTCATCATTAGTTCTGCTGTTTTAACCATAAACAGCTTTTAGTGAGAGACCAACTAATTTTGGTTTCCATGGTAATTTTCCATGGCCTCACTTTTTATTCAGGTGTTGTGCATACACCTGTGTGTGTGTGTATATATATATATATATATTGGTGCTGTGGTGGGTACTTCATGACCAGCCACCACTATCAGTGCATTTTTAGGGTCAGTTTTTTCCATTTTATTTTTCACTGCCCTTGTTTCTCCTGAGTTTTTTCCCCCTCAAGGAGACTACCTTCAGAAATATCTGAGGTAGATATTCCCACCATATTTCATCATATTTTTTCCTTTTTATATGTGAAACCCCCTTAGGGTAGGTTAGGGAATATTTCCATTATTTTCTGTCTGAAGGCCTTTATTAACTTTTAACGGGGAGAAGAAAGGAAAAAGGAGGAGAAGGAGCCCAAGGCCGAGGGAGAGGTGGGAAGGGGAGAAGACAGCAAGGGTTAACAGAATTGAGAAAATTCAATGTTCAAGCCGAGAGGATGCAGACTCCCCAAGTATGATAATATGAGGTGCTGTTCCTCCAACTTGCGGTGTTGCTCACTTTGGCCGTGGAGGAGGCCCAGGACAGAGCGTTTTGAAGGATGTGCTGGCTCTGGAGAGGGTCCAGAGGAGGTTTACAAGAATGATCCCAAGAATGAGTCAGGTAACCTATGAGGAATGTTTGTCGGTACTGGGCCCGTTCTCACTGGAATTTAGAAGAATGAGGGGGGAAACATACAGAATAATGAAAGGCTTGGATAGAGTGAATGTGGAGAGGATGTTTCCACTAGTGGGAGAGTCTAGGACTACAGGTCACAGCCTCAGAATTAAAGGACGTTCTTTTAGGAAGGAAATTAGAAGAAATTTATTTTGTCAGAGGGTGGTGAATCTGTGGAATTCTTTGCTACAGAAGGCTGTGGAGGCCAAGTCAGTGGTTATTTTTCAGGCAGAGATAAATAGATTCTTGATTAGTAAAGGTGTCAGAGGTTATGGGGAGAAGGCAGGAGAATGGGGTTAGGAGGGAGAGATGGATCAGCCATGATTGAATAACAAGGGCCACTTGTCACAATGTCTTAAGTGATAGGACTAGAATTAGGCCATTCGGCCCGTCAAGACAACTCCAACTTGATAGGCCCAATGGCCTAATTCTAATCCTATCACTTATGACATTATGACTTAAAGTGGCCCTTGTTATTTAATTTCCTTTGTGAATTGCAGGACAAAGAAGTCATTTAATCTTTTCTAATAATGTCTAACAGCTCCAAAAACACTGTGGTTTATGAATAGTTTTGCCTTTCATTCAGAGTCAAAAATAAATGTATTAAATTTCACACCGTGTGACTCTATGACACCCCCTTTGTATGCCATTGTATGCCAGCAATGATAGGCTGAGGTGGAGAGCTGAAAAATAAATAAATCCACATGACAGCATATTATTGCAGAAATAATTTATCAATATAAAATGTGATTTCAAAAATAATCAATTTCTCTATTTGCATTACAATAAATGCATTGAATTGTTTCGGCAACTTTAAATGGTATCAAGGAGACGTGGGCAGGTCTCACCCCGGTCACTTCCTCCTCTCCTCTCCCATCAGGCAAGAGGTACAGAAGTGTGAAAACGCACACCTCCAGATTCCGGGACAGTTTCTTCCTGGCTGTTATCTTTCAACTAAACCATCCTAGCACCAACTAAAGCTGGTCTTGATCTCTCATCTACCTCGTTGGAAACCTTCGGACGATCTTTAATTGACTTCACTAGACTTTATCTTGCATTAAACATTATTTCCTTTATCCCGTATCGGTACACTGGATGGAATGATTGTATTCATGTTCAGTCTGAATAGCATGCACTGAGAAAATTCCTCACTGTACCTTGGTACATATGATAATAAACTAAACTAAACTAAATGTGATTTATTCTGAAGAAAGTATTTTATATTTATCCCAACATCTTAAAGTTAAAAAATTAACAACATTTGATAGGTCTAAGTTCAGAAGAGTGCCGACCCAAAACGTCAGCTATGATGTTCTCCATTGATGCTGTTTCACCTGTTGAATTACTCCAGCATTTTGTGCCTTTTTTTGTAAATCAGCCTTTGCAGTGGCTTTGTGCCTTTTTTATAACCAGCTTCTGGTTCCTTAAACCAGCCTCTGCAGTTCCTAGTTTAAGTTTAGATTTGTTATTAATATGACTGACAATCTTTTATAGCATGTTTCTAAATGTTTCCTGTGAAGTGTTGCCGTGAGTGGAACTTGGGCCAACTTTAATAGTTTTGGAATAATCGGATTGAAAAAATAAAGTATTATCAAAATGTGAACAGCTTGGGGGAGGGAGGAAGATTGAGATGAAATGAAATTGATTATCACAAAGGAAGGAGAGGTTCACTGGAGCACAAGATGCACTGAGCAGACTTGAACAGATGTCAGTAATGTTATCCAGCCAATAGACCTTCCAATACAATTTACCCAAGCAGAAAAAAAGCAGAGTGCTCCAATCCTCTTGATTTTCCAATATTTGCTCCACCTGGTGGATCTAATTAAGAAGACTATTTCAGGCACAACCTTACAGGATCAGGAGTAGTATTTGACGCAGAAAATTATCGATTGTAGATTAATCAATTGTCACCTCTGGAGGAGACTTTTGAGTTTTTGTCACCTGCTGTGTGTATTGGTGTTCCCTGACACATCTGGAAAGAGCTTGCACTGATTTCTGTGGTTTGTGTCCTGTGGTTTAAGGCTTCCCACTAGGTGTGAATACTGGAACAGACAGGAGTAGAGATAGCATGGTAATATTAGTTGGCTCCCTTTGTGTGCATATATATATAATATAGATATATAATTAATTTTTTTTTTTTTTTGCAGCTTCAACAGCGACCACCTGTAATGATCCTGGTGTTCCTCAGAACGGCACAAGGAGTGGAGACAGCAGAGAGCCTGGGGATACTGTGATTTTTGAGTGTGATCCTGGCTATCAGCTGCAAGAGATGGCAAAGATTATGTGTGTGCAGCTGGACAATCGGTTCTTCTGGCAACCTGACCCTCCGACATGTACAGGTACTCCATTAATATTTTATATTTACTCATCAAAGGCTGGTTGAAAGAAACAGACCAGCGAGATGGATTATTGGATCAATGGACGTGACTGTGCGCTCTATGGCGGCACGTAACGCCAGAGACCCAGGCTAGATCCTAAGTATGGGTGCTGCCTGTATGGACTTTGTGACTGTGTGGGTTTTCTCCGGCTGCTCCGGTTTCCTCCCACATTACGAAGACGTGCAGGTTTGTAGGTTAATTGACCTCTGTAAATTGTAAATTGTCCCATGAAGTGCCAGTGTAGGTGGTGATCATTGGTCAGCACTGACTTGGTAGCGCTGAAGGGCCTGTTTCCACACTGTAAAGTCTAAAGTGAATTGCAGTGGTGGACGGATGCAGTGAGCGTGTACAATATAAGCTGGCAACACAAAATCCTCAATGTCGCAGTAACAAAATTTAAAATCATATTGGCAAAACAGATAATTTATTTATTCCTGTATGATTTCAAATATTATGTTTGACCACCAGAGATACAGCATGGAAACGGGCTCTTCAGCTGACTGAGTCCGCAATGACCATCGGCCACCCATTCACTGTATGTTACTCCACTTTCGCGTACGCTCCCAGGGGCAATTTACAGAGGGTCACTTAACCTACAAACACTCGCATCTTTGGAGTGTAGGTGGAAACCGCAGCACCTGGAGGAAACCCACACGGTCACTGGGAGAACGAGTAATCTCTGTGCAGACAGCACCCCTAGTTGGGGTTGAACCTGGGTCTGTGGCGCTGTAAGGCAGCAGCTCTACCGCTGCATCACTGTGCTAGTCCATGCGTACATCTTTAGTAGTGACTTGCTCTCAAAGGCCAAAGTTCATCACGTCCTCCCTGTCATGCCGTTTGTTGCCTCCCACATTTCAGGTGTACAAATTGGTAGGTTAATAGGTCACTGTAAACTGCTCGCAGTGTGCAGGAGTGGGAAAATCTGGGGGAAGCTGATGAGAACCTGAGAAGAGTAAAATGGGCCACACAGTGCTGAAATAACTCAACGGGTCAGGCAGCATCTCTAGCGGACATTGTGTGAAAACGTTATCCTTCCTGTCCCTATGGAATCTTTCCCTGCTCATCTTAAACCTATGTCTGGTTTAAACCAAAGATAGACACCATAAGCTGGAGAAACTCAGTGGGACAGACAGCATCTCTGGAGAGAAGGATTGGGTGATGTTTCAGGTTGAGACACTTCTGCTGCAGTTTCTTCTTACACCTATGTCTGTTTTTATTATTTCACCTACTCTGGGCAAGAGACTCTGTGCATCTACCCTATCTATTCCTCTCATGATTGTATGCACAAAATCAATGTACTTTCAACATTATGCCATTAGAGCATTTGGTTTTCTGTGGGGCCAAATGCATATTGGTAAAGGTCCCCACACAGCAAAAGGTATTACAACTACCACAGCACCTACGATGCCTTGCAATGTAACATTAATCTTATTATTTGCAAGTCTGACAAAAAAAAGCATTAAAAATATGTTCTTATGTCAACAATGTAGAAAAATAGATTATAAAGACAACTCCTAATCTGAGTTCATAGTTGTTACCTCAAATCTGTAAAATATTTTGAACACGTTAAACCCAAACTTTATACATATATGCACAAAGGTAGGATTAGTAAAGAGTATTGCATTTATATTTGTTTGTTCAACAGATTTCTCTCTGAAAATCACATTTTGATCTGTGAAATCTCTTTGATGTAAGAGACGGCACAATTTGGATTCAGAAGAGTGATCAGAGAGAGGAGCTGATTAGAACTTGTGTCTTTGATATTGTTTTCTACAAAGTTACTGCAGATCTTGGCTGAGAGTTTCAACTTGCCTGCAGTTATAAATCTAATAAGCCAAGACAAACATCAATTTGCTAAAAAATAGACACAAAATGCTGAAGTAACTTTTCGGGTCGACACCCTTGTGCAGACTGGGTCTTTTCCTCTTCTACAGAAGACTCTGAAGAAGGGTTTCAACTTGAAATGTCACCTATTCCTTTTCTCCAGAGATGCTGCCTGACCCGGTAAGTTACTCCAGAATGTTGTGTCTCTCTTTGGTGTAGAACCAGCATCTGCAGTTCCTTCCAATGCACTTAAATTTGCTAGTCTTAAGGAATGAAAACACAGAATGCTCCTGACTGCAATATTCTCCAATAAATTCAGCATTGCTTTGCATCTGTATTTCACCTATTTTCTGCTGTAAGCATGCCGCACTAGTGTCCGCTCACACTAGTGAAATTGGGCCAAAATATACTCAAAAGCAATATTGTGGCAACTTGCAGGCGTAATACTGTGTGAATACAGGACCTAGTCACACAATTATACCACACAGAAACATACCTTTCAGCCCAACTCAACAAGCCAACCAAATCTGATCCAAATCTGCCTCTCTTTGGCTAATATCCCGCAACCTTTCTAGTTTCATTTTTTAATTTTAGAGATGCAGCATGGATAACAGGCCCTTCGACCCACCAGGTGATCACCTCATACACTAACACTATCCTACACACTAGGGAATATTTACAATTTTTACAAAAGCCAAGTAACCTACAAACCTGTAGTTCTTTGGAGCGTGGGAGGAAACCAGAGCAGCCGGAGAAAACCCACACACTCACAGGGAGAACGTGCAAACTCCGTACCGACAGCACCCATAGTTGGGACCGAACCCGGGTCTCCGGCGCTGTGATGCAGCAACTCTACCGCTGCGCCACCGTGCCGACCCCTATCTAATACATGTACCTGAGTAAGTATCTTTTGAACTTCACCATTGTACCCACCTTCACAGCTTCCTCTGGTAGTTCATTCCGCATACCCACCACCCTCTGCCTGAAGAAATGTCCCCTCAGATCTATCTTTAATCTTCCCCTCTCTTGTAAAGCTATGCCATCTATTTCTGGACTCCACCCCAGAAATAAACAATGACCGTATCTCTGCCTCTTATGATTCTGTATACTTTTATGTGATCACTCCTCAGCCACCTATGCTTCAGGGTAGTGGGACCAATCCTTCATTGTACCTCAAACCCTTCAGTCCTGGTACAGCTCCTCTGCACTCTTTTCAGCATAATGACATCCTTCCTACGTCTTTCCCAATGGAGGTTACATGCAGTGCTGATGATGTTCACACCACCGTAGTCACGGCACGGTGGCACGCGATAGAGTTTCTGCCTTACTGCCCCAGAGACCTGGGTTTGATCCTGTCTATGGGTGCTTCTGAGTTTCCTCTGGGTGCTCGAGTTTCCTCCCACATTCTGAAGATGTGCAGGTTTGTAGTTTAGTTGAGTTTAGAGATACAGCGCGGAACAGGCCCTTCAGCCCACCGAGTCCGCAACGATCAGCGATCCCTGCACATTAACACTACCCTACACACACTCAGGACAATTTACACTTACACCAAGCCAATTAACCAACAAGCCTGTATGTCTTTGGAGTGTGGGATGAAACCGAAGATCTCAGAGAAAAGCCACGCAGGTCACAGGGTAAACGTACAAACTCCGTACTGACAGAACCCATGGTCAGGATCGAACCTGGGCCTCTGGCGCTGTAAGGCAGCAACTCTACTGCTGTGCACACCATAAAAGTCATGGTTCAGCATGGTCATCCTGAAGTCTAATAAAGAATCCAGAAAAGGGAAAAAAAGTAGTAAATATGTGTAACACGCTACCACGGTGAAGAAAATAGTGTGGCTGCGTCGAAGGGAAGGCTGGAGAGGTTATTGAGCAGGAGGAGAATTTTAAGGTTACAATAGATTGAAATCAGGAAAGACCAGACGAAGTTCAGAGAACACATTTCCCATGATGAACTGTGCAACTTGTCTATCCTTTGCAAATTGCTATCGTGTTCTTGGAGAAATATTTAGGGTTTTAAGGAAATGCACATCACCAGATTTTAACTCGCAGATTTTTGTGAAACCGTGGTGGCACAGTTAATGGAAAATGACTGTTTTGTAGAGGCACCAAACATGGTGAATAAACGGGTTACTTTATTCAGGCACAATAGGTTTGTTGTACATGCACGTTGGTCCTCTATTGCAAAGTTACTGTTGCTGCTGCGAGGCTGCTGGCTCGAGGGCTCGAGTTGAGCTCTTGCTGAGGTGGAAGGACACTCGCCCAAAGAGAAAAGAGAGCTGGTCAGCTCGAAGTAAGAGAGAGAGAGAGAGAGAGAGAGGGTTGTCCCAGGGTTCGTTATATATACCATGACACACCTCTATAACCTGTGACAACTCCTCCCTGCCATTGCCCAGTCACGTGACCCTACCCCCGACTGCTGAGGGTTCGTGTAGCTAGTGGCCCAACCAACAGATGCCGCCATAGGACACACACCCCCCCCCCCCAGAACCGGAGGCAGGAAAACGAGCAGGCTGACAAAACGCGGCAGCCTGACCCGTAAATTTACAGGCAGAACGTGAGGGCAGAGGTCGAAAAGGGATGGAGCTTCTACCGAAAGGTGCGCAAGCATGGTTGAGGACGGCTCTTTCTGTGGGGTCGGGACGGCGGGGCCCGCGGGTGCAGTCGATGATCCGGCTATGGGCCATCCCGAGGTTTGCTGAGGGGTGCAAGTAGACCAACGCAAAACCCGCTGATATGTACGAGGTATAGACCAGTCACGTCGACCAGCAGGGGATCGTGTCCTGAGAAAGTCGTCAGCAACAATGCAAATACAACAACAAGAAACTAATTGAAATATTAAGCTAGGTGATTACGCTATACAATGATAAAGAAAACTACCATGAGCAAACATCAAAGTCCAATGTGGTCGAAGAAGCTGTGCTTGAAACTGGAGGCTGTAGAAACGCCAACCGACCAGGCATGGCGCTGTGGATAGCGGTCAGCAGGTCGAGCGCCGCTTCCGGCCGGCCGTGGCGGCCATTTTTGCAGTCGCTGCGGCGACATTGTGGCAGTGGGCTGTGGCGGCCATTTTGCCGGCCGGCATCGATGGGCCTCGCCCCACCGCTGCAGGTAGGGGCTCCACCCACCGTCACCGGTGTCGTCGGAGACCGGCTGCGCTACCGTGCCCTCGGCGGAGGCTGGAAGCTGCCAGGGAATCCGTCGTGGGACCGCCGACTCATGACCAGCCGAGGCTCCACCCCGATGCTGGGCCGACTGGGCGGGCAGCCAGCGCCCGGGGATCTTTGGGTTCTGTGTCGGTGAGGAGCAGAAGTATGTCTTCGGGCAACTGCCCCGGGTAGGCCCGCTCGTTCGGGAGGCTAGGACTTGAGCAGCGGCCGGCGGAGTGTTGGGTAGCTGACGGCCGGTGGGTGAAGGGCGGCGGTGCCGGTGATGCTGGGGGCTGACGCTGGTGGGGGAGCGGCGGGAGCCGCTGCATCTCGGCTCCGGTGGGCAGCAGCTGGGCGGGGGAGCGACGGCAGCAGCTGGTGGGGGTGTGGCGGCAGATGCTGCCTCTTAGCCCCAGTGGTCGGCTCCGGGCAGGTCATGCGGGAGAGAAAGCGAGGTGTCACCAATGTAATTTTCCATTATATATTTAGGCACCATGCCATTGCACCCATTCTAATTAATTTTCCAACAGACAATTTGTGATAATAATGCCCCATCGCTATGAAGCAGGATATAAGACACACGCACAAGAGCATGATTTCTCGGGCACTCTTGACCCTTCTTAATTCATGATGCTGCGCTGAATTGTAATATTTATTTTTTTCCTTTTCTCAATTATTATGCTGCATAGTTATCTTATCTGGATATTTTGAAAGGATGTATACATCATTTGACCTCTTTGCAACGTACCGAATAGTGAAAGGTCTGGATCGAGCGGATGTGGGGTGGATGTTTCTTCGTGGAAGAGTCTAGGACTAGACGTCATAGCCTCAGGATGGAGATGAGAGGGTATTTCTTCAGTCAGAGGGTGGTGAATCTGAGGAATTCTTTGCCAAAGGAAGCTGTGGTGGCCATCAAAGGATATTTTTAAAGCAGAGATGGATAGATTTCTGATTAGTACAGGTGCCAGGGGTTATGGGGATGAGGCAGGAGAATGGGGTTAGGAGGGATAGGTATATCAGCCATGATTGAATGGCGGAGTAGACTTGATGGGCTGGAAGGTCTAATTCTGCTCCTATCACTTATGACCATATATCATATCAGACAATGTATTAACTCTCGAGGATAAAAAAAATTCCTCTGCTTGGTTTTTGCCAACTTCCTGTATCTCTTCCTTCAGCAATCATTTTCACAGCAAACTATTGTAAAACGGTGAACATCACCTGCCAGGATTTTAATCAAACTCTCAGCAAAATTAGATTGAAAGATACCTGTGTTTCAAAACCACAAAGAAAGCTGGCAAGATAGACTCTTCAGATGGAGATTGATAGTTTTGATTCTGCCAGCATGTTATAAAATTAGACAATATTTTAAAATTCGAGCAGCTACTTCAAAAGCAGCAGATGGTTTTGAGTTGTACTGTTAATGAATTTCTATGAAAAAAGTTTGAAGAAGCTGAACTGAAACCCAGAGAGATGATTGGAAACTTGTCCAAAGCGCAAGATGTATTTTTGCTATTAGATTCAGTTTAGCATTTTAAATTGCAGATGGCTATTGTTGGCAGAATGTACATCGATGGCTATAATGATTTGCAAATGACTTGGTTGAAAGTGCACAGCAATTAAAGGACTTGGGAATTCTTACTGAGGTATTTTGATACCTGCTTGACATGAGATTAAGGTATATTAACTTTTGGGTGAAAATGTTTGATTGCTTTTAATTGATATCTGGTAAAAAAAAAAATGTCTTCCTAATTTATCATTAAATTGTCTCATGCAGACTGATTGCATGGCGGAGTATACTTGATGGGCCGAAAGGTCTAATTCTGCTCGGATCATTTAAAATGATCCAAGTTTTTATTCTCTATAGAGCTGGATTTTAAATTAGAGATTCTCTATTTAGTATATTAAACCGCTCAGTATACCTTCACTTTCTTTACCTTTGGATAGGGAAAGGATTATTTTTGAATTGTTTGGGCATTGTTGTATTCAGTAAACAACCTGCACATTTGACGCAGGATTTATTTATTGGTATAAAATTAAAGGGCAGCGCAGTAATGCAGTGGAAGAGTTATTGCCCAGCAGCGCCAGAGACCCAGGTTTGATCCTGACTCTGGGTGTTGTTTGGGGCAGGAATATCCAGCCAAATAAAGCTTAGAACCCTGCCTGGTTGACAAGTAGAGTTTTGTTGTTGATTAGATTTTGGTGTGCACGGCCAGGTGAGATGGGTTGTGCATGCTGGGGCCTCCACTTCCTGTCAAGGGATGCCCATTATGTGCCTTGGCATCAGCTGAGATTCATTTGGTTCCAAAGGTAGCTGGCGTACCACCACCAGGCATCTTTTGCCAGCACGTGAACTATAATTACTTTGGTGCCCAGATTCCCCTGTAAGTGAGGAGATAGTGTTAAAATATGGATTTCAGTGGGGCGTCCAAGTAATTATCCTTTTGCAACATTAAAGTGCAAGAGAAAACCAAGACCCAGCTGACTTGAATGAAGCTCTGAGGTAATTTATTATCCTCTTTCTAGTATAGTTTATTTTAGAGATAGCGCGGAAACAGGCCTTCCGGCCCACTGTCTGCACCAACAGCGATCCCTGCACATTAACACTATCCTACACAGACTCTGGACAATTTACACATACACTAAGCCAATTAACCTACAAACCTGCACGTCCTTGGAATGTGGGAGGAAACTGAAGATCTCAGAGAAAACCAACGCGGCCAGGGGGGGAACGTACAAACTCCGTACAGAAAGCACTCGAAGTCAGGATAGAACCCAGGTCTCTACCGCTGTGCCAGCGTGCCGCCCTTTTGTCAGAGATGCGTCACTAAGAGCCTTTCCAGTCAGTCTTGTGCAGTGAATTGTCAGCCATTCTCTGAAAGTAAACAAGCCACACTTCATTCACCCCATGTGTAGAAATTGCAGATGCTGGCTTACACCAGAGATAGACATAAAGTGCTGGGGTGACTCACCGAGTCAGGCGGCATCTCTGGAGAAACGTTATGGGTGACATTTCAGGTCGAAACCCCTCTTCAGACTTCTGAAGGGTTTTGACCGAAACATCGCCTATCTCTTCTCTCCAGAGATGCTGCCAGACCCACTGAGTTACTCCAGCATCTTGTGTCCATCATCATTTACCCCATATTGTCTTTCTTTTGTGTAAGTGCGAAGCCTGTTTGATTATTTTTCTTCTCACATTTTTTTTCCTCTTGTTGTGACAGCTGCCTGTGGAGGAAACGTGACTGGCCCCGCTGGTGTGATTTTGTCGCCCAACTACCCTCAGCCTTATCCTCATGGCAAAGAATGTGACTGGAGAATTAAAGTCAGTCCAGACTACGTTGTAGCACTCATCTTTAAAAGGTACGTTTCCAGAAAAGCTTCATTTTCAGCAGTGTGTCACGCAGTTCAGTCAGGGTGGTGAATTCGTTGCCAGAGACGGTGGTGGAGGCCAAATACATGGATATTTTTAAAGCGGAGATTACCATGTTCTTGATTAGTAAGGGTGTCAAAGATTACGGGGAGAAGGCAGGAGAATGAGGTTGAAGAGGGAAAGATCGATCAGCCATGATTGAATGACGGAGTAGACTCATAGTCACACAGAGTGGAAACAGTCATCGCGGCCCAACTTGGCCACACCAACCAATGCCCCATGTACACAAGTTCCACCTGCCTGTGTTTGGTCCATATCCCTCTAAACCTGTCCAATCCATGTACCTGTCTAAATGTTTCTTAAACATTGGAATAGTCCCTGCCTCAACTACCTCCTCCGGCAGTTTGTTCCATACACCCACCATTCTTTTTAAACTTTAAATAGAAAGTTACCCCTCAGAATCCTATCAAATATTTCCCCCTTCACCTTAAACCTATGTCCACTGGTTCTCGACTTCCTTGATGGTCCGAATGTCTTAATTCTGCTGCTATGAATTGTGAACTTAAGAACAATGTAACTGAATGATCAACTGTTTATTTGTTGCTTTTCATCCATGTTTCGTGTGGACAACACTTTTGCCTTGCACACTTGTGGAGTCATGCAGCACTGGAACAGACGTTGAGCACAACTCTTCCATGTTGACCAAGATGCGCCATCCAAGTTCGTCCCATAAGCAGGCGGCTGGCCCATTACCATTCAAGTCAAATTGAAGATGGTGATGAGGCAGACGTGATGCATCCATTGTACAGAGTTTGAATAAAATGTCCAGCAACATGCCCAATCTTCTCATGCTTCCAAGTCAACAGTCAGCCCCTTATTCTGTGCAAATAACTTAAATGGTTGATTCTAAAGACACCATGGGATGGGTATTATGCAGATGTAACTTCAGCCTCAATGCAGATGAACAAGACAGTGCCAAAGCCAGGCATCTATTTGCATGCTGGTTCCATAAGTGGATATACAATCATTCATTACAATCACTCTACTCCAACAGAAACATTATTCCCTTTATCATGTACCTGTACACTGTGGGCAGCTTGATTGTAACTATGTATTGTCTTTTCACTGGCTGGTTCGCACGCAGCCACAGCTTTTCACTGTACCTCGGCACATGACACTAAACTAAACCAGTTCAACCTTTCCTATCCATGTACCTGTCCAGATGTATTTTAAATGTTGCTCTCGCACCTGCCTCGACTTCTGATCATCTTTGTTGTTGCTTTAGTTTCCAGATGGAGCCAAGCTATGACTTTCTTCATATCTATGAAGGGGAGGATTCCAACAGCCCACTAATTGGCAGCTTCCAAGGATCGCAGTCACCGGAAAGGATAGAAAGTAGCAGCAACAGCCTTTTCCTGGCATTCCGGAGCGATGCTTCCGTCAGCATGGCAGGGTTTGCCATTGAGTACAAAGGTATCTGTTGGAGAGAGTTTTGTGTTTAACCTGTATCTGCCTTATTTTGGGACCCAGTTACCCTCTTAGTTATGGCTCGGATAGGAGCAGACGCACAGAACATACGTAGTACAGTGGTGAGTTTCCCCAAACAAATCAGTTTATTCAAGGCCTTAACTGTGTACACTGTGAAACACTCTGAGAGAACCCAAAGTGTTTCAGAGATTCATAGCACGTGCAACATTTTGATATTTTCACGACACAATGGTGGATTTTACAATTTTGAAGTAATTCGCCATTGATCGACGGTTAACCTTCGGTTCCTTGTCATTGGAAAACAATTCTTCCATTTACCTAACGAATGGGTGCAATAAAGGATATACATCCCACTCGCAATTCACCAGCGAGCAATGTTTAACCTCTAGTTTGTGCAAATTCTGTGTCCAATTCACCATTGGCCACTTTCAATGTCCTATTTCAGCTTACAACCTAGTGTTATGAATATTGAATTCTCTAACTTCGTAACCCTTGTATCACCTTTCTCCCCATCCCTCCCCCACCCAAGTGGTTGTACCAGCTTCAGTCATCTTGTTGAGTCTCGTTGTCTGTAACTCGTTTTCACCTTGCTCATGGGTAACAATGGCCTGTTTCCTTCATCATCATTACTTTTTTGCACATCTTTCATTCATTTGTTCTATATCACTATCTATATCTCTTGTTTCCCTTTCCCCTGACTCTCAGTCTGAAGAGGGGTCTCGACCCGAAACGTCACCTATTCCTTTTTTCCAGAGATGCCGCCTGACCTGCTGAGTTACTCCAGCACTTTGTGTCTATCTCTTGTTTTCTGTCATTTGGAAACAATTCCTTTATTTCCGTAACAAATGGTTGCAATAATGGACACCCCTATTTCCTGTTACATGTGGAATTTATACTTGATTAATTTATTTATCCCTTTTCCTGACATCCTCTTCATTATGTTGCCATTTTCCCCCACGATGCTTTCCCAGTACATAAGCTCTTGAGTTAAACATTATACAAACTACTCTTATAATTGTCAGAATTTTCTACATCATTGTCATTTTAATTGGGGTCCGACGATATATGATTGGGCACTGCAACTGTAAGGAAGTGTTGCTGAAAAACAGTCTTTTAATTTCTAAATCTCGGCATTATGATTACAAAAACCCATAGGCAAGGAATGTTGTATCTTGAGATTTTTTACGTTCTACATCTTCAGAAACACTTCTGAGTGGAATTCTTTCACATTATCTGAAGATATAAATGTTAGCTTTGAGAATGCATGTTTTGTGTCCCATGTGTGAAATGTCAAAGTGCCAAGGTTTTAACATGACTCCAGCACAAAACTTAATTATTCTCGAAATGAACAAACCAGTGTCCCAATGTAATAACAAGTGACTGCAGGTGCTGGTTTATACCATAGACACAAATTGCTGGAGTAAATCAGCAGGACATAACGTCATAAGGCATAGGAGTGGGATTCGGCCCATCAAGTCTACTCTCCCCCATTCAATCATGGCTGATCTGTCTCTCCCTCCCAACCCCATTCTCCTGCCTTCTCCCCATAACCTCTGACACTTGTACTAATCAAGAATCTATCTATCTCTGCCTTAAAAATATCCAATTACCTGGCCTCCACAGCCTTCTGTGGCAAAGAATTCCACAGATTCACCACCCTCTGACTAAAGACATTTCTCCTCATCTCCTTCCTAAAATAATGTCCTTTAATTCTGAGGCTATTACCTCTAGTCCTAGACTCTCCCACTAATGGAAGCGTCCTTTCCACATCCACTCTATCCAAGCCTTTCACTATTCTGTATGTTTCAATGAAGTCCTTTAGAAGTCATTCTTCTAAACTCCAATGAGTACAGGCCCAGTGCCGAAAAACGCTCATTATAGGATCAGTCCGAGTCAGCATGGATTTACGAAGGGGAAATCATGCTTGACTAATCTTCTGGAATTTTTTGAGGATGTAACTAGGAAAATGGACAAGGGAGAGCTAGTGGATATAGTGTACCTGGACCTTCAGAAAGCATTTGATAAGGTCCCACATAGGAGATTAGTGGGCACAATTCGGGCACATGGTATTGGGGGTAGAGGGCTGACATGGATAGAAAATTGGTTGGTAGACAGGAGACAAAGAGTAGGGATTAACGGGTTTCTTTCAGAATGGCAGGCAGTGACTAGTGGGGTACCGCAAGGCTCGGTGCTGGGACCACAGCCATTTACAATATACATCAATGATTTGGATGAAGGGATTCAAAGTAACACTAGCAAATTTGCAGATGACACAAAGCTGGGTGGCAGTGTGAACTGTGAGGAGGATGCTATGAGAATGCAGAGTGACTTGGACAGGTTGGGTGAGTGAGCAGATGCATGGCAGATGCAATTTAATGTGGATAAATGTGAGGTTATCCACTTTGGTAGCAAAAACAGGAAGGCAGATTATTATCTAAATGGTGTCGAGTTGGGAAAAGCGGAAGTACAACGGGATATGGGGGTCCTTGTTCATCAGTCAATGAAATTAAGCATGCAGCTACAGCAGGTAGCGAAGAAAGCGAATGGCATGTTGGCCTTCATAACAAGAGGAGTTGAGTATAGGAGCAAAGAGGTCCTTCTGCAGTTGTACAGGGCCCTAGCGAGACCACACCTGTGTGCAGGTTTGGTCCCCTAATTTGAGGAAGGACATTCTTGCTATTGTGGGAGTGCAGTGTAGGTTTACAAGGTTAATTCCCGGGATGGTGAGACTGTCATATGCTGAGAGAATGGAGTGGCTGGGCTTTAGAAGGATGAGAGGGGATCTTATTGAAACATATAAGATTATTAAGGGTTTGGACACGGAGGTGGCAGAAAACATGTTCCCGATGTTGGAGGAGTTCAGAACCAGGGGCCACAGATTTAGAATAAGGGGTAAGCCATTTAGAACGGAGATGAGAAACACTTTTTCACCCAGAGAGTTGTGAGTCTGTGGAATTCGCTGCCCCAGAGGGCGGTGGAGGCAGGTTCGCTGGATACTTTCAAGAAGGAGCTAGAAAGGGCTCTTAAAGATAGCAGAGTCAGGGGATATGGGGAGAAGGCAGGAATGGGGTACTGATTGGGGATGATCAGCCATGATCACATTGAATGGCGGTGCTGGCTCGAAGTGCCGAATGGCCTACTCTGCATCTACTGTCTATTGTTAACCTCATTCCTGCGATCGTTCTTGTTAACCTCCTCTGGGCACTCTCCAGAGCCAGCACATCCTTCCGCAGATTTTGACAACAAAATAGAGAGAGTACAGAGGAGATTTACTAGAATGCTGCCAGGGTTCCAGCAACGATGTTACAGAGAAAGGTTGAACAAGTTAGGTCTTTATTCTTTGGAGCGCAGAAGGTTAAGGGGGGACTTGATTGAGGTCTTTAAAATGATGAAAGGGATAGACAGAGTTAACGTGGATACGTTTTTCCCATTGAGGGTAGGGAAGATTCAAACAAGAGGGCATGACATGAGAATTAAGGGACAGAAGTTTCGGGGTAACGTGAGGGGGAACTTCTTTACTCAGAGGGTGGTGGCTGTGTGGAATCAGCTTCCAGCAGAAGTGGTGGAGGCAGGATCGATTTTAACATTTAAGAGTAAAGTGGATAGGTATATGGACGTGAAGGGAATGGAGGGGTATGGTCTGAGTGCAGGTAGATGGGACTTGGGGGAAAATAAATGGTCGGCACGGACTGGAAGGGCCGAGAGGCCCTGTTTCCGTGCTGTAATTGTTATATGGTTATAGATATGGTGCCCAATATTGCTCACAATATTCCAAATGTGACCTTACCAGCACCTTTTTGAGTCTCAACATTGGGGCTGGGTGAATGGGTGACGTTTTGCATCGACACTCATCTTCAGTCTGAAGAAGTCTCGAACCGAAACGTCACCCATTCCTTCTATCCGGAGATGCTGCCTGACCGCGGAGTTACTCCAGCATTTTGTGTCTATCTACCTATCCAAGTATCTTTTTAAGTTGTGATTCTAGCCATCTCTACCACTTACTATGGCTGATCATTTCACATATCTATGTGGAAAAACTAACCTCTCTGGTTTCAATAATGTATTTCTGAATATATTTTATGTTATTCATGAGTAATATTTGAACTCTAATATGGGTATTTAGATTTGCAACAAATTACCTTTTGCATACATGATAAGGAAAAATAGTAAATGCTGGAAATTAAAATTGAAAGCGGGCATTAAAAATGCACATTTAATCTACTGGTGTGTTTCCAATGGAAAGAAACTGGAGAATTTCAAATGTTTTATATTAATACATTTACTGATTGATCTTTTATTGATTTGTGTTTTTTTCACATTGCTTTTCTACTACTTTTACTGAAAACGGGAATAGTTAAGTATATGAGACAATTGTGCATGTCAAGGAAAACGCCAGGTGAAACGTTTTGTTCCTGAGTGGTTTACCTAAGGCAATGCGGCTCACCAAGTCTGCGGTAACCAGCAATCACCCATACACTAGTTCTATCCGACACAGGGATTATCTGCGGAAGCCGATTAACCTACAAACCTGCAGGTCTTTGGAATATGGGAGAAAACTGGGAGAACTCACAGAGAAAACCCGCACGGTCACAGGGAGAATGCACAAACTCAGTACAAACAGCACCCGTGGTCAGGATCAAACCCGTACCTCAGGCGCTGTGAGGCCACCGTGCCATCTTACTTGCAGCAAGACAACTGATGTGTAAACCTAATACTCTTGAACACCACAATAAACAGCAAAAAAGCTCAGTATATATAATTAAAAAAAACCAGAAACAATAATAGTTCAGCAATAGTTCCAATGACAGGTCATGGTATTACAATGATAAAAAGGTGTCTAGGTGTCGGGTATCTTCCTGCATTTTAACTAGATCTTAATCAATAGTGATATAGAAAGAAATCACCAGAGTAAAAAAGTAAAATATCTCAACTTTCTGAGGTAAAAATAAATGTGACTTGCATCGCTAAAGTGTGATATCCTTGCCTCCAGCTAAATACCTATTAAAATTAAGTTTGGATTCCAATAAAGTACTGGAGCTGAGATACAAAACTTTGCAGATTCTGGAAACCTGCATGAAAATAGAATCCTGGGAATACTTGACATGTCAGGGAGCATTTATGAGGAGAGATGAACTAGAGTTATCCTTAGAGATTGATGACCGTTTTATCAGAACACGCCAGTCAGAAATTTGCAAAGGCCAGTTATCTTTTACTGGTTGCCAATTCAAGCGCAATTCTGCTCAATGATTCAATAGTTTCTTTATTATCATATGTACCAAGGTGCAGTGAAATACTCTCTTTGCGTACAGCTCAACAAGACTGTCACCATACAAAAGCACAACGTCCTGGTTAGTACAGTGCAGTCCAGTGAGTCCATATGCAAGAGGTGGCATTTCAACGCCATTTTATAGTTCCAGCTGCAGCTGGCCTCAAAAGGCCCATTGCAGCCAGTACCTCCATTCCAGTTGCCCGGCAAACTGTCGTCCCTATCCTTGCACGGTTCTCTTTGGTCCTTGTTCCCCAAGAGAGGTGCCTTCTGCAGTCGGACTTAAGGGAACAAAGGTAAGACACCCCACCCCCTCGGTTCCTTACGGCCCTTTTGTCTGCTGCCGTCTGCTCTCCGCGGTCTGGCTCCCTGTTCCCGAGACAGGCCTGCTGGGACTACGGCCACGACATGCCAAGTAGCTCTTCTATTCCACATGGGGCCTTGTTGCAACAATGTAAAATGTCACAGGGGGAATGGTTTTCAGCATTTGCGTAATCATTTTGTAATCGTTCCGAAAGTCTCACCAGCCAGAATTCACGCCAGAGCTTATCTGCTTTTTCACTACAAGCTTGGCCTCCCAATGCTCTCCTTTGCTTTGCTTGACTTTCTTGCCTTTTATTACAGAGAAACCACGGGAAGCCTGCTTTGACCCTGGCAACATAATGAACGGCACGCGGATTGGCCTGGATTTCAAGCTCGGATCAACTGTTACTTACCACTGCGATGACGGCTATCAATTGGCGAATTTGGCTACAGTCATGTGCGTCATCGGGAAGGAAGGAAAGCCGATCTGGAACAGGGCTCTTCCTTTTTGCAAAGGTAGTGTACCACCACCTCCTTCAACTGAGTTGTGGAGTTTGAATTTGACTTTAGTATATTGTGACATGTATCAAGGTACAGTTAAAGGTTTTAGTTGCGTGTTAACCAGTCAGTGGAAATACATTACATAATTACAATCAAGTCGTCCAACAGAGCATAGATAAAGGTAATAATGTTTAGTGTAAGTCAAGAACTTAATCCAAGTAGAGTGCAAAGTGGTGATGAGTTGGTAGAGTTCATTTTGAATGTTGAAGATATAGGCATGGATCTTCTGGGCAAAATGCTGGAGTACGGGCGCAGGAGTTTAGGATGAGGAGAACTGGGATCTATTTGAAGTTAGAGAAGTCATATGTTCATACCGAATGTCAGTCAGATCAAAGACCGTCCAAGGGTGGATAGAGTGGATCCCTGTCATGTAGTCTAGGGATGTTACCTCAGCTGGTCAGGCAGCATCTCTGGAGAGCATGAAGAGTTTTGGGAAGAGTCTCAGTTCTCTAGAGATGCTGTCTGACCCGCTGAGGTCCATAGTGACTCAGAATTTTCAAAGGATGAATACATTAACTAGTGAGCAAGTTATCGCTGAGGAAAGATTTACTGAGTTGAAGATTCCTTTTGGCTAACATATGTTGAGCAGAGTGTGTACTCGAGGATCTCATTGTGGAATTCATTCTAGCTACAGTCTCACGACTGTCAGAGTGCCTACAGATGACTGTAGAGGCCAAGTCATCGGATATTTTTGAAAATGGAGATTGATTAGTAAAGATATCAAAGGTTATGGGGACAAAGCTGTAGAATGAGGTTGGGGATAAAGATTGATCAGCCATGATTGAATGGCGGAGTAGGCTCAATGTGCCAAATGGCCTAATTGGCCTCCTGTGAGTTTTGAACATAAAAAAACATTATAGAGAGCTGCAAAGACACAAATAATCTGAAAGCTTCTATTTCAGAATGACTATTTTTTTTTTAAAGGGAGAGCCTTGCCCGTTTCCAATTGGAAAAGATGGGTATCTCAGAATCAGGTGAACTTTAGGTAGCAGCATTTGATGAACAAATCATTGCTGTTGGAGGACAGAAAACGACTGAGGAGACCAATGAAAAGTTTTTTTTCAAGAAATAGGAAGCAAATATGAAACCTTGTTATAGTCAGTGGAAAAAATTGGCAGAGACAAAATAGATTTTAATTGGAAATAAGAAAATTGTCAGGACACAGTGGCGCAGCGGTAGAGTTGCAGCCTCACAGCGCCAGAGACCCGGGTTCTAACCTGACTACGGGTGCTGTCTGTATGGAGTTTGTACCTTTCCCCGGTGACCATGTGGGTTTTATTTGGGTGCTCGGGTTTCTTCCCACACTCCACAGGTGTGCATATTTGTAGGTTACTTGGCTTGGGTAAAATTGTCCCCAGAGTGCAGGATTAAACTGCTGTACCGGTGATCTCTGGTCAGCATGGACTCGATGGGCCAAAGGGCTCGTTTCCAGGCTGTATCTCCAATCTCCACTTTGTATCTGTAGGTACCAAAGCAGTTGGGATCCAAGAGCCTAGTGAAAGTGAGGAACTTGTAATTCTTAGTAGAAGGATTACTGACAGCACTCCCAGTTAACAAGTAAATAAAAGCTCAAAAAGTATATGTGGGACATGTGTGGAAAGGAACTGCAGAAGCTGGTTTGTACTGAAGATGGACATGAAATGCTGGAGTAAAGGGCCTGTCCAACTTAGGTGATTTTTTTCGGTGACTGTCATAGTTGTAGCAGGTCGCTGAAAAAGCGGCGCGTGACCCCCCCCCCCCCCCCCCCCCCCCACGACAATGTCTACAACAAGCTACATCAATCGACAAACAATCGACATTAGTCGACATCAAGCTATGGCAAGCTACTGACAACCAGTGACCCATTAGGGCGTCCACCTACGACAACCTACGACCACAACCTATGACAACCAAAGCCGACCTATGTCCACCCGCGACAAGCTACGACCCTGTCGGCGACAGCTGAAGACAACTGAAGACAATTCAGTCGCTGGTACCTGTCGCCGGTTGATATAGGTAGTCGCCAATGGAATTCACCGAAGTCAGCACCCGGCGACAACCTGCGCCATCCTGGCGACGACCTACGACAGCACCTACAACAGAAGAAGACCAGCTACGTCAAGCCCACAGTTGCCAAAATGTTATGAACATTTCAAAATCCAGCGGCGACTTGAAAAACGTTACGACTCTTTAGGTGGCTTGAGGAGACTACTCACAACCATACAGGTGTCACCCCGCGACCATGTTGTGACAGCCTAGTCGTTTGTTGTCGCTGAAAAAAATCGCTTGAGTGGGACAGTGGCTTAACTCAGCAACATCTCTGGAGAAAAAGAAATAGGTGATGTTTCATGTCGGGACGTGCTTTTATATTAGAAAATGCACCACTGCTCAGGTCAGAGATAAATTGATAGCCTTCCTCTGAAATTAGTTAGATTCTGGAATTCCCTTATCAATTGTTAATGCCTGCACGCAATTGGGAAGGAATTACTGAGCTTGACATTAGACTACAGGAAATTACTGGAACTCATTATAAGGAAATAAGAAGCAATAACCGGGCAATTAGAACATTATCCTGGACCGAATAGCTTGTCTGATAGCTGGCCGTCTGTAGGAAACCTTGGGCTGCAACTCATTCAGTACTTGCATGTCTTAAATTCTGCTTGTGATCAACCAAACATGCAGATCTAATGTGAGTTGGAACTCAGAAGCCGGCACATCCAATATTCTGGTCCACCAGTATTGGACGGCCACTGACTACAGCCATGAAGTCCGTCTGGTGGCATCTCACATCAGAGCTCTCATTTCTACACCCTGGACAATGGGTGAGGGGGTGGCAACGTCATTCTTCTCCATGGGGTCAATGGTATTCTGGATGGAAGGAAGTATGCAGGACAGTTATTGCTTTGTATTAACAAGGTGCTAATAGTCAGAGAAAAGTCAATGGGGAAGACCTGGAGAGGCTTTTTCCACTGGTGGGAGAGCAACGGGTGCGGGTTTCAGAGTTTATGGGGAGAAGGCAGTAGAATGGGGTTGAGAGGGAAAGATAGATCAATAGATAGCCATGATTGAATGTGGACGGGATAGATGATGGGACGATTGGCTTAATTCTGCTCCTGGAACTTATGAACTGATGGCACAATCTCAAGGCAAGGATCAACATTTCAAAACTGAGCTGAGGAGAAAAGAAAGAGGGTTACAATTGCTTGCTATTTTCTTCTCTACAACGATGTGACTTCTCTACCTATAACAAGCTCCAACGATATTCAGCGTTGGTCAATTATCAACTTATTTTTGAACTCAAAGATAATGAAGTTAGATGAATGTGATTGAATGTGAAATTGTTCAGATCAAGCTTGAAGGACCTTCGAGGCTACTCTATGGAAGAGGGAAATTCCATTGTAAATCTCCAGTGCTTCCAGTGTTCAATGCAATGGCTGATCCATAAATTATATAGTTAATGGTGTCTTAGAGCATAAGATCACAAGGGATAGGAGTAGAATTAGACATTTGGCCCATCAAATCTACCTCGCCATTCAATCACGGCTGATCAATCTCTCACTTCTAACCCCATTCAACTCCCTTCTCCCCATAATCTCTGACATCTGTGCTAATCAAGAATCTATCTATCTCTGCCTTAAAAATATCCACTGACTTTGCCTCCACAGCCTTCTGTGACAAAGAATTGCACAGATTCACCAGCCAGCATAAGAGCAGGGAAGTGGGTTAGCTGCCAGGTATAGTGCCAGTCATAGTGTGGAAACGGGCCACTGGGCCCAACCGGCCAACATGTCCCATCTACACTAGTCCCACCTGCCCGCATTTGGCCCATATCCCTTTAAACCTGTTCTATTCGTATACCCGTCCAAATGTTTTTTAAATGTTATCCTCAGTACATGAAGCTTCAGCACGTAACGTCTCTTGTGAGACTAATTGCTGTTCACCGTACATGTCCTGAATTGCATAACGTGCATTAGTGAGGCTTGAGGTGCTGTGATAAACTTTACTGTTGTGAGGTTGAATACAGAGCAATGCACGGCAACGTTGTATGTTTCTCTCTTCACTGCAAGTTGCTCTTTCTTGTTGCACTGTTAGTGGGCGACGGCGTGAATTGTCCAGCATGGCGGTGCAGCGGTAGAGTTGCTACCTCACAGCACTAGAGACCCGGGTTCAATACCGAGTATGGATGCTGTCAGCACGGAGTTTTTATACGTTCTCCCTGTGATTACGTGGGTTTTCTCCGAGTGCTCTAGTTTCCTCCAAAGACGTGCAGGGTTGCAGGTTAATAGCCTACGAAAAAATAGTGAATTGTCCTTAGTGTGTAGGATAGTGTTGTAGTATTGTACGGGGCGATCGCTGGTCACCGCAGTCTCTGTGGCATGATGGGCCTGTTTCTGCTCAGTATCTCTAAATTAAACTAATTCTGTGCTCCGTTTGCACCAAAGATTGGTTGGCACATTCTGCCGCACACTCAGCTTCTAAATATATCTTTAAAAAGTCACAAAGAAGCAAACGGCTGACTCTTATGACACTGGGGCTTGTTACCAAGTGGTAACTAATTATATGAGGGTGAAGTCTCATAATAATTGGAATCGACTAAACCTTCTTGCTGGGTACAATGTGTCCAAGTATCTCAATAATTGGTAGCCGTCAATGTTATGACTCAACCATTTTCTTCAAGCTTTCCCACCTCTCTATATCTTCATTATCTAACACGATGAGCAAAGGTGAATATAACAACCTTTCAAAATTAATATACCTTCACTCCGAATACGTACAGGTTTGTAGGTTAATTGGCTTGGTAAAAAAAAAAATTGTCCTTGCGGATGTCTGATATTGTTAATGTGCGGGGATCTCTGGTCGATGTGGGCTGAAGGGCTTGTTTCCGCGCCGTGTCTCGAAACTAAACTAAATTCACCCAGAATTTATTCAGGAAGATCAGCTGCAGAATTTGGGGTATCAACACCGTAGCTGATCATTTTACTGGGACAGGTATTATAGCCCTGTCCCACGGTATGCGTGCATTCCAAGAGCTCTCCCGCGTTTGCCCTGATTCGAACTCGGAGATTTACGGTAACGGCCACTCGTCGGTACTCGGGGCTCTCATTGATATTTTTCAACATGTTGAAAAATCTTCACGAGTCTTCTCGTGCTTACCTGCCATTAACGAGTCTTCCCGAGTATCTGCCGTTAGCGCTAAGAGACACTCCGAGCTCCGACGTGCCCGCTTCGTTAATTCTCCGTGCTTACCACAAGTTTGATTTTTTTTAAACTCGGGAGAGCTCTTGGAATGAACTCGTACTGTGGGACAGGGCTTTTAGCTTCCTCCCTGAGTTCCGAAATATGTTGAATTATTATCACTTCAACTCAGCTTGGCATTTTCTTGAACACTGGATGTGGTGGACATTAAGGGCGCACGGTGGCACAGCGGTAGAGTTACTGCCTCACAGCGCCAGAGACCCAGGTTCAATCCTGACCACAGGTGCTGTCTGTACAGAGTGTGTACATTCACCCTGTCACCTGCGTGGGTTTTCTCTGAGATCTTCGGTTTCCTCTCACACTCCAAAGACGTACAGGTTTGTAGGTATCAATGTGTGCAGGACAGAGTTAATGTGTGGGGATCGCTGGTCGGTGAGCTGAAGGGGCTGTTTCCACACTGTATCTCTAAACTAAACTAAACTAAGGGTGGACGGGCAAGTGAATTGCTGTCCCCTGAGGGAACTGTTTTAGAAATGAAGATGTGTAAGATAGGTTTTACTTTTTAGTTTAGTATTTTGGTCTGGGTTTAGTTTAGTTTATTGTCTTGTGTACCAAAGGACAGTGAAAAGCTTTCTTTGTGCACTAGTCAGTCAGTGGAAAGACAATGCATTACATACAAGCCATCCACAGTGTACAGATAATGAGAAGAACATTTCATGTAAGCTACAGTCCAATTAAAGGTAATCCAAGGGTCTCCAGTGAGGTCGATGGGAGATTAGGGCCACTCTCTAGTTGTTGATAGGATGGTTCAGTTGCCTGGTGACAGCGGGGAACAAACTGTCCCTGAATCTGGAGGTGTGCGTTTTCACACTTCTGTACCTCTTGCCCGATGGGAGAGGGGATAGGAGAGAGTGACCGAGGTGAGACTGAGAAGAGACTCATCCTTGATTATGCCATAGTCAGGATTGAACCTGAGACTCTTGAGCTGTGAGGCAGCACCTCCACTGCTGTGCTACCCCAGTGTTGGCTACAGTGCCTTCTTCTCTATTGGAGAAGGTCCTAGCCATTGGCGGAAAATAATTTGGATGGAGACGCAAAAGTCATTCGAGAAACTACCCGTATCATTTAATTTTGAGCTAAATGTCCATCTGAAAGATGGGAGGTTTTTCGTGTTCTTGTTTGCAACAGTGACATGGGTCATAGTAAGAACACAGATCAAGCCAAGATTGAACAACTAACCTGAAAGACAGCAGCTTCAGTGGGCAACACACCCCTTGGATGGTCACGCACGAGTTGCATCTATTTGTAGTTGAGCCTCTTCCTTTAGTTGTTGGCTTAAGTCCAGAGGTTGAGAGGTCATGTTACAGATGTACAAGACATTGGTGAGGCCACATTTAGAGTGCTGTGTTCAGTTTTGGCCACCCTGTTGCAGGAAAGATGTTGTCAAGCTGGAATTAGTACAGATAAGATTCACAAGGATGTTGCTGGGACTCGAGGGTCTGAACTACAGGGAGGGGTTGAGTAGACTTGACTTTATTCCTTGGAGAGCGGGAGGATAAGGGGCGATCTTATTGAGGTGCACAGGACATGAGAGGGATAAATGGGGTAAATGCACAGTCTTTTACCCTGAGCAGGGGAATTGAGAACCAGAGGATGTAGATTTAAGGTGAGGGAAGAAAGATTGAATAGGAACCTGCGGGGAACATTTTCAAAAAGGATGGCGGGTGTATGAAACGAGCTGCTAGAGAGGTTGTTGAGGCAGGTACTATCATGAAATGTAAAAACTTTTGAGTTTAGTTTACTGTCACATTTACCGAGGTACAGTGAAAAGCTTTTGTTGCGTGCCAACCAGTCAGCGGAAAGGCAATACACGATTACAATCGAGCTATCTGCAGTGGACAAATGCAGGATAAAGGGAATAACGTTTGGTGCAAGATTAAGTCCAGTAAAGTCCGATTAAACATAAACGGAGATCCATGGGAAGGATAGGTTTAGAGGGATATGAGCAAACGCAGGAGGGTGGGACTAGTGTAGATGGGACGTTGGTTAACATGGACAAGTTGGGCCTGTTTCCATGCTGTATGACTGTGACTCTGGAATAAGTTTATCGTTCTGGTCCCATGCTCAATAAATAAGGAGCTACATTGATCTGCTTGCCTAGCTTTTATGCTCTGCGAGGTGAGAGCTCTTCAAAAACTTAACAAGGTTAAGTTAGGTTTATTGTTGTCATGTGTACTGAGGTACAGCAAAGTGTTCTGTTTTGCATGCTATCCAATCAGATCAGATAATACTGTGCATAAATACAATTATGTCAAACTTCAATACAAAAGGCAGAGCAAAGGGGGAAGATGCAGAGACCTGGGTTCGAACCTGACTATGGGTTCTGTCTGTATGGAGTTTGTACGTTCTCCCTGTGACTGCGTGGGTCAGTCCCGGTTTCCTCCCACGCTCCAACATCGTACAGGTTTGTAGGTTTATTACTTACTTACTTACTTGCTGCCTATTATGCCTCCTGGCACGTAGGGCAGCAACGAAGGTCCTCCACCCCTGTCTGTTCTGGGCTAGCTTCTGGACGCACGCCCAGCAGTGTTGATTCCTTCAGTTGCTGTTCCCGTAACATATTTGTTTTACAAGACAGGGTTGTTAGCCCTGTGCTCAACTTCCAACCTGGAGGACCAGTGGATCGCTCTTCATCTTGCCTCTACCCTTCCACCTGTCCAGCATGGGAGACCCTAACAGGAGACGAATCTCCCGCTGGCGTAGCTCTGGGGGTCACTGAGACACACAAGCTCCCCGACCACGACAAGGTCGTCCAATGGGGAGTGTAGGTTTATTGGCGTCTGTAAATTGTCCATAGTATGTAGGCGGGAACTAGTGTATGGGTGATCGTGCTCAGTATGGACTCGATGGGTGAAGAGCCTGCTTCCACCCTGTATCTCTAAGTATCCTCAATGAGACATATTTCTGCTCGGTTCCATCATGTATTTGCCAGCCGGTACCTAAGAGGTGTTATCTCTCCACTTTACAGCTCCATGTGGAGGTCAACACACTGGGTCTCAAGGAGTTGTTCTTTCACCGAATTATCCTCGCAACTATTCAAGCGGCCAGACCTGTTTGTACGCCATCACCGTGCCAAAGGAATTTGGTGAGTTTATGCTTCTGACTGAGGTATTTGAATCGCTGATTAATAGGTTGCTTGTTTTTATGCAACATCACCCTTGCTATTGTATTTGAACCTCCATCTCATTGCATTTTCGGTGGTGCTTTTGACCTGGCTTCAAGTGACATTGCACCCTGTCCTTATAAATTAGAGCAACTAACTGTACTCGGAGAAATAAAAAAGTACAGATGGATTTATTTGGATTCTTATTCTGTCTGTCGACGGCAGAGTAAAGGGGAACAAAAAGCTTAATTGAATTATTTTATATGCTTGAGAAAAGGTAAATAAGGAATACAATAAAACCTACAGGAAGTCAAATGATGCAGACAGAGACAAAATGCTGGAGTAATTCAGTGAGCAAGGCAGCATCTCTGGAGAAAAAGAGTAGGTGGTGTTTCGGGTCAGGACCTTTCATCGGAATGAAGCAGTTCTCTCAACTGGGGGAAAAATACTCAATATCCTCTTGGTAATTGTATTCGATGTGACTTGCTTATTGTTTTTCTGCCAGAAAAAGAGCCTTCCCTTTGGATTTGGTTTTAGAGTTTTTAAAGCTATTGGTTTATGTCATCAGCCAATGGAACCTACAATGGAGTAGACTTTCGATCCTTCTCCGTGAAACTAAGTCTGTGTGTTTATGTTCACAAGTCAAAGGACCAGAACGAGGCCAAGTCCACTTTGTCATTCAACCTTAGCTGATCAATCTTTCCCTCACAACCCCATTCTCTTGCCTTCTCCCCATAAACTCTGAAACCTGTACCCATGCTATATGTCACCGTACTATCAATGATTTGACAGTACAAAATGTACTTGGCATAGGTAGCAAGTTTGAAGATGACACAAAAGGAGGTGGCATTATAAATAGTAAAGAAGGTTATCAAAAATTATAACAGGACTTGATTGGTTGGGCAGGTAAGCTGAGGAATAGTTGATGGAAGGTCGATACAAAATGCTGGAGTAACTCAGTGGGACAGGCAGCATCTCTGGAGAGAAGGAATGAGTGACGTTTCAGGTCGAGACCCGTCTTCAGACTTTTCAGAATGGTTGATGGAATTGAATACCGAGAAATGTGAGGTGTTGCTTTTGGGGAGCACTAACATGGGCAGAACCTGCACAGAACAGTCGTGTTCTGGGGAGTGTTGTAGAGGGATCTAGGAGTACAGATACATAGTTAATTGGAAGTGGCATCTCGGGTTGATAGGCTTTTGGCACATTGGCTTTTATCAGTCAGAGTACTGCGTATAGAAGTTAGGAGGTCATGTTGCAGTTGTATAAGACATAGGGGAGACCATATTGAGTGTATTGTTTTCACTTTTCAGCAGAATGTTATGAAAAAATGTTGTCAAGCTGGAAAAAGTGCAGAAAAGATTTACGAATATGTTGCTAGGACTAGAGGACCTGAGCTGTAGGGAGGGGTTGAGAGGGGCTGGGACTCTATTCCCTGGAGCGCAGGAGGATGAGGGTTGATCTTATAAAGGTGTACAAAATCAAAAGAGGATAGAATCGGGCACGCCTGATGAGAGGATAGATCGGGAACAAGCTGCCAGAGGATGTAGTTGAGGCTGGGACTAACCCAACATTCAAGAAACAATCATTCTGTAGGAAACGGGGGGAGTGTTTCCACTTTGAAGGAAATTACCCAAAATTCTGGTTGTCTTCGGGTAATGTTAGGGAAATGGAATAATTTCGGGAAATTTGAGGAAATGTCCACAACTGGCCCACAAAGGGGTGTAAAGGTACTACACACAGCACTGGTGCTGAAAGGTTTAAACGGAGCGGTGTCAGTTTAATGTGTGGGAATTTAAACAAAGAGCTGTCGGCTGCAGCGCTATGGGTTCTAAATATAGCGCTATCGGCTGCAGCGCTATGGGCTTTAAACATAGCGCTATGGCCACAGCGCTACGGGTCACAGACTGTTCAGGAAAATTCTCGTATAACAATGAGTCTTTGGAATTTCCTTTATCAGTGGAAGTTGAGCCTTTGATTATTTTTCAGGCAGTGGTAGAATTCTGAATAAGCCGAGTGGTGAAATGTTACCAGTGGGCGGTGGGATTGCAGATATATTGGGGTTGGCCTTGATTTTACAGAACGGTGGGTGGGCTCAAGGGGCCGAGAGGGGACGGAGGGGAGGAGTGGAGAGGAGAGGGAGAAGGAGGGAGAGAGGCAGAAGGAGGGAGGGAGAGAGGGAAGGAGAAGGAGCGAGAGAGGGAGAGATGGAGAGACAAAGAGAGGGAGGGAAATAGGAGGGAGGAAGGGAGAGACAGAGCATGAGACATGACACATGAGAGCAGGTTGAGAAAAACGAAGACAACGAAAGCTGTTGCAGGCAACAAAAGCTGCCTGGCATAACACTGTAGAAGCGAGTAACAGAAGCAGGCAGATATGGTGTAGTTACATAGATCTGTTTTGCCTTGTTCTTTTTTGTGTTGTTAACATGTGCCCGCAAAAAAAACCCAACAACAAATAGCACGCAGGAAGCATTTTTGAAAATATCAGGAAATACCATCAAATTCTATTCTAGAATCTGGGATTCTATTTCAGGAAATTTTTTGTTGAGGTGTGGTAGCACTGAATGGGGGTTCCCCTCTTCCATTATAGACGAGGCTCTCACTAGGGTCTCCTCCATATCCCGCAGCTCCGCTCTTGCTCCCCCTCCCCACATTCGCAACAAGGACAGAGTCCCCCTTGTCCTCGCCTTTCACCCCATCAGCCGTCGCATACAGCATATAATCCTTCAATACTTTTGCCACCTCCAATGGGATCCCACTACTAGCCACATCTTCCCATCTCCACCCCTTTCTGCTTTCTGCAGAGACCGTTCCCTCAGCAACTCCCTGGTCAATTCATCTCTTCCCACCCAAACCACCCCCTGCCCAAGTACTTTCCCCTGCAACTGCAGGAGATGCAACACCTGTCCCTTTACCTCCCCCCTCGACTCCATCCAAGGACCCCGACAGTCTTTCCAGGTGAGGCAGAGGTTCACGCACCTCCTCCAACCACATCTACATTATCCGCTGCTCCAGGTGTCAACTTCTGTGCATCAGCGAGACCAAGCGCAGGCTTGGCGACCGTTTCGCTGAACACCTCCGCTCAGTCTGCCTTAGCCTACCTGATCTCCCGTTTGCTCAGCACTTTTACTCCCCCTCCCATTCCCACACTGACCTTTCTGTATTGGGCCTCCTCCATTGTCAGAGTGAGGCCCAGCGCTAATTGGAGGAACAGCACCTCATATTTTGCTTGGTTAGCTCACACCCATTGACTTCTCTAACTTCAAATATTCTCTCTCACTCTGTCTCTCACTCTGTCTCTCACTCTGTCTCTCACTCTGTCTCTCACTCTGTCTCTCACTCTGTCTCTCACTCTGTCTCTCACTCTGTCTCTCACTCTGTCTCTCACTCTGTCTCTCACTCTGTCTCTCACTCTGTCTCTCACTCTGTCTCTCACTCTGTCTCTCACTCTGTCTCTCACTCTGTCTCTCACTCTGTCTCTCACTCTGTGTAACTCCAGCATTTTGTGTGTACTTTCACGAAACAATTAGACACTTACATAGATAGGACGGTTTTCAGGGATATCAACTATGCTGGGCACATGGAGGCCTCTGGTCATTTTCATAGTGTGAAACTTGAACGGTGAGATAGTCCCAGCCTCAACTACTTCCTCTGGCAACTTGTTCTGTACACTCACCACCCTTTGTGTGAAAAGGTTACCCCTCAGATTCCTATTAAGTCTTTTCCCTTTCACCTTAAACCGTTATCCTCTGGTCCTCGATACACCTACTCTGGGCAAGCGACTCTATGCATCTACCTGATCTATTCCTCTCATGACTTGTATACCTCGATGAGATCACCCCTCATCCTCCTACACTCCAAGGAAGAGAGTCCCAGCCTACTCAACCTTTCCCTTTAGCTCAGACCCTCTAATCATGGCAACATAAATCTTCTCTGCGCCCTTTCCTGCGTGATCACATCTTTCCTATAATACGAACTGAGCACAATACTCTAAATGCAGCCTCACCAACATCTTATACAACTGCTACATGACCTCGCTTTCAGTGTGAAATTTGTTTTATGTAAAATATAAACACAAAGCATGCCACTGAGATGCTCTGATGCTGGTGAGTGGAAAAGTAAATCAAGGTAATTGTAAATTGTCTCGTGTGTGTGTGTGTGTGTGTGTAGGCTAGAGTAGGGTGTGCTGGGATCGCTGGTCAGTACGGACTCATTGGACCAAAGGACCTGTTTTCGTGGTATATCTCTCAACTAAACTAAACTAAGCTAATGTCTGTGCTTATTAAACAGAAGCTGGACCTCACTAACATTATGACTTCCAAGCATGCATTCAATAATAAAATGTTATTAAAAAGTCAGTAAAACACAGCAATTACTGGAAACATTCAGCTTGGGTAGCATCTGTGGAAAGAGAAGCAGCATTGCCCTCTCTTCTTAATGTTGAAGCATCAACTGTTTCTATTTCTGGAGATGCTGTCTGACCTGCTGAGATTTTCCAGCTCTTTCTCTTTTTGTCTCTTTGAAATTTTATTGGATCGGCCTTTGTAATTTAACTCTCGAGGGCGGCACCGTGGGGCAGAGGACAGCAAAATGGTGCAGTGGTGGAGTTGCTGCTTCACAGCGCCAGAAGCCCGGCTTCGATCCTGACTATGGGTGCTGTCTGTATGGAGTTTGTATGTTCCCCTTGTGACCGCGTGTGTTTTCTCCGGGTGCTCCAGTTTCCTCCCACATTCAAAAGACGTGCAGGTTTCTAGGTCATTTGGCTTCTGTAAATTGTCCCGTGTGTGTAGGATGGAATTTGTGCACGGGTGACTGGCGTGGACTCTAGTGGGCCGAGGGGCTTGATTCTACGCTGTGTCTGCAAACTAAACCTGGTAGAACAGTCTTGACCTGAAATGTCACCTATTCCTCTTCTCCAGAGATGCTGCCTGACCTGCTGAGTCTGCATTACTGACCACAGCAATTAGGGTCAATAAATTTGGTATCAATCTGGAGAAATTGCACATCCTGATTCATTCTGGATGCATAATCTTGTAGATTGTGTTTTTGAAACAAAATGGATATTGATTTTTTTTTTTTTGTCCTTCATGATCTTTCCGTCTTGTAACCAGAGCTTTCTCTAAGGCCTGGTTTCTATGGTGTAGCTGAAATTGGACCCTGGTGAACCCTTCATTGGTTAAATGTGAGACCCAATGACAATCCCAATGATATTTCAGAATGTATTAGAAAAGCAGCCTAAATATAATTATTTCCCAGTGCAATACAATAACACAATATCTACTTACAGTAACACAATAACATGGCAGCTTGAGCAGGTGAAACAGCAATTCACTTGAGTACTTACAGTTCAGTGTGATCTCAATAGACAATAGGTGCAGGAGCAGGCCATTCGGCCCTTTGGGCCAGCACCACTATTCAATGTGATCATGGCTGATCACCCCCAAGCACGCTGATCCTCAATCCTCCGCACTGGGGAACTAAACACAGATTGTGACTGCTTTCTAGAAACCAGCCAAGTTGTAGATCAGCAGATATTCTGTATATTGAAGGCTCTTTCTGTTAAAACCCTGCCGCACTTTCTTTTCCTTTGTTTTAACATGTTGCAAAGTGGTACCATTGCTGCCTTACAGCGCCAGGGACCCGGGTTAGATCCTGACTATAGGTGCTTTCTGTGCGGTGTTGGTATGTTCTCCCTGTGACCGCGTGGGTTTTCTCCGGGTGCTCCGGTTTCCTCCCACATTCCAAAGAGTTTGTAGGTTAATTGGTGTTCTGTAGAATTGTCCCTAGTGTCTAGAATAGTTCTGGTGTACTAGTGAGAGTGTCTAGAATAGTTCTAGTGTACTAGTGAGAGTGTCTAGAAGAGTGCTAATGATTGCTGGTAGGCATGGACTCCCTGGGATAATGGGCCTGTTTCCAGTATCTCTAAAGTTTCACCGATGTGAACATTTTCAATGAACCCAATAGTGAAAATGGCAGCAACTCCTCCTGCATTCTTTCCAGAGGACCTTGCAATTTCTTCAGCCTCAAAGGAACAAGTCACTTTGGTAAACTTTTCACAGGAACGACAACACTCTTTGTTGCATTTGTGTGAACATGTAAAAATTGTTCTAAAGTGCCATTGTGACTGGCTCTAAGAAACTATTCAAGCTGCAACTAAATCATGAAATTCATAAGGGAGGGGACATCAACAGATGATGATTTTCTTATCTAGATCTCCACCTACTCAAGGTGCGCTCTGACTTTCAATATTCAATACACTTTTGACGCAGAAAATTCCCAAAATCAGTAAGTGATTTGTTTATCAAAAACCTGAAATCATGGAAATGCTTTCACATTTAGTATATTTTATATTGGTACTGTAAGTTTGGGTGTATTATTGTTAGTGTACTGAGGTACAGTGAAAAAAACAGTTTTGCATGCCATCATCCAATAATAGTATACATCAATGTCAAATTCAAGTACAACAGGTAGAGTGAAGGGAACGATACAGAATTAAGAATATTGGGCCTCGAGGGCCTGAGTTACAGGGAGAGGTTGCGCAGGCTAGCACTTTATTCCTTGGAGCGCAGGAGGATGAGGTTGTGATCTTCTAGAGGTGTATAAAATCATGAATAGATTTGGTAAATGCACAGAGTGTCTTGCACAGAGAAGGGGAATCGAGAACCAGAGGACATAAGTTCAAGGTGAGGGAGAGAACTATTTAGTAGGAACGTGAAGGGTAACTTTTCCGCACAAAGTGTAGTGGTGTATGGAACGAGCAGCCAGAGGAGGTTGTTGAATGAGGTACTATCGCAACATTTAAGAGACATTTGGACAAGTACATGGATAGGACAGTTTAAATGGATATGAGCCAAGCGCAGACAGGTGGGATCAGTGTAGATGGGACATGTTGGTCGGTGTGGGCAAGTTGTGCTAAAGGGCCTGTTTCCAGGCTGTGCGACTATGACTCTGTACTTCTCAGCATTGTAGCACAATAGTTCATGTGACAAAGTCCAATATCCACAATGAAGTAGAGAATCCCAGCTTATGGAAAGACCGTTCAAAATCCTGGTGTGGATAGTCGGAATTTTCAGCTCACACCTGGTAAGGTAGGTCAAGTCCAAGGTATTCCAGACTCGGATATAGATGATGCCAAACATAGATCTACTGTAACAGACATTGGTTTGTGGACAGAATTATCACATGAGGACGTATCCTATTGGGCGGAAAGGGGCCCCTCTCAAGTTCAGCATCGTTGTGGACCATGTTCAAATTCCAAGCGAGTGTATAAAAAGCAGTCTAGGTTTTGCACAAAGGCTCTTTTATATTCATCAAAAGTCAATGGGGAAATGTATAGCCGAGAGTGGCTTGTGTATTCTCCCTCAAAAGGCCGGATATATTGCTTTGTTTGTAAAACACTCTTCCATCTTCCTCTTGTCGTGGGGGGGATTGGGAGGGACCTCACAAGTGGAATAGCCTCGGGGCCTCTCTTCATCTAAATCCGGCACTGAGTCCGGTTGTGTGCACTTTCAAGCTTCTGCATCATTTGCCCAACAGGAGCGGGGAGAAGAAGGAATGGCCGGGGTGAGAAAGGTCTTTGATTCCCCAAGACAGCGTGAAGTGGAGATGGAGTCAATGGTGGGGAATATAGCTTGCATGATCGACTGTCTAATTATTTGAAAGTGCCCGCAGCCATGTATCAGGAAAGTTTCCCTGCTCTACAAGAAGCTGAGGGATATTGTAAAAAGTAGGCCACAACCCCTCATTTCTGTTCGGCTATTCAACCCTTCCACCATGCAGCTTATTTTTACCTTGGGGCCCATTATTTTTGCACAAACTATATATTCCTTGATTCAGTGACCATCTTGGGAGACAAGTCGGTTTGAGAGAATTCCAAAAAAATCAATCAATTGTTGTCTTCCGTGTACTGTGAGCGTCTTGGGTGGGAAGCTCAAAATATAAATTCATTTTGCCTTCTGGATGAAGAAAGTTCTTAAATCAGTTCTGCATGGCCAGCTCCTTATTTTCATAGGCTCTGTCCCCCAGTTTCAGATACCCAGTTTTGAATGAGGGCTGGCACGGCAGCGCAACGGTAGGGTTGCTGCCTCACAGCGCCAGAGACCCGGATTCGGTCCTGACGAGGGGTGCTGTCTGTATGGAGTTTGTCTGTTCTTCCCATCACAGGGTGGTTTTCTCCGGGTTCTCCAGTTTCCTCCCGCCTCCCACATTCCAAAGATGTAGAGGTTTGCAGGTTAATTGTAAAATTTGTCCCTAGCGTGTAGGATAGTCCTAGTGTAAGAGGTGATTGCTGGTTGCCATGGACTCTGTGGACCAAAAGGCCTGTTTCCACCCTGTATCCATAAAGTATAAAGTCAAAAGGTGAAGACTGCTTATTTATTCCTACTCTGGCTTCTGCCTGTTGCTACACATTGGTTGTATCAAATTAATATCACCCAGGTGCACTAATTCTGCTTTACAATTTCAGATGTGGAACTTTGTTTGAAAGTGTTTTTTTAAAGGCCAAATGTGCCACATCCAGCAGTTTTCTTGTATTTATTCAGTTAGGTGCACCATTAAAAATATTCTAGCAGATTTGAGGGAGATAATTTCCCATTCCAAATCCATGGGGATGTGAAAGTACACAGTCCTGGAGTAACTCAGTGGGTCAGGCAGCATTTGTATCTCAAAAGAATAGATATCTAGTTATTCAAAAGAACACCATTATATATCTGAAGAAGGGTCCTGACTCGAAACATCACCTATCCATTTTCTCCAAAGATGCTGCCTGACCTGCTGAGTCACTCCAGCATTTTGTGTCTTTCTTTGGTACAAACCAGAAACTGCAGTTCCTTTTTATGAGAAAACCAAAACATGGAATCGGTATGGGTGGAGCTGAGTAAGAGCAAGGAATGGAAGACATTGGCAGGAAAATGTAGGCTGAAGGAACTGCAGATGCTGGCTTGCAAAAAGAATAGGCATAGAGTGCTGGAGTAACTCAGCAGGTCAGAAAATGGATTGGTGACATTTTGGGTCGGGAGCCCTCTGCAGACTTTGATTCTCTAAGCTAAGATACATCTTCTGTACTGCTTTTTTCAGGGCAACAGTTTCCATTCTTCTGATCTTTCAGTGGAAACAAATAGCTTGCCCCACACCTCTCCTTTAAACTTTGCCCTTCTCAGCTTAAAGCTACGCTCTCTAGTTTTAATTTTTTGCTATCCTACGAGAAAGGTTCTGGCTGTGTACCCTATCTCTGCCTGCCAGAACTTTTATATATACTTTTATCGGTCTCCTCACAACCTCTGGTGTTCCAGAGAAAACAATCCATTTCTGAAAGCAATCCAAGTTTGTGCAGGCGAATGGTAGGATTTGGGAGAAGTTGATGGGCATGTGGGGCGAATTTTTTAAATGGGGTGAGTGTAGAAATAATATAAGTGGGTGCTTGATGGTCAATGTGCTCTTGGCAGCCAAAGGATCTGTCTGTTTTTATCAGGCTACATATTAAAGCATTGCTACTCTAACTCATTACTTTTCTATATCAGAGATTGAACAAACCGTAGCAGATTTTCTTTTAAAATAATAACAAGGAACTTTATATAGGGTGGTGGGTATATGGAATGAGCTGCCAGAGGAGGTAATTGAGACAGGTACTGTCATAATTTTAAAAAGATAAAACACAGGCTAATGCAATAAAAAGGAACTGAAGATGCTAGTTTATACCAAAGATAGAGACACAATCCTTGCCCAGAGCAGTGGGGGAATCCAAACAGTAAATGGCAAGACTGCTGGAGCCAGCTATTCCTGCCCTTTGATTTGAAGGAACAACTTGGAATTATGTTGGTCCTTCCAAAGTCTCAGGAAACCCTTTACAGCCTGTGGTGATTTTTGGACACACACACACACACACACACACACACACACACACGGACTCGGACACGGTGCACAGACACGTGCACAGTGCACAGACACGTGCACAGACACACGTGCACAGACACGTGCACAGACACGTGCACACACACAACACGTGCACAGACACGTGCACAGACACGTGCACAGACACGTGCACAGACACGTGCACACACACAGACACACACGTGCACAGACACGTGCACAGACACGTGCACAGACACGTGCACAGACACGTGCACAGACACACACAGACACGTGCACAGACACGTGCACAGACACGTGCACAACACGTGCACAGACACGTGCACAGACACACGTGCACAGACACGTGCACAGACACGTGCACAGACACGTGCACAGACACGTGCACAGACACGTGCACAGACACGTGCACAGACACGTGCACAGCCACACTAAAACACAGTGTATGGTAAGTCCTTTAAAAGAGTGGGGGGGGGAAGAAGGAGTGGAGACAACTTTTAAGCAGCCAGAGATACACAGCTGTGAAGCTCGGTGGACATTTAACATTACTGGTCACCTACGGCACGAGAATTCTCTCCATGGCAGCTTCATTCTGGTCGCTGCTAATTTTTCAACATGTTGAAAATTTCACGGCGACCATAATGATGCGGCGACTAGTTCCCAGAATGCGGGAACTCCTCACGACCATGAAGGCGACTCCCCGGCAACCACCTTCCAACATGTGGCAACTGCATAGTCTCCTGCAGTCGCCTAAGTGGGACTGGCGTATTAAAGTACCTTTGAAGCTGGTTAATATTTGTGTGAGCATAAGATCTTCCTCTATACTCAAGTGCAATGGAAGAAAATCCAACTGTTTGTTTTCGATGTTTTTAAATTACTTATAAATGGAAATATGTTTTAACATGCTTGGTAGGTCTCAGCTGCAGAAGATAAGTTATTGCATTATCCATCCATGTGTGTTCACTGGAGACTGCAAGATACCCTGTAAATATTAGCCAGCCAGGAAATTTATGCAACACAACCTTGAAATCACAATTTCTAATCAGCAATTGGAATGTTTCCTGGAAATGTTGTCTGTGACTCTTTTGACTTTGGAGATACAGCGTGGAAACACGCCTTTTTAGTTTCTCTAAAACAAAACCAAAAAGGAGAGCATCCGGGGGAACTTAACGGGTCATTCAGGCAGTGTCTGGAGAGGGGAATGAACAGGAAGGGGTTTCAGATTGGGAAACCGGTCTTTCATCCAGACTGGTTGAGGTTTTGGATCATGACAGTCCAGGATTAGAGATACGGTGCGGAAATAAACCCATTGGCCGTCTGAAACCGCAACGGCCAGCAATCGCCCATGTACAATGCGCAGAAGCCAATTTACCTTCAAACCTGTATGTCCTTGGAGTGTGGGAGGAAGCCAGAGCGCCTGGAGAAAACTCACACGGTCACAGGGAGAACGTACAAACTCCATATAGGCAACATCCGTAGTCAGGTTCAAACTCGGGTCTCTGGTGCTGTGAGGTAGCAATTCTACTGCTGCACCACTGTGCCACAACGCAATCCAAAATGCCGCACCCCTTCATACTAGCTTTATATTATCCCATTTTTGAATCCACTCCCTGACACACTCGGGGCAATTTGCAGAGGGCTAATTAATCTACAAATCCGCGCATCTTTGGGATGTGGAACGAGACCGGCGGAAACCCATGCGGGCACAGGGAGAACATGCGAACAACAAAGGTCAAGATCGAACCTGGGTCTCTTGTACTTTTGGCTACCGGAGAAAGCAAGATGTTCAAACAAAAAACTGCTTGATGCATAACTTTCCTATGTGGAGATTACTACCACACACTTTCCTGTCCAAATTGAGAAATTTAGGTTCGGAAACACATAACCAAAGAGCAATGGAATGTGCTTTTTTTTTTTGCAGATGTGCTACTGTGTTATATTTTGGACAAAGCAGTTATTAATTGCCCACCAGATCAATACTTCTCGCATTTGAAGAACAATAATTCATTTTGTGCACGTTCGTTCGTCTGTGATGCTCTAAGATCTGTCTTTTGTTCTGCACGAAAACTGGCAATGCAGGCAGATGCAAAACATGAAGGGGAATAGCTGAGCAAATGTTAGTTACAAAAGAGGCCTTCATTTCCCACACTGCAGCTCTGCCACACTTATGCTTTAATAATCTGGGATTGGACATTCATGAAAGATATGTAAAAGGTAGGAATATTGCCCAGCCAGAGGCAGAGCGATAATTACCTGCAAAATGCAACAGGAATTCAGAGATGTAATCCTCCAATAGGTAGTGTTCTGGTCTTCATAATTTACAGCTTTAGGTTGAAGAAAATATATGGAAGATCACAAAAGGACAGCCTGAAAGTGATTTCTTTAGATCAGTATTCAGAAGATGTTTGTAATTTAGCTCCAGTCGTATTTTCTCTGCAATACGAAATGTAGAGTTCACAAGGCAATGCTATGGAAGAGCTCTCATAGGGTAAAGAGGTAGATGCTATGAATTAGTGGAAAATGACTTCTTAATGGATGAGCATACAAAGCACGTTGCTTCCTTAGTGTGTGGGATAGTGTTAGTGTAAGGGTGATCTTTGGACATGTGGACACGGTGGGCCGAAGGGCTTGTTTCCACACTGGGTCTCTAAACTAAACTAAACTAAACTCATCTGCCTTTATGATCGTGAATAACAATGTAGGCAATGGAGACCTAATGGCCCATTTATGGGTCTTTCTATCAGATTCTTGATCTTGTAAACAAGTTCCGTCATAGAAAAAATACTTCAAGAGTTCTCAATTGTTGGATGCATTATTAAGTTGGCCTCTCATAATAAATTTTGAGTTGACTGGAGGTAATGCTTAAGTTGTAAATCGACATAATTTGCAATATTCAATCGAAGAGCAGGTGCATAATGAATGCCTCCAGAACAGGAAGAGTGGATTTAATGCTTGTTTTCATCAGGGCTGCAATTTGACATTGTAGGATGGTGAGGTGCAGTTTCTGATGTATGCATCGGAACAGAATGCGTTGGGGAGGGTGAGTGATGAGGAATTAAAGTGACAAATGGCAGGGAGTTAATAGTTTTGCTTGCAGGCAGAGTGCAGGTGCTCATTGAAATGGTCGCATAATCTATACTGGTTCCCCCAATGTTGAGATGCAGCATTCTGAACAACATATACTGCAAACATTTATTGGAAATGCTGTTAATAATTTAACCTTGTGTGAGAGGAATTTCTGATCATTCAACGGCTGGCAAAACAAGTGTAAGATTTTTTTTAAAAAAGGAAAGATACAAAAGCTAGCATGGTGGCGCAGTGGTAGATTTGCTGTCTTATCTTGCCAGAGACCCGGTTTTGATCCTGACTACAGGTACTGTCTGTATTTTTAAACATTTTAGATGTTATACATTCCCCCTGTGACCGCGTGAGTTTTCTCCTGGTGCTCTGGTTTCCTCCTGCATTCCAAAGACGTGCAGGTTTGTAGGTTAATTGGCTTTGCTAAAATTGTCCCTGGTTTGTAGGGTAGTGCTTATGTACTGGGGGATTACTGGTCGGTGCGGAATCGGTAAGTTAAAAGTGGATGCGTAAAGGTTTGGTGAAATGTATAAAATTGCAACGGGGTTAATTCCACCAGCACGTAATGGAGTCTGCAGGACCCACATAAAGAACTGTCATTAAAGAGAACATAAGAAATCTGAGAAAAATTGAAACACAGATTTTTCAACCAAAAGCCCAACGTATTCCTTTGGAATCTTATGGATTTCCCCAACAACACATATCATCTTTTTACCGCACTTTACCACGGATGGCACAGTGGCACAGCTTGCATGTTTAAGTCAGCATGACCTGGTGCTTTTTATTGCAGACAAATAGGTAGAAAGGTGCTGGTAAATCCATTACAGATTAAGCTACATTTATTCAAAATGATTCCTTTATTTTCACCCCCCCCCCCCTTCTGTTTACATATGGTAACCAATCAACTTTGTAGGTCTGATTTCTGTGCTGTATCTCTAAAGTCTAAAGTCTCGTGAATGTCCCCTCAATTAACCCATTTGGTTTGAGGAAATTGAACATAATAGGGAGATGTGTAGGAAGAAACTGCAGATGCTGGTTTAAACTGAAGATAGATGCAAAAAGCTGGAGTAACTCAGTGGGACAGGCAGCATCTCTAAGAGAAGGAATGGGTGACGTTTTGGGTCGAGTTCTGAAATGTCACCCATTTCGTTTCTCCAGAGATATTGCCTATCCCGCTGAGTTACTCCAGCATTTTGTGTCTATTATCATAATAGAGATGTTCTTCTGATTTTATGAACAACGATTCATAAAAGCAGAAGAACTTATTTATTATTCGAGCTACCATAATTTTATGCTCCAAGACATCTACTGATCACATTGTAAACTGAGAAGGAAGCAAAATTCTGAACTCGGGATTACAACTAGGATTTCAATGCATCAGTTTACATATATCTGCGCATCCATCTACTTAATGAACGGCATTTATAATATGCTGTCCCTGTTCCTTCGAGGATTTCACCCAAATAAGCTTTTGTGCTGCACAGTCCCTCTTGTTTAATAGGAAACAAGGGAGATAAACGCAAAATGCTGGAGTAACACAGCAGGTCAGGCAGCATCTCTGGAGAAAAGGAACAGGTGATGTTTTTGGTTAACACCTTCCTCTCCCCTGACTGAGAGTCAGGGGAGAGGGAAACGGTACATAGAACAAATGATAAAAGGTATGCAAAAGGACAAATGAAAGCCAGCAATGAAGATCACCAAAAGGTGGAGCCCACAATGGTCCATTGTTGGCTGTAGGGAAGGTGATACCAACAGTGAAACTCTGTTGGACGACAGTGAAACTGGTACGATGCGGAGGGATGGAGAGAGAGGGGATGCAAGAGTTGCTTCACGTTAGGTAAAACAATATTCATACAGCTGGGTTGTTTGCTGCCCAAGTGGAATACAAGGTGCTGTTCCGCCAATTTGCGTGTGGCCTCACTCTGACAATGGAGGAGGCTGGGGACAGAAAGGTCAGTGTGGGGTGGGGAGCTAAAGTGAATAGTTAAAGTTGAAGGAATAGATGGCGTTTCAAGCCAGCTGGCACACAGGTAGCTGCAACCTGTGGACAGAGGGAGACGCAGCCACCGCTAAATCCCGTCCGAAGAATGGTTTCTCAGGCTGTGCCTCATTCCCTACGGACAGCAACCTATCAAGATTTTTATGCATGCATTTCTCTCCCTATGATCCTCCGACCTAGAGCCAGAGTTGTAACATAAAACTTAGCATTCTGTGCGTTCACAGTGAAATTTATTTTTGCATAATGTGTGATTTATGCATGTCAAGATTTATAATTATTCACATCTGCTGCAATTCATTTGGCAAGATTAATTTCTGAATTACTGTTGATGCCTGGAAGTTGTGCAAGATATACATATTGCTACTGTTTCCCAGTTCATGGTGTTTTGGAGAATCTGCCTCATTTGGCTCATGGCTACAGCACAGGTGGTCCGGCATGTGCTATGATAAAGATGAAGAGACTAACATCTAATATCAAAGAGATTAGATGAAGAGATCTAATATTAAGTGGGGTGGTGACTTTAGAGACACTGTGTGAAAACAGGCACTTCGAGTCCGTACTGACCTGCAATCATCCCCTACACGAGCGTTATCCGACACACTAGGGACAATTTACAATTTTACCAAAGCCAAACCTGCACATCCAGTTACCTCTGTTTCCCTCACCTCTGACTCTCAGGGGTCTGCACACCTTGGGTATGCAAAGCAAAGAATATCACTGTGACTTGTCACATGTGACAATATAGTATAAAGTATCGTCATCGTCTTTGGAGTGTGTAGGAAACCGGAGCACCCGGAGAAAACACATGCGGTCACAGGGAGAACGTAGAAACTCCATACATATGGACCCGGGTCTCTGGCGCTGTAAGGCAGCAACTCTAACTCTGCACTACCGTGCTGCCTAGGCTCTTGAACAATATACTACACTAAATAAACCATGAACTAAGGTCTGTCTTTGGTTGCACAATGGTCATTTTTGCCCCAGGCGCCCTGGTGTGATGGGTAATACAACATCCAGAGTTTTATTAAAAGGAAAGCTGCACAAAGTGAACCACATGGCCCTCAGCATCTATACGACGACCAATACCTGCCACTGAATGACAGAGCTGTGATCAAGTTAGTTATTAACAAAATGCCAGACTTGATCACTTTTTAAAAATTCAGTCACGGGCAACAAAAAGAGTCTTTCCCCCTGAGTGGGATAGTCTAGGACCAAAGCACGTAGCCTCACGATAGAATGGCGAGGAGGAGGAGGAAATTATTTAGTCAGAGGATGGTGAATCTGTGGAATTATTTGCCACGGACGGCTGTGGAGGCCAAGTCATTGGATACTTTTAAAGGGGAGATTGATAGATTCTTGATTATGATATAGTTGGGTTCACGGAGACATGGCTCCAGGGTGACCAAGGCTGGGAGCTGAACATCCAGGGATATTCAATATTCAGGAGGGATAGACAGAAAGGAAAGGGAGGCGGGGTAGCGTAGCTGGTTAAAGAGGTGATTAACGCAATAGAAAGGAAGGATATGGGTAGAGCTGCAAAACACTAAGGGGCAGAAAACGCTAGTGGGAGTTGTGTACAGGCCACCTAACAGTAGTAGTGGAGTTGGGGATGGCATAAAACATGAAACAGTTATAATGGGTGACTTCAATCTACATATAGATTGGGTGAATCAAATTGGCAGGGGTGCTGAGGAAGAGGATTTCTTGGAATGTATGCGGGATAGTTTTCTAAACCAACATGTAGAGGAACCAACGAGAGAGCAGGCTAATCTAGACTGGGTACTGAGTAATGAGGAAGGGTTAGTTAGCAGTCTTGTGCGTGGCCCCTTGGGCAAGAGTGACCATAATATGGTTGGGTTCTTCATTAGGGTGGAGAGTGACATTGTTAATTCAGAAACAAGGGTTCTGAACTTAAAGAAAGGTAACTTTGAGGGTATGAGACGTGAATTGGCCAAGATAGACTGGCAAGTGATTCTTAAAGGTGGATGTGCAATGGCAGGCATTTAAAGACTGCATGGATGAACTACAACAATTTTTCATCCCATTTTTTCACAAATCAGGGAAGGTAGTGCATCCGTGGATAACAAGGGAAATCAGGGATAGTATCAAAACTAAAAATCAAGCGTACAAATTAGCCAGAAAAAGCAGCCTACCAGAGGACTGGGAGAAATTCAGAGTCCAGCAGAGGAGGACAAAGTGCTTAATTAGGGAAGGGAAAATAGATTATGAAAGAACACTGGCAGGGAACATAAAAATGGACTGCAAAAGTTTTTATAGATATGTGAAGAGAAAAAGGTTAGTTAAAACAAATGTAGGTCCCTTGCAGTCAGAAACTGGTGAATTGATCATGGGGAACAAGGACATGGCAGACCAATTGAATAACTACTTTGGTTCTGTCTTCACTAAGGAAGACATAAATAATCAGCCAGAAATAGCAGGGGACCGGGGGGTCAAATGAGATGGAGGAACTGTGTGAAATCCAGGTTAGCCGGGAAGTGGTGTTGGGTAAATTGAACGGATTAAAAGCCGATAAATCCCAGGGCCAGATAGTCTGCATCCCAGAGTACTTAAGGAAGTAGCCCCAGAAATAGTGGATGCATTAGTGATAATCTTTCAAAACTCTTTAGATTCTGGAGTAGTTCCTGAGGATTGGAGGGTAGCTAATGTAACCCCACTTTTTAAAAAGGGAGGGAGAGAGAAAACGGGGAATTACAGACCAGTTAGTCTAACATCAGTAGTGGGGAAAATGCTAGAGTCAGTTATTAAAGATGGGATAGCAGCACAATTGGAAAGCGTTGAAATCATTGGACAAAGTTAGCATGGATTTATGAAAGGTAAATCATGTCTGACGAATCTTATACATTTTTTTGAGGATGTAACTAGTAGAGTGGATAAGGGAGAACCTATGGATGTGTTATATCTAGACTCTCAGAAGGCTTTCGACAAGGTCCCACGTAAGAGATTAGCATTCAAACTTAAAGCACACGGTATTGGAGGTTCAGTATTGATGTGGATAGAGAACTGGCTGGCAGACAGGAAGCAAAGAGTAGGAGTAAACGGGTCCTTTTCAGAATGGCAGGCAGTGACTAGTGGGGTACCGCAAGGCTCAGTGCTGGGACCCCAGCTATTTACAATATATATTAATGATTTGGACGAGGGAATTGAATGCAACATCTCCAAGTTTGCGGATGACACGAAGCTGGGGGGCAGTGTTAGCTGTGAGGAGGATGTTAGGAGGCTGCAAGGTAACTTGGATAGGTTGGGTGAGTGGGCAAATGCATGGCAGATGCAGTATAATGTGGATAAATGTGAGGTTATCCACTTTGGCGGCAAAAACAGGAGAGTAGACTATTATCTGAACGGTGTCGGGGGGTGGCGTTGGCATTGTGGGATTGATAGGAAGATGGTTGGACCAAGGCCTGAGATGAAAAGACTAAAGGTTGTGAGACAAAAGGATTGAAGAGTTGTGAATTATGAAGTTAGAAGGGATGCCGGTGGGAGGGAACGGGATATATAGATGTAGGTCCAGGTGGGTGCACAGGGGAGGGAGAGAAAATGTTTCAGTTGGGGGGGGGGGGGGCGATTCCCTCTGGACCACTCCCTTCACAACTCTTTGTTTACTCATCCCTTCTCACTCAAACCCCACCCTCCTCAGGTAATTTCCCCTGCAACTGCAGGAGATGTCACACCTGTCCCTATACCTCCTCCCAGGACCTCCATCCAGGGGCCCCAACAGTCCATCCAGGTGAGACAGAGGTTCACATGCACCTCCTCTGAGCTCATCTACTGCATTTGGTGTTTGTGATGTGACCACGCATAGGCTCGGCGACTGTTTCGCTGAACACTTGCGCTCAGTCCCCCAAGGCCTGCTGGATCTCCCAGTTGCTAACCATTTTAACTCCCTTCCCCGTGCCCTTTCTGTCCTGGGCCTCCTCCATTGTCAGTGAGGTCACACGCAAACTGGAGGAACAGCACCTCGTATTCGGCTTGGGTAGCTTACAACACAAGAAAATGACCATTGAACTCTTCAAAACCTCCCTCTCTTTCTCTCTCTTCTTCTCCCTTCACCTGTGCTCCACTTGGGCTTGCACGTATTCCTCCCACTGTTGTATTCTGTTTCTCAGCCTTGTGTCTTTTTCAAATCGATGTCCTTCTCTCCCTTGTTGCTAAAGCATTTTACTGTCCTGCAGCTCAGTTTATTTATTTAGTGGAGACAGAGTTCCACTACTTCTTAATTTGTGTTTTTGGTGTAAAGGTGCTGCTTATTAATTTAAATTATTCTTTTCCTCAAATATTATTCAATAGGTCAAAATAATTTTACGTATGATTGCACAAAACAATGGGAGCTCCGTAAATACTACAAAGTAATGAAACTAGGGTGGCACTAGAGACTCTGGTCCGATCCTGACCTCGGGTGCTGTCTGTGTGGAGTTTGTACGTTCTCCCTTTTATGGCCTGAGATTCCTCCAAGTGCTCCGGTTTCCTCTCCTGCAATCCAAAGACATGTGGGTTAATTGGACTATGGAAATTGCCACCAGTGTGCACAGATTGGATGCAAATGTGGAGTAGCACAGAACTTGTGGTAAATTGGTGATTGATGGCCGGTGTGGACTCGATGAGCCTGTTTTCGTTGAAGATGAACAAAAATGCGAGAGTAACTCAGCGGGTCAGGCAACATCTCTGGAGAAAAGGAATAGGTGACGATTCGGGATGAGACCCTGTTTTCATGCTTTATCTATAAACTCTAAAAGGTTGCGATGCTTTTGAATTAAATCAATATTGTTAAAGCAGGATAGCACGTGTGGAAAACTGCTGTGAATTATGTTTGATTTTTACCAATGGCATATTGAGCAGCAAAGTCAAGCAGAGAAAGGTGGTGGTGCAGCAAGTAAAGCTGCTGCCTCACATAACCAGAGCCCTGGGTTCAATGCTGACATTGGGTACTGTCTGTGTGGAGTTTGCACGCTCTCTCTTTGACCACGTGGGTTTTCTCCGGGTTCTCTGATTTTCTCCCACACTCCATAGACGTGTGGGTTTGCAATTCATCTGACCTCTATAAAATTGCCCCTAGTATGGAGGGAGTGTCATAGAGTCTTACAGCATGGAATCAGGCACTTTGGCCCCACTAGCCCACACCGGCCAACATGTCTTTTCTACACTAGTCCAACCTGAATGCATTTGGCCTACAGGTATATCCCTCTAATCCTGTCTGATCCATGTTGCTGTCTAAATGTTTCTTAAACGTGGTGATACTACCTGTCTCAAGTACCTCCTCTGGCATCGCGTTCCATGCACCCACCACCTTTTGTGTGAAAACGTTACCACTCATGCATGTTCCTATTAAATCTTTCCCCCCACACCATAAACCAATGTCCTCTAGTTTTCGATTCCCCTATTCTGGGCAAGAGACTCTGTGCGTCTACCCAATCTGTTTTTCTCAAGATTTTGTACATCACTATATGTTCACCCCTCATTCCTCCTGCACTCGAAGGAATAGATTCCCAGACTGCTGAACCTTGCCCGATATCTCAGGTCCTCAGGTCCTGGCAACATCTTCATAAATCGTCTCTGCACCCTTTCCAGCTTGAAAACATCTTTACAATAACAAGGTACCTAAAACTGAACACAATACATTGAAACATAGAAAATAGGTGCAGGAGTAGGTCATTTGGTCCTTCGAGCCAGCACCGCCATTCAATATGATCACGGCTGATCATCCAAAATCAGTACCCCGTTCCAGCCTTTTCCCCATATCCCTTGATTCCCTTAACCCTAAGAGCTAAATCTAACTCTCTTGAAAACATCCAGCGAATTGGCCTCCACTGCCTTCCGTGGCAGATAATTCCACAGACTCACAACTCTCTGGGTGAAAAAGTTTTTCCTCATCTGAGTCCTAAATGGCCTAACCCTTATTCTTAAACTGACCCCTGGTTCTGGACTCCCCAGCATCGGGAATATTTTTCCTGCATCTACCCTGTCCAAATCTCTAAGAATTTTATATGTTTCTATAAGATTCCCTCTCATCCTTCTAAATTCCAACAAATGCAAGCCCAGTCGTCCCATCCTTTCATCACATAAAAGTCCCGCCATCCCGGGAATTAACCTGGTGAACCTACGCTGCACTCCCTCAATAGCAATAATGTCCTTCCTCAAATTAGGAGACCAAAATTGCACACAATGCTCCACATGCGGTCTAACCAGGACCCTGTACAACTGCAGTAGGACCTCCTTGCTCCCAAAACTCAAATCCTCTCGCTATGAAGGCCAACATGCCATTGGCTTTCTTCACTGCCTGCTGTACCTGCATGCTTACTTTCAGTGACTGATGTACAAGCGCAGGTCTCGATACACCTCCGCTTCTCCTAATCTGACACCGTTCAGATAATAATCTGCCTTCCTGTTCTTGCCACCAAAGTGGATAACCTCACATTTATCCACATTATACTGTATCTGCCATGCTTCTGCCCACTCACCCAACCTATCCAAGTCACCCTGCAGCCTCATGGCATCCTCCTCTATACTCCAACTTCTATACTCAATGCTTTGACTGATGAAGGCCAATGTGCCAAAAGCCTTTTTGACCACCTGATGTGCCCGTGATGCCACTTTCAACAAACTATGGGGCAGTTTTAAAAATTTTATCTGTTGCTTTTAATTTTCGCATCTGTTTCCAAAGGACAGCTTAAGCAATGGATTTATTAATAGGTAATTCTGCTCAGAGGGCAGTTAATCTTAATGCCAAAATGTCAACAATGCAGGTAAATAGTTCATGGAACCTACGGAGGTTGAGTGTTTTAATCCTTGACGTAATTGTTATATGGTTATATTGCAGGTAGATGGGACTAGGGGAAAACAAATGGTCGGCACGGACTGGAAGGGCCGAGAGGGCCTGTTTCCGTGCTGTAATTGTTATATGGTTATATGGTTATATGGTCTGCCTTTTTACAATAATTTCTTAACGTCAATTGCAGTCTCAAAGAATGTCGAACAGCACAGCTAAACGATCATTACGCTGCACAAACTGCAATGCCGTACAACACTGGGAACTATATTCTACACTCTGTATCTTCCCCTTTGCTCCTATTTTGTTTGAGTTTGAAATGATTTAATCTATGTACGGCATATCTGATCTGTTTGGATTGCATGCAAGGCAAAGCTTTCCACTTTACTTGGCACAGGTGGCAATTACAAACCTAAAAAAAATTGAAACAAGAAACTGCAAGGGCTGGTTAATCACAGAGTTAGAGTCACTCAGCAGGTCAGGCAGCAGCTCTGGATAACATGGGTAGGTGATGTTTCGGGTTGAGATCCCAGTTCATAGTCTGAAGAAGTGGCTCGATCCAACATGTCGCCTATCCATGTTCAACAGAGATGCCTTGTGACTTGCTGAGCGACTCCAGCAATTTGTTTCTTTGGCTTAAAAAAACACCATACACCTGTCTGAAGAAGGGTTTCGGCCTGAAACGTTGCCTATTTCCTTCACTCCATAGATGCTGCCGCACCCGCTGAGTTTCTCCAGCACTTTTGTCTACCTTCGACATTCCAGCATCTGCAGTTCCTTCTTAACCATACACCTGTATATGGTTTCCAAATATTGACTATGTTTCGAGTAACACACTTGGTTCTTGTTTAGAACGAGTGAAATTGGCATATTTCGAACCAATTTCCTCATTCTGTTCATTCTTTTTGAACATGTTTCTTCCCAGTTTTCTGCAGTAAAATGTTGTCTTCAAATGGGATGGGGGTGGGGGGAGCATGGTTGCACATCAGCAGAGTTGCTGCCTTACAGAGCCAGGGTTCAATCAAGGCGCTGTAACTGTTTTACGGAGTTTGTATATTCTCCCCGTGACCACGTGGGTTTTTTCAGGGTCCTCCGATTTCCTCCCACAAAGACGTGAGGGTCTGTAGGTTAATTGACCTCTGTAGGTTGTCCCTAGTGTGTAGGATAGAGGTAATGTATCGCTGGGCAGTGTGGACTCGGTGGGTTGAAGGACCTGTTTCCTCACTGTATCTCTAAATTTAGAATTTACAAAATTAAATGCTGGTACTGTCTGAAACATAGCTATTTGTAACTCTGAACGCAGACCAGGATTTAATGGGCATTTGTTGTGCGATATGATTTACCGCGCTATGGACACGTTACTTTGAGGTTCGTTGGCAGATGAATTTGTTTCTTCTAGCATTATAATGCCAGAAAGCCTCTAGACTGTATGAGACAGGTTGTCTTTGAATGAATCATTAGGCGTCACAGGTCACAAACTATTTAGATTGGGAATTAGAATTTGAATTCAAATTCAAATGAGCCATTAACATGCACTAAGAGGTTTGAATTAAACTATGTACCGACCATGTGTTCTCAATCAAAGATTACTTTGGTGCAATTTCAATTTGAATTAAGCAAGTTTGAAAATGAAGAAGTCTCGTGTATTGTAGTTTTTTGACCTGGGACTTGAAGGAAAAATTGGATTTGTAATTATGTGGAATCTGCAAGTAGATTGAATTTCAGAAAGGGAACCTGCAGGTTTATTGAATTGGTGACATGTGACATATGATATTAGCAGCATATGTTTGACAGTGAATGTCAGGAAATTGCAGAAGCTTGTTTCTATTCACTGTTAGTGCAACAAAGGAGAATCAGCAGAACACGTAGGTTATGTAGTTTGCCTCTCATTAGAAGCATAAATATAACTTTCTACAAGACTGTTTACTCCAAGGGTATGACATTTTTTAATGATATTACATTTTCCTTTCTTTTAAATCAGCCGTGATTGAATGGCGGAGTAGTCTGCAAAGACAACACAGAAAAACAAAGAAATTGGCAGTTGTAGTTAGTGAGAAAGTTTGCCAAAGGATACTACAGCATGTAGCTTGGTTGGGCAGAGAAATGGAAGATGGAGTTTAATTCAGACAAGTGTTGCATTTGAGGAGATCAAGTGCATGAAGAATGCCTATAGTTCATGGCAGACGTGCATGTACATTGATGTACAGAGGGATCTTGGGTTGCAAGTCCGTAGCTCCTTGAAAGTGGCGACACAAGCAGATAGGGTGGTAAGGAAGGTATACGGCATGCTTGTTTTCCTCGGTTGGGGCATTGAGTATAAACATTTGGAAATTATGTGGCAGTTGTACAAAACGTTAGTGAGGCCATCTTTGGAATATTGTGTGCGGTTCTGATTGTTGCATTTCAGGACAGATGTGGAGGATTTGAAGAAGGGGCAGAAGACCTTCACGTAGATGTTAGTTTGGATTGGAGAGTATCTCTATGAAGAAGAGTCTCGACCTGAAACATCACCTATTCCTTTTCTCCAGGACCCGCTGAGTTACTCCAGCACTTTGTGCCTATCTTAGCTATAAAGTGAAGTTAGACCAACTAGGAGAGTTTTGTGGAACACCAGAGGCTGAGGGTAAGACCTGATAGAAGTTTATAAAATTATGAAAGTCAAAAATAGCATTTTAAATACTCATAGCCATAAATATAAGAGGAGCGGAGAAAAGTTTAAAGGAGATTTGTGATGCAAGTGCTTTACGCAGAGAGTGGAAACCGTCTATTATTTATATTGCACTATATCTGTTTATTTATTGTGTATCTATGGTCTATAGACACACTGAACTTTTATCTTCCGTTTTGTATTATGTTTACATATTCTGTTGTGCTGCAGCAAGTAAGAATTTCATTGTCCTATCTGGGACACATGACATAAATGTCTTTTGACTTTTGGTAGTGCCTGGAACGCACTTCCAGAGGAGGAGATGGAAGCAGATGCAATAGCATTGTTTAAAATGCATTTAGAAAGGCACATGAGCAGGCAGGGAATGGACGGCTGTGTAGGAAGGAACTGCAGATGCTTGTTTAAATGGAATACAGACACAAAAGTCTGGAGTAACTCAGCGGGACAGGCAACATATCTGGAACGAAGGAATGGATCACAAAATGTTGGAGTAACTCAGCGGGACAGACAGCATCTCTGCAGAGAAGGAATGGGTCTGAAGAAGGGTCTTGACCCGAAATGTCACCCATTCCTCTCCAGGGAATGGAGGGATGCAGATTGTGCTCCGGCAGAGTGGCTTAGTTTGATCTGCATCTTAGTCAATGCAAACATGGAGTCTCAAGTCGGGTCTTGACCCGAAACCTCTCCAATCTACGTTTTCCACAGATGCTGCCTGACCCGTTGGGTTACTCCAATACTTTGTGTCTTTCCTTGGAGGACCAAATGGCCTATTCTATTTAACACTGGATTCAGCTCAGTGAAATAGAAAATGTAAGAAGCTTTTCAGCAATGTTTATCCCCATACCAGTTGTAAAACTGTACATGGCTTTTATTTCTGTGCAGATACTTTGCTGCGTAAATAGAAGATCTAAGTCAGTAAGGAGAAAGCTAAATGATTCCTATCAAAATAATCCCTGTGTTTCACAGTTAAATCGAGATTTCAATTTGTGGAATGCAAAATGAAACATCTGAACAACTGGTACTCTACATTATCCCAGTAAATGTTGTTTTCTGTGTTGTCATTATTTCTCCGCTGCTGAATATGTTGAAGGTCAAGTGAACTTGAAATGTCAACATTTCATAAATGTATGATTGTCTAATCATCGCTTCAAAGGCAGCATAATGTGCCGTAAGAGGGGAGAAGGAAATAATTTGAGCGCAGCGGGAATTATTGCAAGGCTCATTGTTCATTCTCGTAAGATGGACGCAAAATGCTGGCGTTTCACAGCGGGTCAGACAGCTTCGCTGGAGAAAGGGAATACACTGCCTCCCTCATGTTTGGGACAAAGACCCATCATTTATTTATTTGCCTCTGTACTCCACAACTTGACATGTGTAATAGAACTAAAATCACGTGGTTAAAGTGCACATTGTCAGATTTTATTCAAGGCCATTTTTATACATTTTGGTTTCACCATGTAGTAATGTACATTCACCATGTGCTTGTACATAGACCCCCCCATTCAGGGCACCATAATGTTTGGCTTCACAGGCATTTATAATTGCTCAGGTTTTTTTAAATGCCTCCTTAATTCAGGTATAAGAGAGCTCTCAGCACCTTGCCTTTCCTCCAGTCTTTCCATCACCTTTGGAAACTTATTGCTGTTCATCAGTAAAAGTAAAGTATCCTTTATTGTCGTTCAGACCTTTTGGTCTGAACGAAATTTTGTTGCCTTGTAGTCATACATATAATAAAAATGCCAAAAACACACAATAAACACAAATTTAACATCCACCACAGTGAGCTCACCAGGCACCTCCTCACTGTGATGGAAGGCAAAAGTCTTAAAGTCTTTGTCTCTTCCCTCCTTATTCTTCCTCTGCGCCGAGGCGATCCAGGCCTCCGATGTTGTGACCCCGCCGGGTGATGGTAAGTCCAGTCCCGCGGCTGAATCCGAGCCCCGCGAACGGGCCGGTTCAAACTCCGCGGCCTGAAGCTGCTGAAGCTGCCGCCCTCCAGTCCAGCGGAAGAAGCTGTTGTTGCGGGAGCTCCGGAAAAACAGGTCACTAACCTGTGACCTGCGAGCTCCCGATGATATCGTCCACTGGGCTCGCGAACTAGTCCACTGGGCCCACGGCCGAGCCTCCAAGGTCGGGTCGCCGCTGCCTCTGGAACGCCATAGCTCGGACGTCGGGTCGCCGCTGCCTCCGGGAATGCCACAGCTCCGAGGTCAGGTCGCCGCTGCCTCCGGAACGCCACAGCTCTGAGGTCTGGTCGCCGCTGCCTCTGGAACGCCACAGCTCCGAGGTCAGGTCGCCTCTGCCGCCGGAACGCTGCCACAGCTCCGAGGTCGGGTAGCCACTGCCGCCGGAACGCTGCCACAGCTCCGAGGCCGCCAGCTCCGCCATTAGGCCTCGGCGCAAACAGAGACGGACACGGGGATACGACGAGAACAGTCGCATCCCCCCGAAGGAAGAGACAAAAAACATGTTTCTCCCCCCCACCCACACACGTACACAACCTAATAAACCAAAAATTAACGGAAACAGGACAAAGGAACAACAAAAATACAGAGGCTACACTGCGAGATGCAAACCACTGGTTAGCCGCAAAAATGGGATGGCCAGGTTACAGTTTGCCAAGACGTACTTAAAGGAACAGCTCTGGAAAAAAGGTCTTGCGCACAGATGAGACGAAAATTTACTTGTATCAGAGTGATGGCAAGAGCAAAGTATGGAGGAGAGAAGGAACTGCCCAAGATCCAAAGCATACCACCTCATCTGTGAAACACGGTGGTAGGGGTGTTATGGCCTGGGCATGTATGGCTGCTGAAGGTACTGGCTCACTTATCTTCATTGATGATACAACAACTGATGGTAATAGCATAATGAATTCTGAGGTGTATAGGCACGTCCTATCTGCAGTTCTAACAAATGCCTCAAAAAACTCATTGGCCGGTGGTTCATTCTACAGCAAGACAATGATCCCAAACATATTGTTAAAGCAACAAAGGAGTTTTTCAAAGTTAAAAAATGGTCAATTCTTGAGTGGCCAAGTCAATCACCCGATCTGAACACAATTGAGCATGCCTTTTATACACTGAAGAGAAAACTGAAGGGAACTAGCCCCCAAAACAAACATAAGCTAAAGATGGCTGCGATACAGGCCTGGCAGAGCATCATCAGAGAAGACAACCAGCAACTGGTGATGTCCATGAATCGCAGACTTCAAGCAGTCATTGCATGCAAAGGATATGCAACCAAATACTAACCCTGACTACTTTAATTTACATGACATTGCTTTGTCCCAAACATTATGGTGTCCTGAAATGGGGGGACAATGTATAAACACAGCTGTAATTTCTACATGGTGAAACCAAAATGTATAAAAATGGCCTTTATTAAAATCTGACAATGTGCACTTTAACCACATGTGATTTTTTCTATTACAAATCTCAAATTGTGGCGTATAGAGGCAAATAAATAAATGATGGGTCTTTGTCCCAAACATTGTGGAGGGCACAGTAGGTGACGTTTCAGGTCTAGGGCCTTCTGAAGACTGAGAGTCATGAGAGAGAGAAACTAGAGATATGGAAAGGTACAGAACAAATTAAAGCCGGCAGCAAAGACCAAGGAAGGATGGAACCCACAATGGTCCATTGTTGGCTGTGGAAAAGGTGATCACAAAGGCATATGAACAGTTAATCTCGCAGAACGTCTCGGGCGGTGGTGGTGGGGGGGTGGAGACGGAAAGAGGGGGGATGCAAGAGTTATTTGTAATGACAGAAATCAACGTTGATACCATTGGGTTGGAAGCTACCCAAGTAAAATATTAGGTGCTGTTCCTTCAATTTGCATGTGGCCTCACTCTAACTGTGGTGGAGGCCCAGGACAAAAAAAAATCAGTGTGGGAACCGGAAAGGGCGATGGTATGTTTGGCAACTAGATGGCAACAAGATAGAGCCAAGGTAGACTGAGTGTAGGTGTTCAGCGAAACGATTGTCCAGTCTGCGCTTGATCTCGCTGATATTTTGGAGTCCATTCCGAGAACAACACATTCACATATGTTGGAAGGAACTGCAGATGCTGGTTTACACCGAAGATAGACGCAAAATGCTGCAGACACAAAACTCAATGGGTCAGGCAGCATCCCTGGAGAAAAGGTATAGGTGATGTTTTAGGTCGAGACCCTTCTTCAGACTGAGTTAGAGGAGAGGGAAACAAAGTATGAAAAGGTACAGGGAACAAAAGAAAGAGTGTGTTCTTATGGAGTTTGCACGTTCTCCCTGTGACCAGCGTGGGCTTTCTCCGGGATCTCCGATTTCCTCCCACACTCCAAATATGCACAGGTTTGTAGGCTAATTGGCTTGGTATAATTGTAAATTGTCCATTGTGTGTGTAGGACGTTGTTAGTGTGTGGCGATCGCTAGTTGGTGTGGGCTTGCTGGGCCGAAGGGCCTGTTTCCACGCTGCATTTCTGAACTAATCTAGTCAAAGATATGAAAAGAACAAATTAAGGCCAGCAATGATGATTAAGGAAAGGTGAGACCCACAATGGTCAATGCTGGCTGTGGAAGAGGTGATAAGAAGAGGATACAAACATTCACATGTTGGCTAATGCTTCTCTCTATCTCCCCTGTTCCCCATTTATTTTTTGCAGTGGTGTTTGGACAGTTTGCATATTTTCAGACGGCACTGAATGATGTTGTGGAGCTGTTCGATGGACACAGTCAACAAGCCAGGCTTCTTGGTTCTCTCTCCGGGTCGCACTCTGGTAAAGCTTTTACACTTCTTACATTCCTTAAGAAACAAACAAATGGAGTTTAATAAGCAGATGCAGGGTGGCTTCATCCACTCAGAGTGCCAGGAGAATGATAGAATGGATGTGGAAAAGATATTGCCAGTAATGTGAGAGTATAGACCATAAGTTATTGTGCCTGCATATCATTGACATTACCTCGGATATCTAGGCCTAGATAGTGTCGGATGGTTCTAGTAGACAGTGGGTTTAGGACCAGGAGGCACAGTCTCAGAATAAAAGGACATATCTTTTAAAATGGAGATGAGGAGGAGTTTCTTTAGTCACAAGGTGGTGAATCTGCAGAATTCATTGCCACAGACGGCTGTGGAGGCCAAGTCATTGGGTATTTTTCAAAGCGGAGACTGGAAGATTATTGATTAGTAAGGGTGGGGAGAGGGCAGGAGAATTGGGTTGAGAAGGAAAGATAGATCAGCTATAGTTGAATGGTTAAATAGACTCGAGGGGCTGAATGACCTAATTCTGCTCCTATGTCTTCTGGTATTAAAGAATGGTTGAAATCAGGTTCACATCTCTGAGCTTTCCAAATGCAATACTCCAGTGACAATTCTACGTTTCCAAAGTGTCCCAAATGTTTTATTAGAGAAATAGGAAAAGTATTTAATCTAACAATTAGAAACCATTATTTGGAAAGCCAGAGTTTGAGGGGAGACCTGATAGAAGTATATAAAATTATGAGAGGCATAGAGAGGATAAACAGTCTGAACATCTCTGTTGCTGCACCGGAGACCTGGGTTCAATCCTGACCACGGGTGCTGCCTGAACGGAGTTTGTACCTTTTCCCCGTGACCAGGTGGGTTTTCTCCTGTTGCTCCGGTTTCCTCCCACACGCCAAAGACGAGTAGGTTACCAGGTTAAGTGGCTTAGTATAATTGTCCCCAGCGTGTGCAGGATAGTGTTAGTGTGCGGGGATCACTGGTTGGCGCAGACTTGGTGGGCTGAAGGGCCTGTTTCCACAATGTATCTCTAAACTATACTTAAAAAAATAAGGATTGACACAAAATGCTTGTGTTACTCAGCAGGTCAGGCAGCATCTCTGGAGAGTAGGAGAACTGTTGTGAGAAGTGGTGGATTGACTGTTGGTACTTGAGATCTGGGTTGGGTCCGAACTGGGAGTTTGCAACCAGAGTTGGAAGCCACGAGATGCAAGATGGAGGTGCAGGCAAATGCCGAGAAAACACACGTGGCTGGGTTAAAACGTAGAGCCGGACAGCAGCAGCAATCTCAGAGGGGGATCAATGAGAGAGGGTCTCACGCGACTCCTGTCGGAGAACTTCTTCAAAGTGGGCATACCTTGAGGAGATTCCGCAGTGGAGTAAACTAAAATGTAGAAACGAGGAACTGTAGTTGCTGGTTTATACTAAAGATAAACACAAAATGCTGGAGTAGCTCAATGGGTCAGGGAGCATCTCTGCAGAGCTACCTAGAGTCACGGTACCTTGTCCATTAGTACGAGATGCCAAGGATCAATCCGTGTGGCACCTTGTACACTAATCCTAACCCTGTTGTGATATTTTGCTGTACTTTGACTGTTGTACCTCAGACATCTCTACCTAACCTTACCATATGATCAAGCATCGGGCTTTCAGATGCTAAGACATAGCCAAACCTAATAACTATTGCGAGATGACGTAATATTTTTGACATAGCATGCCAAAGCAATTTCTGATCTATTATTGCCAAGTTAACATATTTTACAATCGAGCATCCAGTGACATGCCTTATAATTGAATTTTTTTTAAAAAGATGAATTTAGACCATTTGGTGCCTTTCACTGTGCAAACTAACCATGTTTTCTGTCCTAAATTTGATATTTTCATTCCCCAGGAGAAACTTTGCCTCTGGCCACATCAAACCAAATTTTGCTCAGATTCAGCGCGAAGAGCGGAGCATCATCAAAAGGTTTTCACTTTGTTTATCAAGGTAAAGGATTCAAATTGATTGCTTTCCTCAGAGGGTGCAGAATGGGTATTGCACGGTGCCTATAATGTGCTTAAAAAGCAACTTGAGAGCAATTTCATTTTGGCTGAGTGATCTTAAAAGAGCTGTCCTGCTGGAAAATGTATTCAAAGTCATGTGTTACCTCTGTGACCCTCTCTGAAGTCGTGACATTTTTAGTTTGAAACTTATTTGCACTTGCCAATTCACCGCAAGAGAGTAACGTCTGGATCGTTAAAAACAGATAAAGTACTTTTCTCAATGAAAAGCTGTCAAAGTAATTTTTCTTTTGATTTTTGATTACCTCAGGTCCCCATTGCAATGTATTTCATGCCATCTCTTGGAGTACCTTGATCTCTTTTGGGTTGCTATCCCATGCACTATTCATATTGAAACGAGTGACGCTAGCACTCAAGTAGTTGAGAACTTGAAGTCATGAATTACTATCTACCTCATTGGAGACCTCGGACTATCTTTGATCAGACTTTACTGGCTTTATCTTGCGCTAAACATTATTCATGCTGTTCGCTTATCTGTACACTGTGGACATCTCGCTTGCAAACATGTACTCACTTGATTGTAATCTCTGTCGACGTCTCGATTGTAATCATGTGTTTCCGCTGACTGGATAGCACATGACAAAAGATTTTTGCTGTCCCTCTGTACACATGACAATAAACTAAACTAACTGACTAACCCAGGCAAATGTCTGCATCCCAACTCTGAGGATGAAGGTTATTCCTGGCCAGTATTAAGCTGAATGAAACCCAATTCACCTGAGGTTTAAATGACCGGGAAAAACTTTCACCTCAAAGTTGGGGTGCAGAAAATTGACTGACTTTAGTTATTTAGTTTAGTTTAACCATATATACATATATATATATATATATATATATATATATATATATATATATATATATATATATATATATCTCAACATACAGTACAGATAGAAACATAACTCACCATTAAAGTCTGGCAAGGAGTTGTGTTACTGAGGCTGAGAGGTACTTCTTTGGTTCAATGAAGGCAGCTGTCATCCTTTAAAATTGATTTGGAGCCAAAGAAAATATTGTCTTTTTATTGTCTGCATCCCCCACAGTAAGCCTGTTTTTTGTTGGAACAGATTTTACTGTTGTTGTATCACATCTCTTAAAGAGTCGTAGACCCTGAAGGATGTTCAGATTCAGACTAGTCACTTGTCATATACAGCAGGATGCAATGAAATTCATTGTTCGCATGAAGATCCTAGAGTACAGAGTTGAAAATCCATCAGTAAATACAATGAATGCAAAGCCGCAGAATGATAGCAGTGGGGGAAGATGCTTTTGATAAATGTGGAGGTCCAGGCTTTCAAGCTCCTTCATCTTATCCCAGAAGATAAAAGAGAGAAAAGTGAATGGTCAGGGTGACAGACATCCTTGATGATACTTTCAGCACATTTCAAGCTACATCTCAATTCCATCATTTATTTGTTTCAAAGTTGTGTAACTCCTTTGAGCGTCAGCATTAAAATAATAAATACTGGACTTTACAACAGACTTCAGAGTTTAGAAAGATGAGGGTGGACCTCATTGAAACTTTTCGAATAGTGAAAAGCCTGGATAGAGTGGAGTTGGAGAGGATGTTTCCACTAATGGGAGAGTCTAAGTCCAAAGGGCACAGTTCAGAATAAAAGAATGTAGCTTTAGAAAGGAGATGAGGAGCTGTGGAATGCATTGCCACAGAAGGCTGCAGAGGCCAAGTCAATAGATATTTTTAAGGTGGAGATTGATAGATTCTTGATTAGTAAGGTTGTCATAGGATATGGGGCAAAGGCAAGAGAATGGGGTTGAGAGGGAAAGATTGAATGGGGAGAAGACTTGATGGGTCGAATGGCCTAATTCTACTCCTAGAACTTATGATCTGATCAACTTCTTGTGACCAGTCAAGTACAACAGCAGATGAGACCTTAACTTGCCAAGGCTACTCCAACAACACTTCCCAAACCCACTACTTCAGCCACTAAGATACAAACAAAGAAGAAAGAGAAACAAGCTCGCAACTTCAGCAGCACAATGGCAATGCTGTTCGAGCAGCGGCCTCAGCGCCAGACACCTGGATCTGATCATGACCTTGGGTGCTGTCTGTACAGAGTTTGCATGTCCTCCCTGTGACCAGGCGGGTTTTCTCCGGGTGCTCCGGTTTCCTCCCACATTCCAAAGACTTGTATGTTTGTAGGTTAATTGGCTTCTGTAAATTGCCCGTTGTGTGCAGGGAGTGGATGCGACAGTGGAATAACATAGAGCTCGTGTGAAAGGATGGGAGACGTGGACTCGGGGGGTCAAAGTGTCAGTATTTTTCCAATCAAACATGCCTAGCTCTGCCATTAGCTTAGCAACAGTCCAATCCCATTCGGATCCCATGCACACTCATGCACATAAGCTGTACAGTTGCAGCTTGGAGCTTGTGCTGAGATGGGTGTCCACTGCTGCAACTTGTTTGTCCTTCCAGCGGAGGAGGTTTGGCTCAGGAGGTACGTGGGCTGCTGCAACTACAATTACATAGAGTATAGAACAGTACAGCACAGGAACGGGCCCTTCAGCCCACAATGTCTGTGCCATATCCCTTTATTCACTGCACTCCCATGTGCCTATCCAAAAGACTCTTACAAAACACTATTGTATCTGCCTCCACTTTGCAAAAACATTCCAGGTGCCCTCCACCCTGTGTAAAAAAAAAACGTGCCACACATCTCCTTTAAAGTTTCCCCCTCTCACTTTATAGCAATACGCTCTAGTGTTGGCCATTTCCACCCTGGGGAAAAGGTTCTGACTCTCAACCCTATCTATGCCTCTCATAATTTGATAGATTTACGGTATTTCAAGTCTTTCTTGAACCTCCGATGTTCCAGGGAAAACAATCCAAGTCTGTCCAAACACTCCCTGGAATTGAAACCCTCTAATCCAGGCGACATTCTGGTAAACCTCCTCTGCACCCTCTCCAAAGCCTCCACATCCTTCCTGTAATGGGGCGACAGGAACTGTAGGGAATGCTCCATTGCGGCCGAGACAAAGTCCTATAGAGCTGCATCATGAGTTATTGATTGCGCTTCCATTGTTTGTACTTGAATCATAACAAATATTTAGGAACAAGAAATAATGGAAGGGGACAAGCAGTTCCCAACTGTCATCAGGCAACTGAGCCATCCTATCACCAACTAGAGAGTGGTCCTGACTTACCATCAACCTCGTTTGAGAATCTTGCACTATCTTTAATGAGACGTGACTGGACTTTGCATTAAACGTTTTCCCTTTATCCTATAGGCAGCAGACGGTTTGATCGTAGTCATGTATTGTCTATCTGCTGATTGGATAGCACGCAACAAAAAGTTTTTCACTGTACCTCGGTACAGGTCACATTTCGGGTCAGGACCCTTCTTCAGAGTAATTGCAGTAGGAGGGAGAGAGGGGGGGGGAATCAAAGCTCGCACCATAAAAGCCTTTCACTGTACCTCATTACACATGACAATAATAATAGGTTGAACTAAACTACTGAAAAAATGTCATTGTCCGTACATTAACAGGGGTGGATTTCTGAGCCATTTACGATTCAATTTTACCTAATTTTACAGCTCCTTGCAAAAAATGTGCAGGAAGGAATTATTACACCTACCGGGTTGCCAGTAAAGTCTTATAAATGTCTTTGGGGATAGCTGGTGAACAATGAGCGAAAGCAATAATCTGCCCTGTAAATTCGATCATTTTATTTATTGCTTTCCATTCCAGGCTGACCTTATTTGGCATTCGCTTTTACGCAGCACTGATTTCAGTTTTATATCACTGCAGTACGTCGCATTAACTGAAAGATAGGGAAGAATAATTGCTGTCAAAACACAGCATTTTGTTTTTTATTGTTCCCTGGTTCTGTCTACTCGTGGCCACCTTCACCGAAATTGAGAAGTGTGACCTTAATAACAATCTAATTTGTACCAGTTAGGAGGTTTTATTCAGCAGAGCGCTGGCAGATAAAGGTTGCATCCTTCCAAGACCCTGCATGAGAAATTGGGCCCAACCTGTCACATTCATTGACTCAGAAGATTTATTGGAGTTTTGTTCGTGATCTTAAACCTATTCTCCAAGCCTGTATATTAAGCGACGTACGGCGTAAAATTGTAAATTTAATTATAATTAATATGGGCGGCACGGTGGCGCAGCGATTGAGCCTGAGACCCGGGTTCAATACTGACTATAGGGTGCTGTCTGTACGGAGTTTGTGCGTTCTCGTGGGAAGTCTCTGGGTGCTCTCGTTTTCTCCCACACCCCAAAGATGTGCAGGTCAATTGGCTTCTGTAAATGTTAATTGTCCCTGGTGTGTAGGATAGTGCTAGTGTACGGGGCAATCGCTGGTCGGCACGGAATGGGTGGGCCGAAGGGCCTTTTATCCACATTGTATCTCTATTCCAAACTAAACAAATGAAATAAACAAAAAATATTCCCCCAAGAAATATGGTGGAACTCCAAGTCATTTGTGTTTCAGAAGCAAGCGAACGCAGCCAACATAATCAAAGACCCTTCCCACCCCGGTCTTTCTTTCTTCTCCCCGCTACTATTAGGTCGGAGACAGGAGCTATAAAGGTCACACCACCGGATTTGGAAGCAGCTTCTACCCCTCTTCAATGAGCCAGGGCGCAGTCCCGATTTTTCAACCTACCTCATGATGGACATTGAATCTTTTTCTCTATAACAGTTCACATTTCCAATAGCAACTCCCAAACCTGGAAGAACAAAGGCACCAAGTGCATGGGATTCACAAGTTTATAAGTGATAGGAGCAGGATTAGGTCATTTGGCCCATCGAGTCTACTCCGCCATTTAATCGTGGGGGGGAGACAATTTCCCCCCTCCTTTCATCACACACGCACGCATGCACACGTAATGATCCTGGGAAAGACTTGAGAGACAGTGAAAGAAGGCCAAAAGTGGTGTCATTAAAATATGTATATATATTTGCGCTGAGGCCTAACATCGTGGAGCTAGCGGCCTCCAACTGGAATCAACCTTGATGGCTTCGGTCGCAGAGCCTGTGGACTTAACATCACGGAGCACGCTGACTTTGGAGGCTGTGCTGGCGTTGCCGCTGCGACTCGACTTCGGGGGCTTCGGCCACGGGCCCTGTGGACGGTAACATTGGGAGCTCGCAGGTCCCTGGTTGGTGACCGGCTTTCGGGAGCTCCAGCAACAACAGCAGCAGCTTCTGTTCCGAATTGTGGAGCTTGAATCAGCCCGTTCGCAGGGCCTTTCATCGCCCGGCGCGGCTTAAAATCGGCCGCGGGATCTACCATCGCCCGGCAGGGTCTTCAACATCTGGAGCCTCGATCGCCTTGACACAAAATATGGGGGGGATTGTCCCCCACCTCTCAAAACATGGGCCCTGTCTCCCCACCCCCCCCCCCCCCGGGATTTCTGCCCATGATCATGGCTGACCTATCTTCCCCTCTCAACACAATTCTCCTGCATTTTGATTTGATTCAATTCATTGTCATTGCACTTTTCAGTACAACAAATGGTTTAGCCTGCAGTCATAACATAGGATAAATAACAAAACACACACTCAACACAGTTTTTACATCCACCACAGTGAGTCCACCAGGCACCTCCTCACTGTGATGGAAGGCAAAAGTCTTAAGTCTTTGTCTCTTCCCTCCTTGCTCTCCCTCTGCGCTGAGGCGATCCAGGCCTCCGATGTTGTGATCCCGCCGGGTGATGGCAAGTAAGTCCCGCGGCTGAATCCGAGCTCCGCGAACGGGCCGGTTCAAACTCCGCGGCCCGGGGCGGTCAAAGCTGCCGAAGCTGCTGCCCTCCAATCCAGCGGATGCAGCTGTTGTTGCGGGAGCCCCGGAAAAACAGGTCACCAACCTGTGACCTGCGAGCCCCCGACGTTGATGTCGTCCACTGGTCCCGCGGCCAAGCCTCCGAGGCTCCGAAGTCGGGTCGCAACGCCACCACAGCCCCGAAGTCGGCCAGCCTCGCGTTGGTAAGTCCTGGCTCGAGGTCGGTCCCAGTTGGAGGCCGCCAGCTCCGCGATAGGCCTCAGCGGAGACGGAGATGGGGGATACGGCACGAAAGGGCGCATCCCCCCGAAGGAAGAGTCAAAAAACATATTTCAACAACCCCCCCACACATACACAAGTAAAATAAACCAAAATAAACTGAAACAACGGGACAAAAGAAAACAAAAAAAGAAAAGACAAACGGACTGCAGGCGAGCCGCAGCTGCAATGCAGCACCGCCACTTCCAGGGTTTATGGGCCAGGTCCCACATTTGCCCCATAAACCCCTGACACCCACACTAATCAAGAATCTGTCAATCTTTGTGTTAAAAATATCCATTGATTTGGCCTCCACAGCCATCTGTGGCAAAGAATTCCACAGATTCACCCACCCTCTGATGAAAGGTACTTCTAAAGGTACTTCCTTTTATTCTGAGGCTGTGCCCTCTGGTCCTGGACTCTCCCACCAGAGGAAACATCCCCTCCACATTCACCATATCCAGGCTTTTCCAGGGATTTCCATGGTCTGTGAGTTCTCTAAAGCTGCAGACATTTCTAACTCGGCAAACAACTCTTAAACCTTCACTGTCCCTTGTTCTAAATCCACTCCAAAATCAGCGAGGGACAACTTTCATCAGAAGATTGGAACCGTTTCCAGAGAGAGGTGGCTTAACGCCAACTAATGAAGGCCCGAATTCTAACTCTAACTCAAGTGAATGGTGGACAATAACAATGGCCTTGCCACCGACCTCTGCCCAGCAAAGGAAAACAAAAGCTCAACTATTTCTCTGACCCCCTTTATCTTGTCTCTCATTCTTTATATATTTTAATTCAATTCAATTCCATTCAATTAATTCAATTATACTTTTTTTTGTCACATGTATCGAGGTGAACAGTGAGATTCTTTGTTTATTGCATACAACCCGGTAAAATCATACAGCAGACCTCAACTGCCTGGACAAAGAGTCGCTACGTTTCTGATGCCACCAAAGTTTTAGAAATTCTTGGTACATTCTTATTGTCTCACAGTGGCTCCTTGCCGTGTCCCCCTTTGTTCTCGGTGGCCTTCTCCCCACTGTCCCTCTTTGCTCTTGGCGCCATGCTCTCCCTCCCCCCCCACCCCCCCCTTCACTGTGTCTCTCTTTAATATCGGCATCATCCTCTCCCCCCACTGAGTCCCTCTTTGCTCTCGGCAACCCCCCCCCCCCCCCCATTGGGTCCCTTTTTGTACTCTGTGCTCTACACCACCCCCCCCCCCCCCCCGGGCCCAGGTCCCTCTTCTCTTGGCGGCCAACCAATCGTTTGGCTCCACCGCACTGCCCTGTACCCTTCTGCCACCGCGAGTTGCATCCTAGGAGTTTTATTTGTCACATCTTCCCCGCTTGAATTTTCAATGCTGTTTCCCTTGCCCTGTCCCTTTCTTCCATATTCCTGCACTATCATTTGTGTTATGACCCTGGCTTAAATGTTTATTGAGCAACATGTTTATTCAGTTCACTATCCAATTTGATCAGAACACAGAAAGGTACAGCACAGGAACAGGCCCTTCGGCCCACAATGTCTGTGCTGAACGTGATGCCAACATAAACATATCTCATCTGGCTGCACATGATCCAAGTCCCTCAATTTCCTGTATATCTGTGCACCTGTCTAAAAGCCTCTTAAACTTGATTTTTCACCTTGAAACTTGAAGTCCGAAGTAGGATCCTGACTCAAATCGTTACCTATCCATGTTCTCCAGAGGTGCTGTCTGACCTGCGGTGTTACTCCAGCACGTTATGTCTTGTTTTGTAAATCAACATCTGCAGTTCCTAGTTTCTACAACATTGGTTTACCAATGTCCTTTCTGCATGAACTAACGCAGCTGTAAGCCATACTGAACTATCTATTTACCACGGCACCTCTATTTACCCACGAGAATTTAATGGACACATTTCCTGGGAAAAATGTGTCTAGCTCAGTGAAAATTATTTGCAGCACAGAATTGTGCAGTGCAAAAGAAAATTGTTTGACCCAGCGTGTTTACCAGCAGTTTAAAGGAGCAACACAATTAGTCCCGCTCCTTGCCCACTACTGTGCATTTGCCCTTTTAGAGAAAATAAATTTCATGCACTTCAGCTGTGAACTATTTGGAAAAGCTCTCGCTGTGTAAATGTTGAGGTTAAACATGTCCACATGAAAGGTGCCTCTTTCTTTACATCTGCAAGGTATCTTGCTGGTAACTTGCCCTGTGTCTCATTTACTTATGTAGATGGAATTCCTGCTCCAGTCCCATCGGAGTAGTGCCTGGAGTAGTTAGTTCTGAGTGAGCTCTGCGGCTCCATTTACCAGCCTTCCCCTTTCCTCCAGCCTTCTTACTTCTGAAGAGTATGTATGTGCTTCACTTTAGATGAGATACAGTGTGGAAACTGTACAGGCCCTTCGGCCCACCGAGTCCATACCGATCAACGATCACCCTGTACTATCCTAGCACTATCCTACACACACTAGAGATGTTTGCAGATTTTCAATAGCCAATTAACTTACAAAACTGCATGGCTTTGGAGTGTGGGAAGAAACCGGAGCACCCAGAGGAAAGCCAACGCAGTCACAGGGAGACCATACAAACTCCATACTGACATTTCCCATAGTCAAGATCAAACCTGGGTCTCCGGCGCTGTGCGGCACCAGCTCCACCCGCTGCACCACTGTGCCACCCCCTGTTCTGCACTCGCGATCTAAGGTGAAGTCCGCTGATCTTATTCTCTGCGTATAACCAATAAGCCCGTACTTCTACCCTAGTCCACAAACAACAGTTGGCTTTGGTTTTGGAACTAGGGGTTCATTGTTGAGAACCTGGGTTATTTGTTACATTAGGTACAGAACGAGTCTTCAACGTCTCGGAGAAAGAAAAGATTAATATATTCTAGGTTTAGGTTTATTATTTATTAACAAGGATCTGCTGATGCTGGCATTGAAAGACACAAAGTGCTGGAGTAACTCAGCGGGGCAGGCAGCATCTCTGGAGAACATGGGTAGGTGGTGTTTTGAGCCAGGATCTTTCAGACTCGATTTTTCGGATTGGCCCCCTTTTTCAGTCAGTCTGAAGAAGTGTCCCGCCCCAAAACACAAGTCTGAAGAAGGGTCCCAACCTGAAAGGTGAATCTGAAGAATAGTCCCAACCGGAAAGGTGAGTCTGAAGAATGGTCCCGACCCAAAATGTCACCTTCCCATGTTCTTCAGAGATGCTGCCTGCCCCGCTGATTTACTCCAGAATGTTGTGTCTTTCTTAGGTTTATTATTGCCATGTGTACAGTGAAAAACCTTTGTTTTGCATGCCATCTAATCAAATCAAATATTACCATACATAGATGCAATCGAGCCAAACTCAAGTACTGCAGGTATAGCAAAGGGTGCAAATATCACAGCATTTTAGTTCAGTTCAGTTTATCGTCACGTGTACTGAGGTACCGTGAGAAGCTAGTGCTGCGTGCTGTCCAGTCAGCAGAAAGACAATACATGATTACAATCGATCCATTTGCAGTGTATAGATACATGACGTTTAGTGCAAGGCAAAACCAGCAAAGTCCAACCAACGGTCACCAATGAGGTAGATAGTAGTTCAGCACAGCTCTCTGGTTGTGATAGGATGGCTCAGTTGTCTGATAACAGCTGTGAAGAAACTGTTCCTGAATCTGGAGGTGTGCGTTTTCACACCGCTATACCTTTTGCTCGGAGGGAGAGGGGAGTTAGCGCACCTGTACCAGAGACAAAGTCAATGTCAACAGTGAGGTATAGGTGAATTGGACAGTATCCTAGCTAATGGAAGGACTGTTCAGAAGCCTGTTAACAGAGGAGTAGAGGTTGTTCCTGTGTCTGGTGCTGCAGGCTGTCAAGCTTCTGTATCTGACTATCTTCATGCTAGGTCCTTGCAACCGTGAATCAGAGGCCTCATGATTTATTAGTTTGTCTTACTGAGCCCAAGGCACTCACCACTAACTCTAAATAAAAACTTGCCCTGCACATCTCCTTGAAACATTGCCCCTCTCACCTTAAATCTATGCCCTATGTTATTTGATATTTCCATCCCAGGAAAAGGTTCGGACAGTCTATTTGTGCCTCTCATACTTTTATGCATTTCTATTCAGTTTCCCCGAATCCTTCGGCATTCCCGAAAAAAAAAAATCAAGCCTATCCAACCTCTCCCTGTGATTAACACCCCTTAATCCAGGCATCATTCTGGTAAACCTCCTCTGCACCCTTTCCCGAACCTCCACATCCTTCCCATTATGAGGTGTCCAGAACTGCATGCAATACTCCAAACGAAAGTCTTATAAAGCTGCATCACGACTACCTGACTCAGTGCTTTGTGCTCCGACCTATGTAAACAAACATACCACATACCTACTTTACCACATTATCCACTTGTGCTGTCATTTGCAAGAAGAGACCTGAACTTGGACCACAGGATCCCTCAGTACATGTTTAAGGTCAACCTCAGTACATGTTAAGATAGTAAAGAGTGTTTTATTGTCAAATGTCCAGAAATGGAACAATGACAGTCCTACTTGCAGCAGCACAACAGATATGTAAATATAGTATGCTGTAAACATGATAATGAACAACAAACTAAGTTCAATAAACATAAGAAAAACTATAATAGTGCAGACAAAATCAATGCTGTCAAGTCTATGAAATTCAGAGCTTATTTAAAGATTGCCGTGTTTAATAGCCTGAGTGAAGAAGCTGCTCCTGAACCTGGACACTACAGTTTTCAGGTTCCTGGACCTTCTTCACGATGACAGGAGTGAAATGAGAGCGTGGCCAGGGCAGTGTGGGTCCCTGATGATGCTGGTTTCCTTATTGAGGCAGTGACTCCTGTAGATCCCTTCAATGGTGGGGAGGTCAGAACCCGTGATGGACTGGGCAGTGCTCACCACTTTTTGCAGTCTTTTTCATTCAAGTTGCCGACCTAGGCTGAGATGAAACCGGTCAATATGCCCTCTACTGTCCACCTGTAAAATTTCAAGAGTGTTCGTCAACATGCCAAATCTCCTCAATCTTCGAAGGGATGTCGTAATGGCTTTTCTTATGATTGCATCAGCATGCTGGGACCAGGATACTTGTTCAAAGACATGCAACCCCAGGAATTTGAAGTTGTTGACTCTCTCCACCGCCGACCCATCGATGAAGAGAGGTTCGTGGATCATCGACCTTCCTCTTCCAAAGTCAATAATCAGTTCCTTGGTTTTACTGACACTAAGTGCAAAGTTGTTGTTCTGGCACTTGACACAAAATGCTGGAGTAACTCAGCGGGTCAGGAAGCATCTCTGGAGAAAAGGATTTGGTGAAGCTTTGTGCTGAGACCCTTCTTCAGATCAGACGGCGTCTTCAGATGCTATGCTGGCATCATTTGAGCAGTTGATCGATCTCCCTCCTATTCTCCGAGTCATTGCCATCTGTAATTCATCCTCCCATTTTACCTCCCAAAGTGCAGCACCTCACACTTGCTTTCTGACCATGAGGGACCCAGAGTCATGGAAGATATTAACTGGTGCATTGCAGGTGAAACCAGACACAACTACAACAAACTCTCCAGTGCCAGATGGCAATAATGAGAAACCAATTGAAGAAGGATTGAGAAGCTCGGTGTTGATTGTGTGTTGATATATTTTATGAGCAAGAGAGTGCCAGCAACATCAATATTTCCTTTTTTTTGTCCTGCTACTTCATAAATAGAAGCATTAGATGTGCGCCATAGATTGTTTCAATCTATAATATTTTCCTGTTTATGCCTGCAGAATATATTTAAGAAAATAAATGCAATATCCACTACTCAGTGAATGAAAACCAATATGTACTTCAAGGCAAGATTTGATATACCTGGGAGAGGAGATTAATAACCTGTCCATGCATTTACTTTGCTGCATCGTTCAGCTTTGGAGTGCACATCTTGATTTATATTGATACATCCACTTTGTATATCAGAAGTAACACTTCAGCCTCGAGAAGATCCGGCCCATTAAAGATGAATGCCCGCGGCACCATTGTTGTATTGCTGAGGATTAACCGCAAGTTTTTATTCCCCCTCTCCAGCTGTCCCTCGTACAAGTGCTACCCAGTGCAGCTCAGTTCCCGAGCCCAGGTACGGACGAAGAATCGGCTCCGAGTTTTCCGCTGGTTCCGTCATCCGTTTTGAGTGCAACCCGGGATATCACCTGCAAGGCTCTAAGGCTATTCGGTGTCAGGCTGTGTTCAATGGGTTGGCGCAGTGGAACGACACGATACCAAGCTGTGCAGGTAAGTACGGAGCAAATCAGGAAATTTGCATGCGCGTTGAAACTTCAAAGCCTTTTATTTTTAGCAAGGTAGCAATATATGCAAATCCACTCACCATAAAAGCTGCTTCAGCTCCCCCTGTGCTCTATCGCATTAAAACAGCATTCTTCACCGTCCCAATCAGCAGCAAAATCGATTGATTTTTCACCCCTGTATTGCAGCGATTCGGTCAATAATTGACCAATTTTATTTTACAAATAATGGAGGTTGGTTGAGTCATGCTCAGACTTTACTGTAGAAACTGCAGATGCATAAAGACACAAAGTGCGAGAGCAACTCACCAGTGCAGTAGCACAGGGGCGACACAGTGGTGCAGCTAGAATCACTGCCTTGCAGCGTCAGAGACCTGGGTTCAATCATGGCTACTATGCTGTCTGTATGGAGTTTGCACGTTCTCCCTGTGACCAGGGTGAGTGTTCTTCGGGTGCTCCGGTTTCCTCTCAAACTCCAAAGACGTACAGATTGGTAGATTGATTGGCTTCTTAATTGTAAATTGTCCCTAGTGTGCAGGATAGTGCTAGTATACAAGGGGATTGCTGGATGGCATGGGCTCGGTGGGCCGAAGGGCCTGTTTCTGCTCTGCATCTCGAAAGTAAAGTGTAAAGTTGGTACAAAGTGTTGGACTAACTCTGCCTGGCTGTGTCCTTTTCATACTCTACAGTGTACTAATCAAACCGCACTGTGAATAATGCCCTTTTCCCCACTCACCCTGGCTGCAGTTCAAGAAGAAACAGATGATTTTGTGCCGAGGCAGAACCGACTTACAGTATAGGGAAATTTGATAATAAATGGTATGAAAGAGGTTGACATGAAATAATATTTTAAATATATATTTTAAATTCAATCGTGTAATTGACTTATGAATAGGAAGTACATTGGGGGAAATATGTTCTCCCAATCATATTGAATTATAAATGGATGGTATAACATGGGTTTGTTGTTTTCTTTTATCCTTGAAATATAAGAAAGACTCAACAACATCTGCAGCTGGATTGGAGATTGAGGAATGAATCCGAAGAGTATTTAAAAATAAAGGATTAATCAAAGTGGTATTTAGGCAATAAATGACTCTAATTGCTGGACTAACTTAGCGGGTCGTGTGGCATTGCTGGAGAACATGGACAGGTGACGTTTTGGGTCAATACCTTTCTTCAGACTCTGAAGTAGGGTCTCGACCCAAAACGAGTCTAAAGAAGTGTCCCAACTCGAAACATCATCTATTCTTGTTCTCCAGAGATGCTGCTTGACCCGCTGCGTTACTCTAGCACTTTACGATTTTTTTTCCGTAAACAGCAGTTCCTTGTTTCTACATTCTTTCAGGATTTAGGCAATGATAGCCATGATGTTAAGAGCATTTTATTGTCTTATGCACTGGAAATGGAACAATGACTTTATTTCTTGCTGCATCTTTATGGGCATGTTAAATGCAACAATGCAACAAATAAGTTTGTAGTAAACAATAGTACAATGAATTATCAGTTATACCAGGTAACTAGCCCTTAATTGTGGAAGCCGACGTATATAGCACATCCTTATACAAAGCCCACTGTAGTTGTGGATTATGGTGGTTGTGTCTACAGTATTTATTAACGGACGGCACAGTGGCCAGCAGTGGATTGCAGCCTCATGGCACTAGAGGCCCGTGTTCGATCCTGACCTTCAGTGCTGACTTTACAAAGTTTGTCCGTTCTCCTTGTGACCGCGTGAGTTTTCTCTAAATTCTCCGCTTACCTCCCACACTCCATAGACGTACAGGTTTGTAGGATACAAGTTGTTCCTAGTGTGTAGGATAGTGTTAGTGTAGTGGGGGGGAGGGGGGTGTTCGTTGGTCCTCGCAGACACGGTGGGCCGAAGGACCTGATTCCACGCTGTATCTTTATATTTTTATGTAGTTCAGTGCTGAGGTATCGTTTTTGTTGGGAGTGTGCAAGATAGTTGATAGGAAGAAGCTAATCTTGAACCTGAAGGTAATGGTCTTGGGCTCCTGTACCTTTTACCATATAGTAACAGCAGGATAAGGGCATGGCGTGTAGCCAGTGTGGTGTAGCTGCCTTCTGGTAGTGTATTGCTCTGTCTGCCAGGACCTGCTAGAGCTCCTGATTGGTGGCCGTTTTAATTCTCCTTTCCGTCCTCGGCCTCCACTGTTACCAGAGGCATTGTTTTTCCATATGGACACAGCTCAGACCATTATACAAACCAACCTCCCTTCCATTGACTCCATCTACACGTCACACTGCCTCTGCAAGCCCACCAACATAATTAAGGACCAGTCTCAACCCTCTTCTCCCCTCTCCCTTCAGGCAAATGTGAAAATGCACACTTCCAAATTCAGCGACAGTTTTTCCCCAGCTGTTATCAGGCAACAGAACCATCCTCTCACCGACCAGAGGGCAGCCCTGATCTACCATCTACCTCTCTGGAAACCCTCGGACTATCTTTAATTGGACTTTACTGGACTTTACTTAGCACTAAACGTTATTCCCTTCTTCATGTAACTGTACACTGTGGACGGCTCGATTGTAATCACGTATAGTCTTTTCGCTGACTGGTTAGCACACAACAAATGCTTTTCACTGTACCTCAGTACATTTGGCAATAAACAATAAACCAACTAATGAATGAAGCAAACTGAAAGAAAAGCAAAGATAGACACAAAATGCCAGAGTAACTCAGCGAGTCAGGTAGCATCGCTGAAGAAAATTACGTTTCAGGTGGGGACCCTTCTTCAGAAGAACAGCAACTCGTATTCTGCTCGATATTCTGCACCCCATCAGCATTATCTTTGAATTCCTCAATTTCAGATAACACCCCTCACCTCATCTTAACTGCCTTATTCCCCTCTGCCACTCACGCTGGGCTAACCTTTATTTCACCCAGAGAAAACCCACATGGTCAGAGAGGGAACAATAGACAATAGGTGCAGGAGTAGGCCATTCAGCCCTTTGGCCGTTCGAGCCAACACCGCCATTCAATGTGATCATGCCTGATCATACCCAATCAGTACCCCGTTTCTGCCTTCTCCCCATATCCCCTATCTAGCTCTCTCTTGAAAGCATCCAGAGAACCTGCCTCCACCGCCCTCTGAGGCAGAGAATTCCACAGACTCACCACTCCCTGTGAGAAAAAGTATTCCCTCGTCTCCGTTCTAACACTCCATACAGACAGCACCTGTAGTCAGGAACATACACACTCCGTACAGACAGCACCTGTAGTCAGGATCGAACCCAGGTCTCTGACGTTGTAAGGCAGCATCTCTACCACTGTGCCACCATGCTGTCCCTTAAAGATGCTTATGAAAGATGTTGCAGAGATATTGTTAAATCTGTTTAACAATAAGCAAAAGGTGTAATATTGAACAGTTATAGAGGAAACTGGTCCATGGGCGCAACTTTCCCATTCCAACCAACATGTCCCATCTACACTAGTCCCACCCACCTGCGTTTGTCCTATATCCCTCTAAACCTGTCCTATCCAAATGTTTTTTAAACGTTAGAATCATACCTGCCTCAACTACTTTCCCCAACAACTCGTTCCATACACCCAGCAAAAAAAAACGTTTTATAAAGTTGCCACTCGGGTTCCCGTGAAATCTTTCTCCCCTCACCATAAACCTATATTTTAGGTTAGAGAGTTGGCATTAGACTTGCATTGAAGGAGGGAGATGAAATGTGGGAGTTTCAGTTCAGTCGTCAGTGGAGAAAATAATAGTAACCTCATATGACAAAGAAAATTAGAAAATGTCTTGAAACCAAAGCTGTGACAAGCTTTCCGAAGAGAAGTTCTTGGTTGAATAAGCTCACTGATTTCTTGGAAGAGGTTCCAGAGTGTGAAATGTGATGTAGCAGGATTTCTCGGCGACCGAGAGAGAGAAAAGCGGGTAAGAGAGAGCTTTCCAGATTTACAAAAGGTGAGATGTGTAACCCCGCAAAGATCAGTGCTGGGATTACTACGGATGCTCACGATTTCTAATACTGTGTAAGGTTTTAGAATCTAAACCATAATTGCAAGACTTGTGCATGAAAATAAAGGATACTTTACTTTACTTACTTACTTTATGACATATAAATGGCGCAGGGTGGGGGGGGGGTCAACAATTACGATGTAGGTACAATGCGGAAAAACTGCTGAAAGGTGTGAAGAAAACCAAAGAATGGGTTTAATATTGGAAAGCAGATTTCAACACAGATAAAAATGAGCTTCAAACCTGTGGTAGACAGATCAAATGGTTATTTAGTTCTTAGAAAGTAAGAGCTTTTTAAATGTGATAAATCAAATGGTGTGGAAGATTATTTGCCTCACAGACTCAAGATCCGGGTTTGATCCTGACTAAGGGTGCTGTATGGATAAGTTTTTCTTTAGATATTTTTTTGTTCCAAAGTGTCTCACAATCGATATAGATATAGGTACAGGGAAAATAAATAGGATTGAAGGCAGACTATTCTGGTAGGGAACAATAGACAATAGGTGCAGGATTGTAGGCAGAGTTGCATCAATAATGACGGGTGGCACGGTGATGCAGCGGTAGAATTGCTGCCTTACAGCTCCAGGGACCTGACTACGGGTGCTGTCGGTACAGAGTTTTACGTTCTCCCTGTGGCCGCGTGGGTTTTCTCCAGGTGTCCTGGTTACCTCCCATGTTCCAAAGATGTGTAGGTTTGTAGGTTTGTAATTGGCTTGTGTAAATTGCCCCTAGTCTGTCGGATAGTGTTAGTGTATGGGTGATCGCTGGTCAGTGTGGGTGGGGCCAGTATTTCCACACAGTATCTCTGAACTAAACTATGTTAAGGAAGGACAGAGACGCATAACAACACTCTTATCACACAAATAACCTTATGGTTTATCTTCCCGGGTTTGGAGATCACTTTTATCTGTGTTGAAATTGATTTGACTATATTCAAACGGTTGTGTAAACCTCCACTCACAATAATATCTAAAGGGTGGAGAAGGACTGCAGATGGAGTAAAAATAAATTAAATGAGCCAAAGAGTTAGCTATGCATTTGGGAAAGGAAGTTTGATAGGGAAATAATCAATAAAAGGATACTAGGTAGCTCAGCACATCAGGCAGCATCTCTGCAGAACAAGGATAGATAACGTGTTGTTTCGGGACCATTCTACAGACTGATTGAGAGGGTGGGGAAGGGGGAGAAAGAAAGCTGGAAGAGGAGAGGCAAAATAAAGGGTGGCAGGTAAGATGTGGACACTAGGCGAGGGGGGTAAGAATCAATACCTGGGTCACTCAGAGAGAACAGAAATTCCTCCTTATCTCCATTTTAAAGCTACGTCCTTTTATTCTGAGGCTGTGCCCTCTGGTCCGAGACTCTACTACCGGTGGAAACATCCTCTCCACATTTATTCTCTGTAGACCTTTCACTATTTGGTAAGTTTCAATGAGGTCCGTCCCCCCCACATCCTTCTAAACCCCAGCGAGTACAGGCCCAGTGGTGTCAAACGTTCATCATACGTTAACCCAGTTATCCCCGGGATCAATCTCATAAATCTCCTCTGGACCTTTTCCAATGGCAGCACATCCCTGTCTCGGACGTAGAGCCCAAAATAGGCTCACAATAGGCAGCCCAGAAGAGAGTTGCAGATGGAGGCCCCAAGATGCAGATCCAGATGTTGAAGATCTAAGGATGATTAGAATTTCTTCCACAGCTGTTTCAGTCTCTCTGCATAATCGTGCATAAACCAATAAAAATGATCAATAACCCACTTTCTTCAGCGTTTTCCACAAAGCTATTGAGGGCCGGAAATAAATTATCTTATCTTCGGAATTAATGCACAAAAATCACGTAATCCGGCTGAATGTGAATGGAGGATGCAGAGATTCTTGTAAGGATATTTGTCATACTTGTCCATGGATTAGAGATGCTGATTTTAGTGATTGATGCATTTTGTATTCACATGAAATGACCCTGTTATGTTAATGTCTGCAGTAACGTAGCAGATGGAAGGGCTTCCCATGAACATATTAAGTGTCTGCCCGCTTATGTTGAAAATAATAAATGCAAGGTTAATGCTTATGCAATGTGTGCCCCACTCTCCATTAAATTTGCACACAATTTGTCAAGGAAAGGGAGATAAGGATGCAGTGGCAGAAAGCGGACACGAGCTGGATTTAAAACGAGGACCGAGTGAGAGTAAAGTCTATGAATTGGATGGAAAGTGATATTAAAGCAAAAATCGACAGTGTTGCAATTCCTGACCATTAAATTTGAGATTAAGGAGCAATTTTGCTGGCATATTAACTAAAAATGATAGAACAGTGACAGACTTTAGGCTTTCAACTTTAGAGATACAGCGTGGAATCAGACCCTTTGGCCCACCAAGTCCATGCCGACCAGCGATTTCCCCCCCCCCCCCCCCCCCCCGTACATTAACTCCATCCTGCACACGAAAAACAAAGCCAACCTACAGGCCTCCACGTCTTTGGAATGTGGGAGGAAACCGGAGCACACGGAGAATACCCACGCGGTCACAGAGAGAACGTACAAACTATGGACTGACAGCACCCGTGGTCAGGATCAATCCTGGGTCTCTGGCGCTGTGAGGCAGCAACTCTATCACGGCATCACTGTTCCACCCCAGTTGGAGATTTCAATTGTTACTGGGGAAAAAACTAGAATATAGATCCTGTTTTGGTGATGTATCTCTAAAGTCTAAAGCATGCAATGTATAAAACAATGTTTAACTATGGATAACACTATATATATATATATGTGTGTGAGTTTGTGCGTGTGTGTGTGTATGTATGTGTGTGTGTGTGTGTGTGTATGTATATTATATATATATATATATATATATATATATATATATATATATATATATATATATATAATAGATTGTCACCAAATAGTACTGGGGCGCAGTAATTCAGAGGCGGGCCAGGCAAATAAGCATCTTTACTGGAAGGATAGGAAAATGTTTTGGGTTGAGACCCTTCTTCAGACCCGAAATGTCACCCATTCCTTCTCTCCAACCCAGCAAACTGGACTCAGTGCTTGTTGACAGCTTTCTATCGTTGCAGTTATAGTGCCCTCTCTAATGTAGTATCAGTTCTGATAAATACAGGTTGACTAAGCTGATAAATTCCAGACCAGCACAAGTCATGGAAGAGTGCCTTTCACCAAGTCCATCATCTTTCTTATCGGGGCCAATATGTTTGACTTGCCCCCATTACATAGCCACCACCTTTGTGTTGAACGGAAAGATGTTCTAATCCAATGCACTTAGATTGCACAAGCTTCCTTAGCGCGTCAAGGGTGTAAAGGGACGGTGAACTTTTCTTTCCCAAGATGGAGCAAGGGGGCTGGAAAATGAAAACTGACCACAGAAACAGTGACTCAGTAATGGCATGTCTTAACATGGAGACACCAGGTACTGCAGATGCTACTTTACAATAAAAGGCAGAAAGTGCTGGTGTGACTTTGCGGGTCAGGCAGCATCTCTGGAGAATATGGCAGCTCTAACCTACCACCTACTTTGCTGGAGACCATTGCACTTTCTTTAGTAAAGTTTTACTGGACTTTATCTTGCAATAAATTGTATTCCCTTTATCCTGTATCTGTACACGGTGCATGGCTTGAATGTAATCATGTGTAGTCTTTCTGCTGACTGGATAGCACGCAACAAAAAAGCTTTCCACGTGAACAACAATAAACTAAACTAAACTAAACGTGGATGGGTGACATTTCATGTCAGGATGCTTCATCAGAGTAATTGTAACAGGGGAGAGAGACCTGGGGGGGTGGGGGGTAAGATAAATCCTGGCAAGCGATAGGTGGACACAGGTGGGGGGGGGTTGATTGGCAGATGGGTGGACAAAAGTCAGAATTAAAAGAAGATACAAAGTTGTAAGATGAGGAGAGAAATGAGATGTGTTGCTGGAGGAAGAGACATAGGCAGAAGGGGACGGAAGCGGAGTGACAATGGTGTGCGAGGGTGGAATAAATGGGCATTTAAGTGGGCACAGGGAAGCAGGTTGTTTGTTTTACCCGCTAAGCATGCAATTTCATAAGTTGAGAGCTAGATTGTTGAATTCTGGAGCTCTCTGAATAACAATGGAACCTGAAATAAAAACAGGAAGGAGTGTAAGGAGATGCATAAGTTCATGAGTCATCGGGGCAGAATGAGAACATTCAGCCCATCGACTCCACTCTGTCATTCATTCATGACTGATCTATCTTTCCCTCTCAACCCCATTCTCCTGCCTTCTCCCCGTAACCTTTGACGCCCTTAAAAATACCCATTGACCTCCACAGTTGTGTGTGGCAATGATGACCACAGATTCACAACCTTCTGACTAAAGATATTCCTCCTCATCTCACATAGAATTATTTTGGATCGATACATTAATTCATAACAAAGCAACAGGGATTCACCAAAGTTGAATCCATCTTATCGGTCCCTGAACCTCAATGTGAATTACAATGGATTAGATAGAATTCAATGGTGTGGATTAAATACTTGGCGTTATGTTCATTTGTCATATTGCCAGAACAAATTTTATCTTTTTTAATTTGTGCCCCAGGTGTATTTGGTTAATGGGAGGTTTATTGTAACTTTCATCTTTTGCTAATTTGGTGTTGGCTTAGATAACCTACCAGAAAAGAGTCAGCTGAGACACATTTTCCACCATCTACCTGCAATCCAATTGGGGAGGAGAAGACTGTAGCTGACCCAAGTCTTTACTTTAGACTTTAGAGATGCAGCGTGGAAACAGGCCCTATGTCCCACTGAGTCTGCGCCAACCAGCGATCACCCCATAGGTTAGCATTATCCTGCACACACTAAGGATAATTTACTTGTTGAGGTGTTGCTGAGTCTGGGCAGTGCACAGATTCGGTACCGTCTGGTAGATGAGAGCAGGGGCCGAGCACATGGACTGGACGAGGCCTGCAGCAGCATGGAGTAGTGCAACAGCAGTGGTGGACACCTACAACTTCGCTTGGCCAGGCCAACCCTGCAATGCCCCGCCCTTTATGGCCAACTGCACATCAAGCAACTTGAGGGGGGACCTCATTGATACTTACAGAATAGTGAAAGGCCTGAATAGATTGGATGTGGAGAGGATATTTCCCACTAGTGGGAGAGTCTAGGATCAGAGGGCAAGGACTCAGAATAAGAGGACGTACCTTTAGAAATGAGATGAGGAGGAATTTCTCAAGCCTGGAGTTATTAAGACCAGTAATCACAGGCCTGTTGCACTGACCTCTGTAGTCATGAGGACCCTTGAAAGGTTTGTTCTAGCCAAGCTTAAAAATATCGCAAACCCCCTGCTGGACCCTCTGCAGCCAGTTGTGGGGACTCTGGTCTGTTTGATGGACTGGGTTACACCCCTGTCTTGGGCAGAGCTGTTCCCAAACCAATCTGCGAAGCAAACCAACAGAATGTTTTTGTACATACGACAATTAAACGCTCTTGACTCTTGAACATTTTTTATTTTTCAAAGTTGTCACAGTGACGCAGCGGTGGAGTTGCTGAGTTAGATCGCCAGAGACCCAAGTTCGATCCTGACCGTACATAGTTTGTACATTTTCCCCCTGACCTACTTGGGTTTTCGCCGGGATCTCCAGTTTCCTCCCACACTCCAAAGATGTACTGGTTTGTGGGTTAATTGGTTTGGTAAAATTGTAAATTGTCCCGAGTGTGTGTAAGATATTGCTAGTGTATGGGGATCGCTGGTCGGCGTAGAAGTGGAAGGGCCGGTTTCCACGCTGTATCTCTAAACCAAACTGAACTAAAATGAAACCACCAGTACATTGCTTTGCTGTTTGTGAAGTGGCACAACATTGACTTAGGAGGATTTTGTTTTGTTCTAGTGCCCTGTGAAGGAAACTTGACGGACCGCAGAGGCACCATCCTCTCACCAGGCTATCCAGAGCCCTACGGTAACAGCTTGAACTGTGTGTGGAAAATCAGGGTAACCGAGGGAGCAGGTATACAGGCAAGTTGGTTGTATGCAGAAAGAACACCTTTTCCTTTAGGCGGCTCTTGTGCACACCCCCCTCCCGTTGCCTTACGCGTAGACCAATTTAATTCCATATATGGGGAGTGGGGGGGGATGCGAAGCCTGGTTCGATGCTGCGAGCAGATCATAAACTGTTCGATGAACCTTTTGTAAACTTGTCGGCCCCAGAAACGTGGCGACTCATTGTACACAGCCCAGGCGAGCTCTGCTGTGTGATTTTACCAGTTCGTATGCAAAAACAAAACATTTCACTGAACCTTGGTACACGTGACGATAAAGTATAATTGAATCATTGATGAAATTGCTTCTTTGTCCTGATTAATCAGTTAACATTGTCACAATAATAATTGATAAATAAAGGGATGAATTTTGATCTGAAACGTGCATTATTTGATGTGCTAAGCAATAGGGTGTTCATTTATTCCGTTCAAACGTTATGAAGTCATAAAAGTCTCTCGGTTGTGTTGGAAGGAACAGATTGGCTAATCGTTCCAGAAAGTGCATTTTTAATTTCTGTGCAATTGGGATCAAAACTGATTAAACGTGACCAAGAGGTCATTACAACTGAATTAGTGGTTTCATTTTAATCCTTACACATATTTATAGCACATAGCCGCTTTTTCTATAGTGTGTGAATGAGATTTAAGTGTAGTGATCTAATCAGACTGCGAATTTTACTGCAATTGAATACTGATTTTGTTGAATAGATTCAAGTGATAAGCTTTGCCACCGAACACAACTGGGACTCGTTAGAAATATACGATGGTGCCGATGCAACTGCACCGAGACTTGGCAGCTTCTCAGGTAAGAGACTTTATTCCTTGGAGTGCTGAAGCATGAGCGGTGATTTTATAAGAGGTGTCAAATCATGAGAGGAATAGATGGGATAAACGCACAGAGTATTTTACCCAGAGTAGGGGAATCGAGAAGCAGAGGATATAGGTTTAAGGTGAGAGGGGGAAAGATTTAACAGGAACTTGAGGGGCATATTTTTTTAATACAAAGGGTGGTGGGTGTATGGAACGGGCTGCCGGAGGAGGTTGTGGTCACAGGTACTATCATAATGTTTAAGAAACATTTGGACAGGTACATGGATAAGACTGGTGTAGAGGGATAAAGGCCAAGCGCAGGCTGGTGGGAGTAGTGCATATGGCATGTCAGTCGGCGTGGGCTAGTTGGGCCGAACCCCCTGTTTCCATGCTGTATGACTCAAATATCGCCTGTCTTTCAATCAAAAGAAATAACAGCTAATATGTCATTTTTACAATCTATAAAATAATTGCAATAGAGGCATCTTATGCCTAAAGTGGTTCAAGTCATTGAGTTATATAGCATGCAAACAGGCCCTTCGGCCTAACTTGCCCGCACCGACCAAGATGCCCATCTACACTAGTCCCACCTGCCTGCCTTTGCCCCATATCCCTCTATCCATGGACCTGTGAATGTTTTTGAGCTGGTTGAGGCAGGTTCCATCGCAATGTGTAAGAGCCATTTGGACAGGTACTAGGATGGGAGGTTTAGAGAGATATGGGCCAAACGCAGGCAGGTAGGACGAGTGTAGATGGGACATTTTGGTCGGTGTGGACTCGGTGGGCCAAAGAGCCTGTTTCCACGCTGTATGGATCTATGAATTTCTGACCCTGTGACCCATTAATACAATGTGACTGCCAGTCCATACAGACCCCACCACCTGAAACTTACATTCAGTTCAAGTAGTTTGTCATCCCAATACATAGACTCCAATTGTGCTTTCTGAGGCACTGTCCTTATCTATTCTTAAAAAAACATCGAAGTGGAATTGCAAATAAAGGACAATGTTTCAGCAATGAAAACATCCTGTCAAAGTGAATAGTTTCTGCTCTTTGTTACTGTTCCAGGGCTCCTGGCTGCTGGTGTGCGATAAGGGACAGGAATACCTGAGTATCTCACAGCAAACGTGATAACTTGATTCATATTACGCGTGCTGCTCTGATCAAGGGCGGGGGGGGGGATTATTTCTGTCCGATTCCCTGCCGACCAGTTGGACTGAACGAGAGGCAATGGTGCTTTATCTTTTCTAGGTACTACTGTCCCTGCACTGTTGAACAGCACTTCCAATCAACTCTACCTGCACTTTCATTCAGACATCAGTGTGGCAGCAGCCGGCTATCACTTGGAATATAAAAGTAAGTGGTGCATTTATGCTGACACACTGGAGCAGAACCAAGTGCAGGCCAATTGTCTGATTTTTTTTGTGCCATTTTATGGCGCTTTTTCATGAGTCAAGGAGCAGCGGAATTTTAATTGTCCATGGTTCGTGGCATACTGTGACCTCTGTTACACTGTACATTTCTTATTTTGAATGATGGACCCATGTGAGGAATCGGACGGGTAAAAGCAGAGTCCCTTGCCCAGAGTAGGGGAATCAAGAACCAGAGGACACAGGTATAGGGTGAGGGGGGAAAGATTTTATAAGAATCCGTGGGATACCTTTTTCACACAAACAGTGGTGGGTGTACGGAATGAGCTGCTGAAGGAGGTAGTTGAGGTTGGGACTATCACAATGTTTAAGAAGCATTCATACAGGTACATGGATAGGACAAGGTTAGAGGGATATGGGCCAAACGTGGGCAGATGGGACTAGTATAGATGGAGCATGTTGGCCGGTTTGGGCAAGATGGGCTGAAGGGCCTGTTTCCACACTGACTCTCTTACCTACTTCAGCACCCATAGCTTCCAATGCCCTTGAAACTTCACTCCTCAGCCAAAGAGGGTGGTGACCAAATCCCTATTAGTGGAACCTATACCTACGTGGCCCAGTGGTGCCGCAGTGGAGCTGCTGCCTCACGGCGCCAGAGTCTCGGGTTCGATCCTGACTACGGGTGCTGTCTGTACTGAGTTTGTACATTCTCCCCGTGACCGCGTGGGTTTTCTCCGGGTGTGCGGGTTTGTAGTTTAATTGGCTTCGGTAAAAATTTCAAAATGTCGGCAGTGTGTAGAATAGTGTTGGTGTACGGGGTGATCACTGGTCACTCGGTGGGCCCAAAGGCCGGTTTTCTGCACTATTATCTCTAAACTAAGTGAACAGCTTTTTGTTGCTTGCTATTGAGTCAGCAAAAAATATATACATGATTACAATCATGCCATCCACAGTGTACAGATACAGGATAAAGAGAATATTGTTTGTGCGAGATAAAGTCCAGTAAAGTGTGATTAAAGATAGTACAAGGGTCTCCAATTAAGTAGATAGTAGGTCAGGAGCGCTCTATATTTGTTGATGGGATGGTTCACTTGCCTGATAACAGCTGGGAAGAAACTGTCCCTTGAATCGGGAGGTGTGCGTTTACATACTTCTCCACCTCTTGCTTGATTGTAGAAGTGACCAGGGTGAAACTGGTCCTCGATTATGCTGGCGACCTTGCCAAGGCAAGCGTGTAGTGTAGATGGAGTCAGTGGAAGAGAGGTTGGTTTGCGTGATGGTCTAGGCTGCATCCACAACTCTCGCGGTCTTGGATGGAGCCGTTCCCAAACCATGCGGTGATGCATCCTGATGAGTTTTGGGTTGGGACCCATCTTTAGACCCTTCTTCCCGACCCAAAATATCGCCAATCCATTCCCGCCACAGATGCTACCTGACCTGCTGAGTTACTCCAGCACTTTGTCCTTTCACTTGATCGGTCCAATATGATTCAGTTTTAATTATCCAGGGCTGCCATCGTCTGTGTTCACCACAATGTTCACTCTCCCAGAACAAGAGAAGGTAATTTCCAATCCATGACACTGGTGTCTATAAACCTGTTGCACAGGTAACTATACCTGAAGTAAACTGACAAGTAAATAAAGACAGTTCAGTGCTTACAGTTAACTGTGCTGATGTATGACAGTATATAACCATATTGTCATACATCTTATTGAGTGCAACAAGCATATTTTTACTGATTGCCTTTTTGTCGTCGAATTTTGCGGTTATTTAACTAGCTGACATTGAAATAGGTTATTCATAGCAACTTAAGCTCCCACTGGAGCCTATTAGCACACAATTTAGTTTGGTTTCATTGGAATAAATTTGTTTTAATGACAGCAAGTAAGTTGGTAATAATGGCTAGAATGCTTGGTGTCATTACTCTCAAACGCAGCGCGAGAAAAAAAAATATTTTTTGCAGCAATTATAACTGAAGTTGTATTGTGCTTATAATATGATGCTTGCTTGTTTGTGAGTTCCTTCTTTAACGACTGAATATTTTAAATTGTTTTCTTTAGCAAGGAAGACAAAAACTGCATAAGAAATATTTTGATTGTCGCAACAGTCTGACAATGTGAAACTTGCTTTAGTGCAAGGTTGCAAGCAGGTCGATACAGTTAGTATGGGTTCATGAAAATTGCTGTGTGCAAATGATTGCTGCAGGGTATCTATATTAATATGTACGTTCGGCCCTCGGTGACCTAGTGAACCTTAGGCAAGATTAAAACCCATTTTCTTGCAAAGAATCAAGACTGCAAAGGGAATTGAACAACTTCTGGGTCTCATTACAATGAAGACATATTCAAAAATATAGTTAAAGTATACGTAACAGATGGCTTGCAGCGTTAAGAAAATCGATGAACAGTGCACAAGCTTACAGCCAAAAATTGTGACTTGCAGAATCCCAATTCACACCGCCTTAAAAATTCTACAAAATTGATGCTCTCCTGAATTTCATGCCAGCCATGGTTACAGGTTTAAAAACAACCTGATTAGCATCATGTTTGGAGAGTCAAGGATCAGAGGCCATAGCCTCAGAATAAAAGGACATACCTTTATAAAGGAGATGAGGAGGAATTTTGTTCATCAGAGAGTGGTGAATCGGTAGAATTCATTGCCAAAGAAGGCTGTGGAGGTCAAGTCAATGGGTATTTTTAAGGCGGAGATTGACAGATGCTTGATTAATAAGGGTGTCGAGGGTTCTGGAGAGAAGGCAGGAAAATGGAGTTGAAAGGGTAGGATAGATCAGCCATGATTGAATGGCGGAGTAGACTCGAGGGGCCAAACGGCCTAATTCTGCTCCTATGACTTTTGGACTCAAGTTGGATGATGTTGTTCAGTTTCAGTCATTTTTTGTTCTCAATGCCGCTCACTCATTTAAAGTTTTGCTGCAACATGCAGATGATTTAGCTTGAGAATTTAGACTTTAGACTTACAGTATGGAAACTGTCCCTTCAGTCCACCGAGTACGCATTGCCCAGCGATCACTCCTTACCCGTGCGCCTTCCTGCACACTGGGGAAAATTAAAAACATTAGTGAAGCCAATCAACCTACAAACCTGCACGTCTTTAGAATGTGGGAAGAAGCTGGAGCCCCCAGAGAAAACCCACGCGGTCACAGGGAGAATGTACAAACATCTGTAATCAGGATAAAAACCCGGGTCTCTGGCGCTGTAAGGTAGCAAACCCTATCGCTGCACCACTGTGCCATGTAATTTGGTCATGCTAAGTTTGCCCTAAATAAGGATTTAGTCTTTTTATTACATTGCTTTATATTCTTTTTTTCTCATATGTTTTTTTGTTGCTCTTTATGTATAATTAAATATGGATTTTAATTCCAAAGCAATTGTTTAAAAGCACCAAGTTTTAAATGCTTTGTAACTTGCGGAATCCGTAATGGCCAGAACGGAGAATATTTAGAGATGTCAATGGGATGAGTTTACAATGAACTCCAAAACATTAGAGCCATGCAGTCGTACAGCCATACAACATGGAAACAGGCCCTTCAGTCTAACTTGTCCATGCTGTTCAAGATGCCCCATTTAAGCTAATCTCATTTGCCTGCATTTGGACCATATCTCTCTAAACCCTTCTTATCCAAGTGTCTTTTAAATGTTGCTATTGAACTTGCCTCAACAATATCCTCTGGCAGCGGGTTCCATATATCCACCACCCTCTGTGTGAAAACAACGCCCCTCAGGTTCCTATTAAATCTGTCCCCTCTCACCTTAAACATACACCCTCTGGTTCTTGCTGTGCTCCAGGTTCTTATGCCACCCTTTATCAATGTCCTTGAGATATCATCTCGCAATGACCATTGACGTGTTCCATGAAAATGCGCATGATGCAGATAATCTCTTTACATTGCTATAACATTGGTCTCCCCTTCCTTCCAACAGTCGATAAGTTTTGATTTGTCATTTGAGCTTTCCTCAAGATTACCCATAGGATATGGTGCAATTATGCTTTTGGTTTAGTTTAATTTATTGTCACGTGCAGCGAGTGAAAAACTTTTGTTGCCTGCTAACCAGTCAGTGGAGAAATAATGCATGTTTGCAATCGAGCCATTTACAGTGTATTGATCAAGGGAATAACGTGAATAATATTTCGTGCAAAACATGTGGCAAAGGCAAATACACAATTAAATTATTTTCGTACAAACAGTCCAGTATAATATTGCTTTACCCGAGCACACACCTGATTAGCAGATGTACAGAAATAGTCTACCGATTTCCACATGCAGGATGCGACATGTTTTGGTGCCATTTTCAAAATCCAGTCCATGCTCTAGTTGATATGAATGTTGCCCGTTCTAGGTGAGCCCCAGGCTGCTGCGGGCCTACCAACATTTGCCTTCCTTTGGACATATGAGTTGACCAGCGCACCAAAGTCCCTCTCCTCGCCCGTCCACCTTTGTGGCCCGGAGGCACCTCCTGCAGCTAACCTCGAGGACGCAGAAGGCCAGACTCCAGTTCCCTCTCCTCTCCTTTGGAGTTTGGCATGTAAATTGACATTTGTTAGTTTATTGAAAAATTATGTTCACAGCAAAACGCACCCCAGCCACTCCCTCTCCTCCCCTCTCCCATCAGGCAGGAGGTGTGGAAGTGTGAAAACACACACCTCCAGATTCAGGGACAGTTTCTTCCCAGTTGTTATCAGGCAACTGAAACCCCCTATCAACAACTAGAGAGTGTTGCGGAAACGCTATCTACCTCATTGAAGACCCTTGGACTATCTTTGATCAGACTTTACTGGACTATCTTGTACTAATTTTTAATGCAGAGATAGATAGATTCTTGATTAGTACAGGTGTCGGAGGTTAATGGGGAGAAGGTAGGAGAATGGGGTTAGCAGGGAGAGATAGATCAGCCAAAATTAAATGGCGGGAGTAGACTTGATGGGCCGAATGGCTTAATTCTACTATTCCTTATGACCTTATGACTAAATGTTATTCATGTTAGTTCTTATATTCTGTATCTGCACACTGTGAATGGGTTGATTGTAATCATGTACTGTCTTTCTGTTGACTGGTTAGCACGCAACCAAAGCCTTTGCCTGTACCACATTACACGTGACAATAAACTGAACTTAAACAACGAGTTGAATGAGGATGAGCTTTGAAAGCTGCATTGGTGGCCTTGTGTCATTCCCACATTGAGTGTTTCGGAGCAGTTCAGCTCTTGTCAGTTCTTCCTCTCTGTTGCAAGTTTCTTCTCACCTCCAAGCCTAAAAACCTGCAGGAGCACAAAGTCTGATGAGAAAACGTAACGTGCTTAGCAATGTATGACTTACAGTTGTATATAAAGCAGTGGTCAAAAATACCCATCAGGCCAGGCAGCATCTGTGGAGCGAGTAAGGCAGAGTTAATGTTTCAGTTGATGATTTGGTTCAATCCTGACCTCGGTTGCCATCTGTGTGGAGTTTGAATGTCCGTCTGCATGGGTTTACGCTAGGATCTCCGGTTTCCTCCGACATCGCAAATACGTGCGGGTTTGTCGGTTGACTGTCCCTCTGTATGTTGCATGTTGCATGTACATGTAAAAGTGGGATAACATAGAACTGGTGCGAATGATGGTCGACCTGGACTCGATGGGTAGAAGGGCCTGTTTCCATGTTGTATCTTTCATTCGATCAATTGCATTGTATATCTTATTTAAGGTACAGGTGAACATCTCAGATTAAAGCGCAGAAGGGTGAGGGGTGACCTTATAGAGCTGTACAAAATCATGAGAGGAATAGATCGGGCAAACGCACAAAGTGTCTTGCCCAGAGTAGGGGAATTAAGAACTAGAGGACATAGGATTAAGGGGGAGGGGGAGAGATTTAATAGGAACCTGAGGTGTAACCTTTTTACCAAAGTATTGTGTGTGTATGGAACGAGCTGCCGGAGGAGGCGATTGAGGCAGGTTGCAATGTTTAAGAAACATTTAGACAGCCACATTGATAGGACAAGTTTACAGGGATAGGGGCCAAACGCAGGCAGGTGGGGCTAATATTGATTAGTCGGTAGTGTATGTTAATCGATGTGGGCAAGTTGGGCCGATGGGCTTGTTTCCATGCTGGATGACTCTATTGTTTGCTATTTTAATTGCACGTACCCACCAGTTGTCCAGTTACAGGGGAACACGCACAAGACAACTGCCTCCTTTCCTTTTGCACCTCTCTTGAGAAGTAACTTCTTCACATCTTTTGTATTTACGTCTGAATATTTCCCAAACAGTTCTCTAGATAAAGAGTCCGAAGTAGCCTTACTTCACATTCCTATTCGATACAGTCTTGACCACATAGTAACTGCTTCAATGCAAGCAAAACAAGTTACCCTCGTTCATTAATAAACAAAAATTAAATAGTGTTACCCTGTTACCCTGTGCTGAGCTGACTGGTTTGTGCCTTCCATAAGGAAGTGAGTTTAGTCTAGTTTATTATTGTCACGTGTACAGTGAAAAGCTTTTGTTGTGTGCTTTCCAGTCAGCGGAAAGACTGCACATGACTACAATCAAGCCAGCCACAATGTTCAGGTAGAAGGTAAATGGCATGGCGTTTAGTGCACGGTAAAATCCAATTAATGATCATTTGAAGGTCTCCAATGAGGTAGAGGTCAGGACCGCTATCTAGCTGGTGGCAATATGGTTCAGTTGCCTGACAATAGTTGGGAAGAAACTATCTCTGAATCTGGAGGTGTGCGTTTTCAAACTCCTGTACCTCCTGCCTGATGGGAGAGGGGAGAAGAGGGAGTGACCGGGGTGAGACTAGTCTTTCATAGAAGATGCTTCATCCCTTCACAAGAGGATTACACTAGTTATGCCACTCTCTTCACCCTCCTGGATTTAATCTTTCTCGAATTTATTTTAAAATGACTTTATTATCTAAATATGTTGATTTCATCTGTGGAAGCTGGTTTTCAATGTATGCATCCTCTTGCATTTGATTAGGTTGAATATCTTCCACAAGACGTTGGAGACCTCTTCCTTAGGTTAACTGATCAGGTCACCTAGATGTGTTGAGGAACCAGGCAGGCACACTCGCGCAGTGTTAGAGCTGCTACCTCACAGCGCCAGAGATCCGGGTTCGATCCTGACTATAGGTGCTGTCTGTACGGAGTTTGTATGTTCTCTCCATGACCTGTGTGGATTTTCTCCAAGTGCTCTGGTTTTCTCCCACATTTCAAAGAATTACAGGTTTGTAGGTAAATTGGCTTTGGTAAAATTGTAAAATTTTCCTAGTGTGTAGGATAGTGTTGGTGTGTGGAGTGATCGCTGGGCGGAGTGGACTCGTTAGCCTGTTTCCACGTTCTATCTCCAAACTAAACTAAACTAAAGCAGAATTGAAATTACTTTCAAATATTTTTGAGAAGTTTGCTTATGATTTGTTATGTTTGGCTTTCCTTTAAATTTGAAATGTTATTAAGTTTTGATACCATATGCTTCAGCTTTAATATTTATGAGTTCTGATTAGAACTTGTATGCAGTGGTGTGAAGAATTTCATTAAACTATCTAGAGTCATGTGTGGAAGCTTTCTAAATGTGATGGTCCTTTTGACAGCTATGGAAATGGAAGTAAGATGTATGTTAAGTATATATTTATTGATATTAACTGCTTGACAGTTAATTATGGCATCACCAAACTAAAACATTTTCAGAGATTCTATTTTATCAAATCACTGCAGCAAGGAAGAAAATTTGAAATGTACGGTAATCTTAAGCGAAGACTGAAGGGCCAGTCCCACTTTCACGACTTAATTCAAAACCTCTGCCGAGTTTAAGGGACCTAAAAAAAAAAATCAAGATCGTGGTAATCTGCAAACTCCTATGACCTTCCACGACTATGTTCACAAACTTCTACGAACTCCTACGAGTATGTCTACGAATTCCCACGACTATTTCGATGCCCTCCTCATGAGTAAAAAGTTGCAATTTCTTTCATCCCGACCATTTTTTTTACTCGTGGACATTTTCTATCGGGCTGGAAAAATCGTCCCGACTTATCTGATGCCGCGAGTACCTACGGCTAGCATAACAAGCCGCTACGATATATCTACGATCTCCTACGGACTCGTTACGGACATTCTGCGAGTTTGAATCAAGGGGAAAACTCGGGAGAATTTGTGAACTACCTCGGGAAAGTGGGACAGGCCCTTAAATCAGTGAATACATTCTTTGCCTAGCTTCCACCATTTTCATCTTTTAAGATGTGTATAGATTGAAGAATGCAACATTGGTAGACATCGTGTAGACAGTCTGAATTTTTTTTCCCCCTGGAATGGATAAATCAATACTAGAGGGCTTGGCTTTAAGTGGGAGAAGCAAACTTCAAAGGAGATGTGCGGGGCAGGTTTTTTTACAGAGGAAGGCGAATGCCTGGAACATGCTGCCGGGGGGAGTGGTTGAAGCAGTTACGATAGTGGGATTTAAGAGACTTTTGGTTAGGCATATGGATATGGAAGGATATAGGTTGTGTGCAGGTAGATGTGATAGTTTAGTTTAGTTCAGTGTTACAGCACGGAAACAGGCCCTTCGGCCCACCGAGTCTGCACCGACCAGCGATCCGTGCACATTAACATTACCCTACACACGTGGGATAATTTTTACGCTACACCAAGCTAAATAACCTTTAAATCTGTACATCTTTGAAGTGTGGGAGGAAACCGAAGGTCTTGGTGAAAACCCACGTGGTCACGGGGAGAACCCCATACAGACAGCACCCGTAATGGGGATCCAACCCGGGTCTCAAGCGCTGAAAGGCAGCAACTCTACCGTGGCGCCACCGTGCCGCCCCTTGGCATTTTCATTATGTTTGGCACGGACATTGTGGTCCGAAGGGCCTGTTCTTGTGCTGTACTGTTGTTTGTCACTATTGGTAATCTGGGCCTCTGCAAAGTCCAGGAAAATGTAGAGCAAATTGAAAAACATAAATTGGTTCAAGTTAAACCATTATTTCTATCTTCCTGTGTTAATAAATTGCAACCCGCTGCTTCTTCTTCTTTCGTGTGGCGTGCGCAGCCTAAAGTTGTTGGACAACTTGTTCTATTTGATCTTCCGTTTGTGCAACGTTCCGTTGATTGCATTAGTCGAAGCAGGGCGGACCACGTGAAGGTTGCAATCTCCCACCCCAACCCGCTGCTCAGTCCTGGGAAAGACAAAGTGCAGTCTTCACAGAGAACTTCCTCTGTGGCATTACCATCATGGTAAATGCAATAGACTGTGATCCAAATTGACAACTGAAAACTGTGTATTCATGGGGTAACACAATTCATCAACACACTCCTCCAGATTCAAGACCAGCTCCTTCCCAGCTGTTATCAGGCAACGGAACCATCCTATCAACAACTAGAGAGCGGTCCTGACCTCCCAATCCCTCATTGGAGACCCACAGACTATATTTAATTGATTTTTCTGGAGTTTATCTTGCACTAAATGTTATTCCCTTTATCATTTATCTGCACACTATGAACGGCAAGATTGTAACCATGCAGTCTTTATACTGACTGGATAGCACGCAACAAAAAAAAGTTTTTCACTGGTGCTTGTGACAATAATAAAACAAACTAAAAATATATATTTTACTCATGGTCCAACTGCAATTTAATGAGTGGATAAATACATAACAGCATAAGAACAGGCCACTTGGCTCACAATGTCTATGTGGAACATGATGCCATTACAAACTCTTATCTGCCTGCACATGATCTATATCCCTCAATTCCCTGCTTGTCCATGTTCCTATCCAAAAGCTTATATGACACTGTAATATCTGCCCCCAACACGACCCCAGTACATTCCACATACCCACCATTCTCTACGTTAAAAAACAACTTGCCCTTCTCTTCTCCTTTAAACTTTGCTCCTCTCTCCTTAAACCTGGGTCCTCTAGTATTTGATTTTGCCATCCTGGGAAAAAAGATTCTGATTGCCTACCTTATCTATGCTACTCATAATTCTATATACTTTCATCAGGTCTCTCCTCAACCTTTGACATTCCAGATAAAACAATTCAAGTCTGTGCAACCTCTTTCCAGCTCAACCATCAGTCTGAAGAAGGGTCTCGACCCGAAACGTCACCCATTCCTTCCCTCCAGAGATGCTGCCTGTCCCGTTGAGTTACTCCAGCATTTTGTGTCTATCTCTTTCCAGCTAATATCCCCTAATCCTAGCATATCTTTCCTGGAAGGAATTCCTCAGAAAAGGAAGCAAATCTCATTGATTGTGAAGCCTGGCCTTAAACATGACATGTGGTATTGTGCCACTGGTTCAATCTAATAGCCACCTCGAACAAGAGAGAATCAAATCAGCTACCCTTGACATGCAGTTGATTTACCCTTGACAAGCCCGCAATATCAGCACCCTACATTAAGAGGGACATGTGCTTGGTGATGTGGTGGCAGTGGGGAATTGGGCAATGCACTGGTTCTCCATTCACTAGAAACTATCAGTGAAGCAGCCACATATTCACTGTGGTTATACCCCAAATCAAATCAGGGACTGGGAGGGGACGCAGGTGGAGGGGGTCAAACTTGTGGAGAGTAACTCATTTTCCCAGAACCTTTTTTCCAGGGTGAAAATGTCCAACCCTAGAGGGCATAGCTACAAGATAAGAGGGAGAAAGTTTAATGGAGATGCGCGGGGCATGTTTATAACACACAGAGTGGTGGAGGGCTGGAACCAGAGGTGGTGGTGGAGGCAGATACGATAGTGGCATTTAAGAGGCTTTTAGATAGGTACATCGAAGTGCAGGGAACAGAGGGATATGATTTACGTTCAGACAGATGAGATCGGTTTAACAACTAGAGAGTGATCCTGATGTATCTACCTTATTGGACAATCTCAGATTATCTTTACTGAGACTTTACTGGACTTTATCTTGCACTAAACTTTATTTCCTGTATCCTGTATCTGTATGCTGCTGACAGCTTGATTTTAACCATGATTTTTTTTATCATACCTCAGTACATGTGACTATAATAAACTAATAGAAATAAAAAATAACTTGAGGATAGGCAACAGTTTAGTTTAGAGATACAGCAGGAAAACAGGCCCTTCGGCCCACGGAGTCCATGCTGACCATCGATCACCCATTCACACTAGTTCTATGTTATCCCACGCTCTCATCCACTCCTTACACATTAGGAACAAATTACCTTCAAACACACACATATTTGGGATATGGGGGAAACCAAAGGAAACCCATGCACACAGAGGCAGAATGTGCAAACTCTGAACAGACAGCACCTGAAGTCAGGGTCAAGCCTGTGTCTCTGGTGCTGTGAGGCAGCAGCTCTAGAACACAAAACAATAATTTAATGTATAATGCAGAAGTAAGTGTATTTCTTTTTAAGTGTATTCCGTGTAAGCGTATCCCGGTTTCATGTGTGAGGTTGATATTTGTGGTGCTGCGATAGTTTGATGAGCTAGGATAAGTGTAAGAAAGGGTACGAGTGTTTTGCATTTGTTGAGTAAATTAATCGTCTGTAGATATTTGCATAGTTCGCTGCTGGTAGCACAGGTGGTGAGAGCAGGCATTGAGGGATGCTGTTCCGGAACGTCAGAACTAACTGTGGAGCCTTCCCGAGGCCCAACTCAATGAAATACCAGTGAAGGGAAGTGTCCACCTGATAACCCCAATGATATACTGGCATCTACACGCTTAATGTTTATGTGCTTGTTAACAGGTAGATAGCATATTACTGAATATGGAGTTAGTTATTGTTTGAAAGCATGAATGTGGACAAGCAGTTTAGATATTATTTCAGATTTGGGCCTGGTTATCTTGGTTGAGCGCAGGTACTTGGTCTTGTTGAGCGCAGGTACTTTGTGTTTTAATAGTAATTTAGTAATTGAATATTGACCTCTCCAGTATTGAGAACAAGTAAATGAAAATTCAACATTACAGACAAATTGTACGCAACAAAGATACCCAAACAATGATGTGTTAATGTCAGGATCCTGTGCTTTAGTCGTATTGTTGGGAGATAAATATGAGCTAATGTGTGTGGTCTATTTCCGTGCCTGTGCTGTGTGCCTGCTTACTGACTTAGGAATTATTGACCAGCTACATAATGAAACATTCAATATTTCAGGTCACTGTACAAATATGTGTTTATTTTATGGTGTTTATGAATGTTGATACATTATCATATTTGCACTTAGCAACAACAATACTCGTTCCACTGTAATTTTCAGTGTTGCGTATCAGTTGCAATCAAATTTTCACTGTCAGATTATCATTGATTATGTTTGCGACATTTCCCTCTTTGACATCATCCCATCCCAAACAACTCGAGGCAGTGTGTGAACATTAAAGATGATGCTTCCTACCTCTCCGTCATCGTCAATAAATCTTACGAAACAAAATCTTACAAAACTTACAAAAGCAGAAAGGTCAAGATCACTCAGTGAGAGGATGAGATGAAGGGACGGAGAACGTAGCGAGTAATTTTTCTTCTTGCTGTTACAGTGTCACACAGATCATTGGTTTAGCATAGTTCATGAGCATGAGTTGAGTTTAGAGGTACAGCGTGGAAACAGGCCCTTCGGCCCATTGAGTCCTCGCCGACCAACAATCATCCGTACACTAGTTCAATCCAACACACTGGGGACAATTTACAGAAGCCAATTAACTTACAAACCTGCACGTCTGTGGAATGTGGGAGGAAACAGGAGTACCCTGAGAAAACCCACGGGGTCACGGCGAGAACGTACAAACTCTCCAGACAGCACTTGTAATCAGGATCGAGCCCGGGTCTCTTGCACTGCAAGGCAGCATCTCTACTGCTGTGCCACTGTGCCACCCATCATTATTTATGCAAAGAATAGTCTGCTTGCAATCCTATTTATTTTCACAATAGCTGTATCTATATCTATTGAGAGACACTTTGGGATAAACAATCTCTCTCAAAATTCATCCATCATTTTACCTTGTTTTCTTGTGACTCTCATTCAGAAATCTGATCAAATAAGTACTACACAGTCCAGATATGTAACATCTGGCACGTTGCCATCATCCATCAGTTCTTTATCATCTTCACAAAACGTCAATTTTTTGTTTCAGGGTTGTGCTGTCTTTTACAAATGTTCACAGACTTGGATTTATCACTGTTACTCTTGATAGATAAGCTTGAATTGTTTTCTTGTTAGTGCCAATACTTTTTTAAATGTACTCAATGGTTCTGAATGAAATTGATTTTTTGCATCCAGTTTAGTAAGATTATTGTGCAGGAAGGAACTCTAATCAGGATCGAACTTGGGTCTCCAACACGGCAAGGCAGAAACTCCACTGCTGTGCCACCACAAAATGAACACGTTTCCAAGATGACGCCGTGCGTGGCAGCCTCGCCAGCAGCTCCTGTGTTTCTTTCCACTTTTTGTTATTGTAGTGTGTCCTAATGTACGTATTAGTGTCATTAGGGTCTTATGCCGTATCGCTGGGCAGTGTGAACTCAGTGGGCCGAAGGGCCTGTTTCCGCCCTTTATCTCTAAAACTAAAACCGAAGTTTACAAACCGCTCACTTATACTTGCATCTTAGTTCTCACTAGTTCATTTTACTTTATGTGAGCTTAAAAACTGTCTTCCTCCAATAACATTGTGAGATTAAGACTAAGACTCTATATTTTCATTTGCAGGGCAGAATACTTTACTTTATAAAATCAAATCTTTCAATCATTTGGTTTATACACCATTTGATCGAAAAAGTTGTAAATCAAACTTCTCTTGACCTACTGGAAACTGAAATCTAATGTAGTAATGAGAGAGTAAAAATATATATTTCTGGGAGCGAGCCTTAAATATTTTAACAAATAGGAAAATGGGTTGCAGGTTTTAGATCCAACAATGTGAAAGAAGGAAGTGCAGATGGTGGTTTATACCAAAGATAAATATACCAAAGTGCCGCGGCAACTCAGTGGGTCAGGCAGCATCTCTCATAGAGTCATAGAGTCCTAGAGTGACAGTGTGGAAACAGCCCCATCAGCCCAGCTTTCCCACACCAGCCAATATGTCCCAGCTACACTCGTCCAACCTGCCCATGTTCGGCTCCCCTCCAAATCTGTCATATCCATGTACCTGTCTAACTGTTCCTTAAACATTGGGATTATCCCTGCCTCAATCACCTCCTCTGGCAGCTTGTTCCATACCAAGCTTATGGAACAAGCTTCCACCACTCTTTGTTAAAAAGTTACTCCTCTGGCTCCTATTAAATCTTTTCCCCTTCACCTTAAACCTATGTCCACTGGTCCTCAATTCATCTACTCTGGGCAAGAGACTGCATCTACCTGATCTATACCCCTCATCCTCCTGCGCTCCAAGGAATAGAGTCCCAGCCTACTCAACCTCTCCCTGTAGCTCTGACCCTCTAGTCCTGGCAACTTCCTCGTAAATCTTTTCTGTACCCTTTCCAGCATCTCTGGGGATGCTGTGGAGATATGGAATGTCTTCCCAATTCATCAATCCTGATTCATCTGCTGCTGATGTTCAGAATTATTTATTTCGTGAACTGAAACTGCAGGCAATGAAAAAAGCCAAATTCATCTTTCCGTTCTTGCAGCATCAGTCGAAACTGGACTTTTGGCAATGTTTTCAGCATGTAAAAATGGGGATAAGGGCCTGAATACGAAGATATCATAAGGGGTACACCAGTTACATGATTACAAAGAGTTGCAGGATTTCCCATTGTACTATTTATTCTGATTAATTGTAAGACACTGCATGTAATTTAGTTCAGAGACACAGTATGGAAACAGGCCCTTGGCCCCACAGAGTCCACCCAACCATCAATAACCTGTCCACACTAGTTCTATGTTATCCTATGTTAGTTACTTGCACACACACTAGGGGAAATTTTCAGAGGCCAATAGACTTGCAAACCCACACGTCTTTAGGATGAGTGAGGAAACCGAAGTACCTGGAGGAAACTCACAGGACCACAGGGAGAACAGGCTTCACAATTTGCAACTCTTCAATCCTTTTATCTCACGTCTTTCTTTTTCATCTCTGGCCTTTGTTCCTACCATCTGTCTGTCAAAACCCCCCTCACCTGTTTTCTCATTTTCTCTCATTCCACCCCATAATCAGTCAGAAGAAGGATCCCGACCCGAACCATCACCTATCCATGTTCTCTATTGGTGCTGCCTGATCCGATGTGTTACTCCAGCACTTTGTGTCTTTTGTTGTGCATTGTCTCAACAGTTTCCTCACCTGGTTCCTTTAAGTGACTAGGGATGGAAAGTGCTTCCAAAGAATTTTCCTTGCTGCGCTTACAGCACCAGAGACCCTGGTTCGATCCTGACTACAGGTATTGTCTGTACGGACTTTGCAAGATCTCCCCATGATCGCCTGGGTTTTCTGCAAGATCTTTGGTTTCAACGCTCCCACACTCCAAAGACGTACAAGTTTGTAGCTTAATTGGCTTGGTATAAATGTAAATTGCTGTAGTGTGTAGAATAGTGTTAATGTGCGGAGATGGCTGGTCTGTGCTGACTCAGTGGGCCGAAGGGCCTGTTCCTGCGCTATATCTTTAAACTAAACTAAATAATTTTCCAGTGTTGCTTTTTTTGCCTGCATTGTTTTTTTATGATGTCAACTTTAGTGCTTTTCAGTCCTTGATTCATAATTAATTTTCCAACATTGACAGGAACATAATTTAACCAGGCTGCTGTTTCCCAGCATTTACTTTTAATATTACTCACCCATTAATATACGACACACATTATCCGTTGACTTCCTTCAATCTCCTCATTTCATCATACTTTTTTCATTATTTCCCTTATGATGACCAATACAGCCAGTCGTTGTGGATTTCAACATTCATTTTCCAGTTCCACAAATCTTTTTTTTAACCGGCTAAAAACCCCTATCATTTATTTACGTGTCATAGGAGCAGAATTAGGCCATTCAGCCCATCGAGTCTACTCCACCATTCAATCATGGTTGACCTATCTTTTCCTCTCAACCCCATTCTCCTGCCTACTCCACATAACCTTTGACACCCTTATGAATCAAGAATCTGTCAATCTCCGCTTTAAAAATATCCATGGACTTGGCCTCCACAGATGTCAGTGGTAGTGAATTCCGCAGATTCACCATGCCCCGACTAAAGAAATTCTTCCTCATCTCTATAGACTTTAAACTTCGGAGATACAGTGTGCAAATAGGCCCTTGGCCACAGGGCCCACCGAGCCCTTGCCGACCAGTGATCACCTTGTACGCTATTTCCATGCTACACACTAGGGATACATTTAATTTACAGAAGCCCTGCAAACTTGTACCTCTTTGGAAGTGAGAAGAAACTGGAGCACCCGGTGAAAACCCACGCGGTCACAGGGAAAACATGCAAACTCCATACAGACAGCACCCGTGGTCAGGATCGAACCTGGGCTTCTGGCGCTGTGAGGCAGAAACTCTACCGATACACCACCGTGCCGCCCAGATCTCTTCTCAGTGTGTACGCTGGCTCCCAGCCACTCCCATGAAAAGCTGGAATTCTTTTTAGGGCATACCTTTAGAAAGGAAAAAAAATAGCTGCTGGTCAAGCGATTTCAGCAGCACAGTGGCACAGCAGTAGAGTTGCTGCCTTACAGCGTCAGAGACCCAGGATCAATCCTGACTACGGGTGCTGTCTGTACGGAATTTATACGTTCTCTCTGTGACCTGCGTGGCTTTTCTCTGAGATCTCCGGTTTCCTCCCACACTCCAAAGACGTACAGGTTTGTAGGTTAATTGGCGTCAGTAAAATGGTAAATGGTCCTTGGTGTGCAGGATAGTGTACAAGGTGATCACTGGTCAGCATGGACTCGGTGGGCCGAAGGGCATGTTTCCTCACTGCATCTCTCAACTAAACTAAGAGATGCCCGTTGATTTAATTTCCCAATCTGCCAGCATCTGTTTCCTTTCGATGACCTCCTTTACCAAATTCATGAGCAGCTGCACTGACTGATTCCCCCTTCTGCTCCCTTCTCCCAGATAGAGATGAGCTAAGAATTCCTATAACAATCTCATCCATCTCTTACATCTATTTAATCTGCCATGCTGCATTAGCTGGTTCAGTTCAGTTTAGTATATTGTTGTCACGTGTACTGAGTTGCAATGGGAAGCATTTTTGCTGCGAACCAACCAGTAATTGGAAAGACTATACACGAGCTTGTCCACAGTGTAGAGATACAGGATAAAGGGAAATACATTTAGTGCAAGATAAAGTCCAGTAAAGTCTGATCAAAGATAGTCCAAGGATCTCCAATGAGGTAACTGGGAAGTCAGGACTGTTCACTGGTTGTTGATAGGACGGCTCCGTTGCCTGATAACAGCTGGGAAGAAACTGTCCCTGAATATGGAGGTGTGCGTTTTCACAGTTCTGAAACCGCTTGCTTGATGGGAGAGATGAGAAGAGGGAGACTCATCCTAGATTATGCCCGTCTGAAGAAGGGTTTCGGCCCGAAATGTTGCCTATTTCCTTCACTCCATAGATGCTGCCTCACCCGCTGATTTCTCCAGCATTTTTGTCTACCTTCGATGGAAGGGAAGGTTGGTTTGTGTGATGGTCTGGGCTGCGTCTGCAACTATCTGCGATTTCTTGTGGTCTTGGATAGAGCTGTTCCAGAACCGTGCTGTGATGTATCCCAACACTCTTCTAGCTTTAGCCCAACTATCTCATCTTCTAAGCCAACTTATCTTCTCTTAGAGCGGAGGATTTGTTTAGCTTGGAGTGGAGGAAGCTGCAGGATGATACTGTACAAAATTACGATAGGCATAGATAGAATCCGGTCATTGAAAACCATTCCCCCCTCCATTGCAGGGCTCTGTAAAACTAGAGTGCATAGGTTTAGGATGAGGGGTTAGAGATTTTGAGGGGAATAAATATTTGATCTAGTGTTGCAGGGTTGGCATTGGCATGTTGGGCCTCAGCACCTGTTTCCATGCTGTGTGGCTCAATAACTTTACATTTGCTTTTTGACAACCTTGAATGCAACAGGGAATACTAAATCAATTCCTTGGTGCTACACTTTTCTTACAGTGTGTGTAACTCTTGTGCTTTCTGATCTGTGACTTCAACACGACAACTTCCAGTTGTTGCTCAGCAGCTTCTGACACTTTTATGTTTCTGGGGCTTCCTCACCACCACAGCTGACTTGACGTACTTCGACTGTCATTGTAGATTTAAGCTTGGCAAATGCTCAATGAACAGCCCTTAGGTGACTGACTGGAGAAGTTGTTGATTCCATTAATCGCATTAAAGCTGCCAGTGGTGACTTTAGACTTTACTTTAGACTTGAGAGACACAGCGCGGAAGAGTTTAGTATAGTTTAGATTAGAGATACAGCATAGAAACAGGCCCTTCGCCCCACTAACACTAACACTATCCCACACACACTGGGGACAAATTTGCTATTTTACCAATTAACCTGCAAATCCGCACATCTTTGCAGTGTGAGAGGAAACCGGAGCACCAGGAGAAACCCCACACAGTCACAAGGAGAACATACAAACTCCATACAGACAGTACAAACTCCATACAGACAGCACCCTAGGTCAGAATCGAACCCAGATCTCTGGTGCTGTGAGGCAGCAACTGCTGTGCTGCCCCAGAATTATTACTCCAGCGCTTTGTGTCTATTTTTTAAACAACCCCATATGCTCTCAAAGAAACATCATTATGATGACTTTTTACTTTCCTTGACTGATTCCCAGTATTAAGATAAAGAAAGCCATCAGTATTGCATCATGAGATATTACTCCACAGGGTTCTGATGACTATCAGAAGGGGCTATTGAGATAAATTCCCACTGGAACATTGCTACTGATCTGTGCAATTTTGAGTTGTAACTCAATAGATAGACAATTAATTTGTCTTTTTTTGTGAATGTTGTATCAAAAGGGCACTCTATGAAATGGAATAAAATCAGGTCATTTAGAAATCTTCACAAGCACGACATTGACATCTCCCTGAGTGCTGTTACTAATGCATAGTCATGCTATAAAAAACATGTACTCAACAATTCCCCATTCTGCCTGATTGCCATGATTTGACATTTGGCATGTTTTGATGTTGCTGCTCCCTCCTGATATTGCCCACAGTTAATGCACAGACCTCTGTTGCTTACCCTGAAAAGCACATGTGGCTGATGGCTTTTCCCATACTAATTTCTTGCAGCTGATCTATTTTATTCATCCTTTTAACCCTCACGTCTTATTGCAGCTACGGAAATAGGAATGTGATCATGTTCGCATTTCAATGTTCAATGATCCTTTATTGTCACGCGTACCGAGGTACGGTGAAATTTGATTTCCCATACAGTCATTACCAAAAAAGCAGCAAGATACAAAACTACATAAAGATTAAACATAAACAGCCACCACAGCGGTGTGTGAGAATCCCCAGGGCACACAGCATAAGCGGAGACCCACAGCCATCTGTTCAATGTCCGGGCCACACACACGCTCCTTCACCGTGATGTGACCAGAGTTGTACTGACCGCTGTCACTCCCTCTGCAGTCCTTGACCGCCCCAACAGTCAGAAAGCCGTCCACACTGTTCTCATACAGGTATGTCCCCTCAAACACCGAGATCACTGCATTCACGGCACTCCCTCCGAGTCCCCACCAGTGCAGGCAGCACGTCCATCTTGTTTTTCGGCGACTACACATTCCCCACTGTGATGGAGGTTGAATAACTTTAACCTTCTTCCTCCTTTAAAAGCTCCGATTCTGACTCCCTGATTAAAACAATCAATCGTGTCACATAAATGCAATTCCCTCCGTCCACTGTAGGCCGTTAAAGTGAGGAAGCTTCATTCCCAGATCACCTTGAAATCACTGCTTCTACAATGCTTTAACGTGAATGTGCAGGAAGGAACTGCAGATGCTGGTTTACACCTAAGGTGGACACAAAATGCTGGAGTAACTCAGCGGGTCTGGCAGCATCTCTGCTATTCCTTCCCGACAGCGATGCTGCCTGTCCCCCTGAGTTACTCCAGCATTTTGTGTCTATCTTTGTGTGATTATCAGTCCACAATGAATGAATGCTGTCAGGATTCAAGCTGCTATCCACCATTAGCAAGGGTAAGCAGACAAATGGACCATGAAAAAAAAATGAATCAATGAATTTCACAATGGAGTTAAAATGGGATTAGGGTACACTTGAACAACTGATAATTTTCACTCAGTGCCATGATTTCTGATGTCTTCTCCATGTTTTGTTTAAAGATGAAGAACATGTTTTGTTCACAGCATGAAAACAGGCCCTTCAGCCCACCGAGCCCACACTGACCAACAATCACCCATTCACACTAGTTCTGCATTATCCCTCTTTCCCATCCACACCCTGCACACACTAAGGGTAATTTACTGAGGGCCAATTGAGCTGAAAAGCCGCACCTGGAGTGTGGGAGGAAACTGGAGAAAACCCACGCGGTCACGGGTAGAACACGGGTAGACTCCGCACAGACAGCGGCCGAGGTCGGGATTGAACCTGGGTCTCTGGTGCTGTAAGGCAGTAGCTTTACAGCTATGCCACTGTGGTGGGATGATTTTCAAGTAATCACTCCTTCCGATTACTGGTCGTTATCTTGCACTGACCCGGCATTCCCTTTATCCTGTATCTGTACGCTGTGGACCGCTTGATTAAGGACAAAGGACATTTATTGTCGCATACACCAATTGGTGCAGTGACATTTGAGCTACCATGCAGCATACAAATAAGACAAACGCAACACTATAGAAATTAACATTAAACGTAAAAAACATCCCTCCACAGCGGGATTAACGTTTCCCACTGTGAGGGAAGGCACCAAAGGTCAGTCCTCTTCCTCATTGTTCACCCATGGTCGGGCCCGATATTTCAGGCCCTCTCGCTGGATGATGGAACTCCGGCATCACAGAAGAACACTCTCCGCGGCTTGGCGTTCCGAAACGGCCGCTTCCTGCGGCTTCCGAAGTCCACAGGCCGCGCTGGGCGGAATTCCAACACTGGGTGTTGGATGTATTCATGAATAGTCTTTTTGCTGGCTGCATAGCACACAACAAAAAAGCTGTTCACTGTACCTTGGTACATGTGACAATATTAAACTAAGCTAACCTTGTATCCAGGGTGGAAATGACCAACACTAGAGGGCATAGCTATAAGGTAAAAGGGGAATTGCTGAAAGGAGAGGTGCGGGGCAAGGTTTCATCGCAGTGGGCCTGAAACGCATTGCCAGGGGTGCTGGTGGAAGAGGTCGATATAACCGTGCCATTTAAGAAACTTTTAGGTAGGCACATGGAAGTGCAGGGTATAAAGGGATATGGATCATGTAGAGGCAGATGAGATCAGTTTAACTTGGCATCATGTTTGGCACAAACATTGTGGCCACAGCGGTCCTGTGCTGTACTGTTCTATGTAAGCCTCTATAGTTATACAGAGTCAAAGATACAGAACAGGAACAGGCCCTTCTGCCCACCAAGTCCTTGACGGAAGTTGCCATTGTTGGTTAGAGCGCAAGTGTTTGTGGACACACCGATTGCCAAAAGCTTTACTGAGCCACAAGGACACTTTTAACAAATAACCCTTTGGAACCAATTCTATGGAGAAGACATGAGAGGAAACCCTTCCCTTCTCATGTGCCGCCTATACAAGAAAGCATCTAATTTCAGGCCATTTCACAGATCGCCATTGCACGATACGCTGTGACCTCTCACAACATCTGGTAGTCCCAGCTGGCGATTGACGGAAATAAAAGACCAAGCTCAACCAAACATAATCATCTCGGTTACACAGAGAACATCCTGTTTAATTGAGAATTAATCACTTGTGTCACAGCCAACATGATTTTATTTTACCCAGTGTAGCACTTAGTTGTTATGGGGCATGTTTCATTTGCTGCCTTATTTTCTGTAACTCTCTCAGATGTTGACTTATTTGCTGAATTTCTCTTTTGCACTTTGGGTTGCAGAAGGGTATTTTGTGGAGCTCCTAAAATTGATAATTGGCTGTTTGCTCCACGTAAGTCCTGCACATGGTAATTTTTTATAAGTTTCTCTTGACTTTGCCCCAAATAACGGGGTCTATAGTAGAGCTGGCATAGTTTAGATTTGTTTTAGGTTTAGAGAGAGAGAGCGCGGAAACAGGCCCACCGAGTGCGCCGACCAGCGATCCCCGCACACTCACACTATCCTACACACATTAGGGACGATTTACATTTTTATACAATGCCAATTAACCTACAAACATGTACGTCTTTGGAGTGTGGGAGAAAACCACAGCACATGGAGAAAACCCATGCAGGTCACGGGAAGAACGTATAAACTCGACAAGTATCGACAAGCACCCGTAGTCAGGATGGAACCCGGGTCTCTGGCACTGTCGGGCAGTAGTTCGACCGCTGCACCACCGTTTAGGTTTGGTGTGTTTGGTTAGGTCAGGTTAGGTTAGAGATACAGTGCGGAAACAGACTCTTTGGCCCACTGAGTCCACGCCGATCAGCGATCACCCCTTACACTAGTTTTATCCCACACACTAGGTTCAATTTACAGAAGCCAATTAATCGACAAACCCGGCATAATTTAGATTAGTTTTAGTTTCAGAGAGAGAGCGCGGAAAACAGGCTCTTTGACCCACTGAGTCCGCGCCGACCAGCTATCTCCGCACACTAACACTATCCTACACGCATTAGGCACGATTTACATTTTTATACAATGCCAATTAACCTACAAACATGCACGTCTTTGGAGTGTGGGTGGAAACCGGAGCACCCGGAGAAAACCCCCGCGGTCACAGGGAGAACGTACAAACTCTGGACAGACAGCACCAGTAGTCAGGATCGAATCCGGGTCTCTGGCGCTGTGAGGCAGCAACTCTACCGCTGCACCACTGTGCCTCCCACTTTTCGACTTTGAGTTGCAGGTTATTTTGTGGTGTTTGTAAAGTTGATAGTTGGCTGCTTGCGCCAGATAAGTCCTGCACTGTACAGTTTTGTAGTTTTCCCTGTCTTTGCCCCAAATAGCTGGGTCTATATGTATGAGCAGCACGGTGGCGCAACGGTAGAGTTGCTGTCTCACAGCGCTAGAGACCCGGTTTTGATCCTGACTACTGGGGTGCTTTACGGGTACAGAATTTGTACATTCTCCCTGTGACCACGTGGGTTTTCTCTGGGTGCTCTGGTTTCCACCCACATTCCAAATACAGATAGGTTTATAGGTTAATTGGATTTGGTAGAGTTTGTAAATTGTTCCTGGTGTGTAGGATAGTGCCAGTATGTGGGGTAATTGCTGGTGGGCTTGGACATGGTGGGCCAAAGTGCCTGTATCTCTAAAATAAAATTTAATTAAATTTAAAAAAATAAAACAAAACAGAACAAAATATTAGGGTGGGCATCTGAAACTCGAAACGTTACACTCCATAGAGTTTTCTCCATAGATTCTGTCTGACCTGCCGAGTTACTCCAGCATTTTGGGTCTATCTAAAATCATTACTTTCTTTATTGGTGTCAGAAACAATTCCACCCTCTCCACCAAGAGAAATGAGAGTTAATTTTGTAGAACATCCAGGGAGTGAGCACGGAAGCCCATGCACACGGATTTAAATGGCTGAATAATTCTGCAGCTAAAAAAATTCTGAAATCTATTGACAGTGCAGTGTCTCATTGTTATTTGCTCTGACAGCTTGCTTCACCCTGTTCACTTCATTACCAGCTGCCACCTACTAATTGGACTCAATGCGGTCACCAAGAGGAATATTTTAAATGGACACAATCTATTACACTGTCAAGACTGATATAACATTTGACAAGCACGCAATTGCACATTGAAAAGAAGAGAGTTTGGAAATAAAGAACTTTATCTTTACTGATGTAGTGTATCTCTGTACTTTCTTGAAAATGCTGCCAGCACATTATAAGCTGGGCAGAATACATGATTAAGCTGTGCTTTTGATTCGGGCTCTGATTCTATTTTTTGGCAGAGCAGAAATATTGCTGGCAATTTTTTCACAGGCATTTTGTAATTTAGACAAAGGACCAGGCCCAAAGTTTATCCCGCCATTGTCTTCCAGTCTGAATGTCCCAACCCGAAACGTCACCCATCATTTTTTTTCTCCCGAGATGCAGCCTGACCCCTAGCTGTTTTGGACTTTATTCCTTGGAATGCAGGAGGATGAGGAGTGATCATATAGAGCTGTACAAAATCACGAGAGGAATAGATGGGGTAAACGCACAGTTTAGTGCCTCCAGTAGGGAATCGAGAACCAGAGGACATGGGTTTAAGGTGAGGGGGGAATAGATTTAATAGGAACCTGAGGGGCAACTTTTTTACACAAAGGGTGGTGGGAGTATGGAACGAGCTGCCAGAGGAGGTAGTTGAGGCAGGTACGATTGCAACGTTTAAGAAGCATTTAGACAGGTACACGTATCAGACCGATTTAGAAGGAAATGAGTCAAACGGATCCAGGTGGGCGAAGTGTAGATGGAGCATGTTGATCAATGTGGGCAAGTTGGGCTAAAGGGCCTGTTTCCATGCTGTATGACGCTCAGACTCTGTGACCTGCTAAGTTACTCCAGCACGTTGTGTCTAGGATTGTCTTTCAGAATCTGGCTCACTTCATGATTTCCTTCACTTTTATCTCTCACCGAGTCATCAACCTATACTGCTCTGAAACCGGTCCTTCAGCAACCTTATCCATGCCGACCAGGTTGGCATTCTGATGCTTGCCCCATTTGCCTGCATTTGGCCCATATCCTTTTAAACCCTTCCTAACCATATAATTGTCCATGTATCTCTTGAGAGTCAATTGTATCTGCTTTTATAGATTATTCTTGTAGCTTATCCCAGGTCCAGACTACCCTCTGAATTAAAAGGATGCCTCAGAGGTGCCTCTTAAATCTTTCCCCTTTTATCTTAACCCTATACCCTCTAGTTTTATAATCCTCTCCGCTGGGGAAAAAGACGCTAAGCATTCATTTTCCTTAATGATCTTGTACACCTCAATAAGGTCACCCTTCAGCCTCCTACGCTCCAAAGAAGAAAGCCCCAGGCTATCCAACCTCTCCCTGTAACTCAAGCCCGCCAGTTTATGTAGAGTCCTGTTGAATCTCTTCGGCACCCTTTCCAACTTAATGACATCCTTCCTGCAGCTGGGTGATCAGAACTACACACAGCGCTGCAAGTGTGGTTTCTTTGGTTTATTTTTTATTTGAATCTCATGGATAAATAAATATTAACAATAGACCATTAGACCAGAAGACGTAGCAGAATTAGACCATTCAGCCCATCATGTCTATATCGCAAGCTATGTATAAGAAGAGAAAGAAAATATGTCATAAACAAACATGTTAATATGTGTCTACATAATACTTGATTGGGAATATTTAGATTGCATTTAACCTTTGATCCATTGCTATTTAATATTTATTTCTCGTTACAGCTGTTGGTCTTACAACATGCCCCGAGCCAATGATTCCAAGCAATGGTGTGAAGTTTGGAGACAGATATTTGGTGAATGATGTGGTGTCCTTTAGCTGTGAGTCCGGCTATACATTGCAGGTAAATTCAGGGAAGAGACCAATCTACTGCTGTGTGATAATGTGTGGCCAGGAATCTTTGCTCTGTTGTTGTAATCTTAAGGGCTGTCCCACTTGGGCGGCCTAATCGGCGAGATCTGGCGAGTTTGCCCTCGACTCATACATGCAGCTTGGTCGACATGAGGTCGTAGGAGGTCTTCGTAACTCTCCTTCATGCTCGAGAGTGGTCTCCGTGTACTGGATGCCTCAGCTAGGTTGTATTTCAAAATGTTAAAGAATGCCCGTGAGTAAAAAAAAGTCGCCATGGAAAAAATCAATACTTTTTTTACTCGTAGGCTTGGTCGTAGTAGGTCGGCATGTTAGTCGTAGGTAATCGAGGGTAGTCGGAGGTAGTCATAGATAGTCTTCATCGTAGTCGAAGGGAGGTCGAAGGAGATCGTCTTCACTCTCCACTATTCGGTGTCCAATTTTCCCATAGCTAGTCGTAGCTAGTAGAAGTCAGTTAGATTTAGCTCTTAGGGCTAACGGAATCAAGGGATATGGGGAGAAAGCAGGAATGGGGTACCAACTTTGGATGATCAGCCATGATCATATTGAATGGCGGTGCTGGCTCAAACGTGTGAAAATGAGACATCAAAGGAGATGAGATTAAGGAAAATGTAGAATAGATCATTGTTCACCAGGGGAAGGTGACAACAAGGCCAAAAAAAAGATACAATTTAATCAGGAGGACAGTCAGACTGGTCAAAGAACTAGGATTGGGAAGAGATGGAGAGGGAGGGAATGAATGGGTTACTTGAAGTTAGAGAAATCAATATTCATACTGCTGGGTTGTAAGATGCACCAAATTAAATATGAGGTGCTGTTCGTCCAATTTGTGTTTGGCCTCACTCTGACAGTGGAAGCGGCACAGGACAGAAAGGTCCATGTGGGAATGGGAAGGGGAGTTAAAGTGTTTAAAAGTACCATTTTTAGGAAGGTCCCCAAGCTGTAACATATTGTTCCCAGTCATCAAGGGTGTTAGGCTATGGTGACTGACAATATTAGTAATTCTTCAACTCTTCCAGAGTAAATCAAAATCACTATTTTTTCCTTGATTTTGAAAGTCTCCAAATCATCAACAAAATAAACCTTAATCATGAAAAAATAAATCTTGTGTTTTCATAGCTTTGTTTGCTGGAGGTGATTTTTAAACTTTTAAACTGCTCCTTTCAGGGTTTCATTGGAGATGCCGAGCTGTGGAATGATATTAAAGGGCTCAAAGTCAGCTCTGACAGGGAAATGCATTACATTAAAAAGGCAGGACTGAGATCACAATGTTCTTTCTTGAGAAAATACTCGATGATAATACTTTTCAGGGACCTGAAGCAGACAGGTTCTTTCTTCTGAGGTTGCAGAAACTGACAATTATGTGACTAGCATTTTCAGAGGAGACCGGAGCAAGACAACCAAAAGGCAAACACATTGTTCCCTAATCATAATTGTTAACCTTTAGATTCAACTCTTGTCATTTGTAGTTTATGAGCTGGCTGAATGGATCTCTACAGGTTCAGACCAAGCAACTGAATTCAATCAAAGAGGGGGAAAAAAAACCTAAATTAAAAAAAATGCTCTAGTTTACAAGGCCTTCGGCGATAGGTGTTCAGGGTTCTGTCGGATTTATAAGGATGTTGTCAGGACCCGAGGGCCTGAGCTAATAGGGAGAGGTTGAGCAGGCTGGGACTCTATTCCTTGGAGTGCAGGAGGATGTGGGGTGATCTTATGGAGGTGTATAAGATTAACAGAGGAATAGATCGGGTGCACGCACAGAGCCGATAACAGAGGGGAAGGAATGAATCCGAGCACAGCGTTTGGAAAATATCTTCCTTGCCATTTTAGACACTGCAGATGATGGAATCTTAAACAAAACACCAAGTGCTAGAGGAACTCAGCAGCTCAGGCAGCATTTGCTGAGGGGATGGATAAGAGAGCTATCAGGTTGGGAGGGCCCTGATCCAAAACGTCCCTTAGAACTAGATTTCAGCAGGAACAGTGACCAATACTTTTCCCCAGTCACTCTCATCTAGCACAGGCAATTCAAAGTTAAATTATTTCTGTACTGCATAGTCTAAAATCTTATGTTCTTATGGACAAACCTGGTCGACTGATAATAAGTTCAGTATTGCACATGTAGCCCAAGCAATGATCTATATAATAAGCGGTTTATACTGCACAGTTGCATGAAGGAAGAAGTATTTATATTTTATTGTCTATATATTTATTTACTCTGCACTAATGTACTCTGCACTTACATTATTCTACGCATGGACCTCCTCTGGCAGCCCTTTCCATTCACCCACCACCCTTTGTGTTTCAAAGAGTTGTCCTTCAACCCGAAAAGTCGCCGATCCACGTTCTCCAGGGGTGTTGCCTGACACTATTATTCCAACATTTTGTGTGTCCTTTTTGAAGAGTTGCTATTAAATTTTTGCCCCCTCACCTTAAACCTATGAGCAACATAAACTTCATTACCTCTTTGGTGCGATGGTAATTAGACAGTAATAAGAATCAATTTCAACACTAAAGGAACTATTTTGCTAGAGAATGCCATGGTGTTTGTGCATACTTCTAAGGTGTAAACGTTGCTCTTCTAGGGACAAGCCCACGTTTCTTGTATGCCTGGTACTGTGCGTCGTTGGAACTATCCACCACCAATCTGTGTTGGTAAGTCAGAAATGATTCCTCAATGTTGATGAATTTTGTATCTTAACGCTAGAGTAAAACACAATGCTGATACAATGTCATTTGATGGGAAAACACTTCAATGAGGATAGACACAAAGTGCTGGAGTTACTCAGTGGGTCAGGCAGCATCACTGGAGAAAAGGATGGGTAACGATTCAGGTTGCAACCCTTCTTCAGACTGAACGTAGAGGGGAGGGAACTGGAGGTAGGAAAATGCCAGACACTTTAATGATCTCCTTCAGAGCCTCCAGGTCATGAAGCCTCTTGCGCATCTACCAACGCACCTTTAGACTTTAGAGATACAGCGTGGAAACAGATCCTTCTGCCCATCGAACGTGCCGACCAGCAATCACCCCGTACACTAGCACTACCCTATCCACCAGGGACAATTTACAATCTTACCAAAGCTAATTATCCTAGAAACCTGCACGTCTTTGGAGTGTGGGAGAAAACTGGAGCATCCGGAGAAAACCCACATGGTCACAGGGAGAAAGTACAAACTCCGTACCGATAGCACCCGTGTTCAGGATCAAACCCTGGTCTCTGGCGCTGTAAGGCAGCAATTCTACCACTGCGCCACTGTGCTGCTTCACCGACTGGAATTCAGGAAGCTCTGTATGAACTGAGAATGTCCCAACCAGATATCTGCCTGGTCTGAAGATGGATCCCGACCCGAAACATCACCTATCCGTGTTCTCCAGAAATCATGAGTTATTTCAGCATTTTTAAATATATATTTGTATCATCTGCAGCTTCTTCCCACACAATGGCCATATCTTTTCTTTATGCTGATCTTTGGTATAACCAGTACCTGCAGTTCCTGGCTATTACAATCCGCCTGGTTACACAGATACTCTATTTTGGTTAAAACCCATTGTGGCCTTTGTCGTCACAGTGTAATCATGGTCAAGAAGCAGCGACTGCTTTCTCCAAGACAGTTTTAACAGCCCACTGTGAGACCCATGATAGGTTCCCTCAATCCAAGCCACAAACCCACAACTTTGCCTTCTCTGCCTTTCAAAACTCACAATCCTCAACACATCAAAACCATACCACCTACTGCTATCCGAAAAGTTGCCTATCCACATTCTCCAGGGGTGTTGCCTGACACTATTATTCCAACATTTTGTGTGTCCTTTGTTATAAACTAGCATCCGCAGTTCTTTGTATCTCTCCCTGTCCCCACCTTCTCCAGTCATGACATGTCAGAGGTTGCAGAGAGGCCTGATAGAAATATATAATATTCTGAGAGGCTCATATACGGTAGACAGTCAGAACCTTTTTTCCAGGATGGAAATATCAAATACCAATCATAGCTTCAAGGTGAGAGGTGCAAAGATTCAAGAAATGCTTGGGGCAATGTTTTTTGCACAGAGGGTGGTGAGTGCCTGGAACTCGCTGCCAAGGGTGGTGTTTGAGACAGACATGATAGTGGCATTTCAGAGGCATTTGGATCGGTACATGGATATGCAGGGAATGGAAAGACATGGTTCATGTGCAGGTAGATAAGAGATGGTCTTGGCATCATGTTTGGCTCAGATGTTGTTCGCCGAAAGGCCGGTCCTTGTGAATGAATGAATGAATAAGTTCATTGGCCAAGTATTCACATACAAGGAATTTGCTTTGGTGCTCCGCCCGCAAGTGACAACATGACATGCAATGACAGTTAGGAATGACACATAAAATATTAAACATTAATAATAATAAAATATTATTGAAACATTAAATATTAATAATAATAAAACATTATTGCCATACTGTCCTATGTTCAATGACAACCTGCCCTCCTCAAATGTTGCCCCTTCCCCATCCCAAATTCTCCTCATTTACCTGGAGACTGCTTCCCAGCTCGACAGACACTGCACTTTCCAGCCTATCTGGCAGTTGGGTCGGAAGACTACTAAAAATACATAAATGATATCCTCTCTTTATGGTGTCTCCAAAAAGATCACATTTTGACTTACTGCCTGAAAATCCTGACTAATTAGTTTCTTCATGCCTCTGAATAAATATCAGAGCTAAATATTCCAGAAGCTGACAGAATGATTGGATTTATATACCTTTCATGTTCTCGGCATATGCTGAGTTTTTTTTTAATAGCTAATGAAATACTTAGTGCAGTCAGTATTCCATGATAAAGAAATACGTTGGAAATTTTTTACACAGCTACAAGATACCAGAAACAACAAGGAGATAAAGATTCAGATTCGGATGAGTTTATTGATGTGTGCACTGGGGTGTAATGAAATTCTTTGTTCGCATGAAGCTCACAGAGTGAACAGTAATGATAATACGGGTGGCACAGTGGTAGAGTTGCTGCCTTACAGCATTTACAGTGCCAGAGACCCGGGTTCGATCCCTACAATGTCTATGTGTGAGGATCACCGATGCGGACTCGCGAAGCTCTACCGCCATGGCACCGTGCCGTCCCTGTAACTACATAACAACCGCTATTTATTTACTCATTGACTCTAATGATACCCACGAGATCCTGATGTTTATGGTTGTTGGAATGTTCAGGAGCTCAGGACCCAAATGCATCTTGCAGGAGTTGATGAAACTCAGATAGAGCAAAACCACACCCTCCAGTTTGTCAGCTCCCATGTTTAAATTTGTGAGCGTAAAATAATAGTCAAACTAAACATGGACTTTCATACAGAAAGTTTACACTAAAAATGACTGAGATCCAGCTCGTTATGACTGATGGTGTCACTTTTAGTAATGATGTACCTTCTTACAGATTGCACAGTCAGCTACCTCATGTATCTCGAACATGGTGCAAATGTGAATGACAAAATCCATTGCCCAATTTAATAGAAGCAGCATTAAAACCAGTCTTTTATCGCCTTTCCAGGAATGTCATTCCAAACTGAGGTACCCATACAATAGTTTCACATGAAGCTTGCAGAATCGTTTCATGTATACCCGGTTATGATTTTAAGAATGTGTTCAAACACTCTCACTAAAATTAGGCGTTCCATATTTGCATGAATTCCATCATGACCACGAGAATATTCCTTCCATTTTTGTTCTTCGTTTAGAGATACAGTGTGGAAACAGGCCCTTCAGCCCACCAAGTTCGTGCTGTCCAGAGAAAATCCAGTCACACCAGATCTATCCTACACACTAGGGTCAATTTACCGAAGCCAATTATCCTACAAAGCCACACGTCTTTGGAATGTGGGAAACATAGAAATTAGGTGCAGGAATAGGCCATTCAGCCCTTCGAGCCTGCACCGCCATTCAATATGATCATGGCTGATCATCCAACTCAGTATCCCGTACCTGCCTTCTCTCCATACCCTCTGATCCCCTTAGCCACAAGGGCCACATCCAACTCACTCTTAAATATAGCCAATGAACTGGCCTCAACTACCCTCTGTGGCAGAGAGTTCCAGAGACTCACCACTCTCTGTGTGAAAAAAGTCTTTCTCATCTCGGTCTTAAAGGATTTCCCCCTTATCCTTAAGCTGTGACCCCTTGTCCTGGACTTCCCCAACATCGGGAACAATCTTCCTGCATCTAGCCTGTCCAACCCCTTAAGAATTTTGTAAGTTTCTATAAGATCCCCTCTCAATCTCCTAAATTCCAGAGAGTATAAACCGAGTCTATCCAGTCTTTCTTCATAAGACAGTCCTGACATCCCAGGAATCAGTCTGGTGAACCTTCTCTGCACTCCCTCTATGGCAATAATGTCCTTCCTCAGATTTGGAGACCAAAACTGTACGCAATACTCCAGGTGTGGTCTCACCAAGACCCTGTACAACTGAAGTAGAACCTCCCTGCTCCTGTACTCGAATCCTTTTGCTATGAAAGCTAACATACTATTTGCTTTTTTCACTGCCTGCTGCACCTGCATGCCTACTTTCAATGTCTGGTGTACCATGACACCCAGGTCTCGCTGCATCTCCCCTTTTCCTAATCGGCCACCATTTAAATAATAGTCTGCTTTCCTGTTTTTGCCACCAAAGTGGATAACCTCACATTTATCCACATTATACTGCATCTGCCAAACATTTGCCCACTCACCCAGCCTATCCAAGTCACCTTGCAGTCTCCTAGCATCCTCCTCACAGCTAACACTGCCCCCCAGCTTAGTGTCATCCGCAAACTTGGAGATATTGCCTTCAATTCCCTCATCCAGATCATTAATATATATTGTAAAAAGTTGGGGTCCCAGCACTGAGCCCTGCGGTACCCCACTAGTCACTGCCTGCCATTGTGAAAAGGACCCGTTTACTCCTACTCTTTGCTTCCTGTTTGCCAGCCAGTTCTCTATCCACATCAATACTGAACCCCTAATACCGTATGCTTTAAGTTTGTATACTAATCTGTTATGTGGGACCTTGTCGAAAGCCTTCTGGAAGTCCAGATATACCACATCCACTGGTTCTCCCTTATCCACGTTACTAGTTACATCCTCGAAAAATTCCACAAGATTCGTCAGACATGATTTACCTTTCGTAAATCCATGCTGACTTTGTCCAATGATTTCACCACTTTCCAAATGTGCTGCTATCCCATCTTTAATAACTGACTCTAGCAGTTTCCCCACTACCGATGTTAGACTAACTGGTCTGTAATTCCCCGTTTTCTCTCTCCCTCCCTTCTTAAAAAGAGGGGTTACATTTTTCTACCCGCCAATCCTCAGGAACTACTCCAGAATCTAAAGAGTTTTGAAAGATTATCACTAATGCATCCACTATTTCCTGAGCTACTTCCTTAAGTACTCTGGGATGCAGCCTATCTGGCCCTGGGGATTTATCGGCCTTTAATCTATTCAATTTACCCAACACCACTTCCCGACTGACCTGGATTTCACTCATTCCTCCTTTGACCCACGGTCCCCTGCTATTTCCGGCAGATTATTTATGTCTTCCTTAGTGAGGACGGAACCAAAGTAGTTATTCAATTGGTCCGCCATATCCTTGTTCCCCATGATCAACTCACCTGTTTCTGACTGCAAGGGACCTACATTTGTTTTAACTAACCTCTTTCTCTTCACATATCTATAAAAAACTTTTGCAGTCAGTTTTTATGTTCCCTGCCAGTTTTCTTTCATAATCTATTTTTCCTTTCCTAATTAAGCCCTTTGTCCTCCTCTGCTGGTCTCTGAATTTCTCCCAGTCCTCTGGTATGCTGCTTTTTTCTGGCTACTTTGTACGCATCATCCTTTGCTTTGATACTATCCCTGATTTCCCTTGTTATCCACGGATGCACTACCTTCCCCGATGTATTCTTTTGCCAAACTGGGATGAACAATTTTTGTAGTTCATCCATGCAGTCTTTAAATGTCTTCCATTGTATATCCACCGTCAACCCTTTTAGAATTAATTGCCAGTCAATCTTGGCCAATTCACGTCTCTTACCCTCAAAGTTACCTTTCTTTAAGTTCAGAACCATTGTTTCTGAATTAACAATGTCACTCTCCATCCTAATGAAGAACTCAACCATATTATGGTCACTCTTGCCCAAGGGGGCACGTACAACAAGACGGCTAACTACCCCCTTCCTCATTACTCAAAACCCAGTCTAAAATAGCCTGCTCTCTCGTTGGTTCCTCTACATGTTGATTTAGATAACTATCCCTCATACATTCCAAAAAATACTCTTCCTCAGCACCCCTGCCAATTTGATTCACCCAATCTATATGTAGATTGAAGTCACCCATTATAACTGTTTTGCCTTAGTCGCACGCATTTCTAATTTCCTGTTTGATACCATCCCCAACTTCACTGCTACTGTTAGGTGGCCTGTACACAACACCCACCAGCGTTTTCTGCCCCTTAGTGTTTTGTAGCTCTACTCATACCGATTCCACATCCTCCAAGCTAATGTCCTTCCTTTCCATTGCGTTAATCTCCTCTCTAACCAGCAACGCTACCCCACCTCCTTTTCCTTTCTCTCTATCCCTCCTGAATATTGAATATCCCTGGATGTTCAGCTCCCAGCCTACGTCACCCTGGAGCCATGTCTCCGTGATCCCAACTATATCATAATCATTAATATCTATCTGCACGTTCAACTCGTCCACCTTATTACGAATACTCCTTGCATTGAGACACAAAGCCTTCAGGCTTGTCTTTACAACGCACTTACCCCTTATACAATTTTGCTGAAATTGGAAGAAACCCGAGCACCAAGAGAAAACCCACGCAGTCACAGGGAGAACGTACAAACGGCGTACAGACAGCACCGGTAGTCAGGATCGAACCCTGGGTCTCTGGCGCTGTAAGGCAGCAACTCTACCGCTGCGCCACCATGCCGCCCATTAATATCATTAAGAGTCAAGAATGTTTTGAATTGTTGTATACGCTGGGTACAGAACAAAGAAATGTTAACTTGCTCAATAATGCAACAATACAACAAATACATTTACAGTCAACATAAGTACAATAACTTTTCAGTTAGAATTGGTAACCAGATCATACCTGCAGGCCCAAGTTTGCTGTGCAACTGTTTTACAAAATCACGAATCAAGCCAAATGTTAAGAGTGGCCCAGACTGTACAATGGAATTCTTACTTGTAGCAGCACAACAGAACATGTAAAGATAGTGTCCTGTGAATGGTAACGTCGCTGTGCTTCGGTGCTGGGCTATGCCTGTGGTGGTTAACGTTATAGAGTGTGCGTCAAAAGCCTGGTCGTTGATGGGACGAAGCTGCTCTTGAAACTGGAGGTAGCGGTTCCCATGCTCCTGTACCACCTTCCCCATGCTAGAAACAAGACAAGACTCTGCCCAATAAAGCGGGTGGGGCTTTATTGTTCTGACTGTCTTCTTAAGGCAGTGCTTGCTATAGACCTCTTGAATGAGGGGGAGGTCAGTACCCATGTAGTGAGTGTCAGGGTGATCTAAGGCTGAAGATCATGCAAGAAAAATGGCAAATTCCGTCGACTTAGATTTCCTGTATGCTTATTTCATTATGTTTAATTGCAAATTTGAAGAATGCCAGCTCGTATTTCACGGGCAGCTTCCATCCCAGTGGTATGAATATTGATTTCTCCAATTTCAAGTAACCCTTGCATTCCCTCCCTCACTTTCCCTCCCCCACCCTAGTTGTCCTGCTAGTTTCACTGTTCGTATCCCTTCATTATCACCTCATCCACAGCCAACAATGGACCATTGTGGGCTCCACCTCTCCTTGGTTATTGGTGCCGGCTCTGATTTGTTCTGTACCTTTTCATACCTCTAGTTTCCCTCTCCCCTGACTCTCAGTCTGAAGAAGGGTCTCGACCCGAAACGTCACCTATTCCTATTCCAGAGATGCTGCAAGACCTGCTGAGTTACTCCAGCATTTTGTGTTTAGCCAAGCGGTTTAGTTTCATCCAGCAGTTTATTATTGTCACATATATCGAGCTACAGTGAAAAGCTTATTTGTTGCCTGCTGTCCAGTCAGTGGAAAAACTGTACGTGATTACAATCAAACCGTCCGCTGTGTACAGATACAGGATAAAGGGAATAATGTTAAATGCAGTGAAGTAGATGTGGATCATCACAATCACGATTACAATCACAATCGCAATAATACTTTATTAGCCAAGTATGTTTTGCAATATATGAGGAATTTCATTTGCCAAGTCAGTCATACAAATAAAAAGCAACGGAACACACAAAATACATTTTAACATAAACATCCACCACAGTGACTCCTCCACATTCCTCACTGTGATGGAAGGCGTAAAAAAGTTCAGATCTCTTCCATTCTTTCCTCTCCCGCGGTCGGGGGCCTTGAGCCCTCCGTTGACGGGACGATCTTGAGTCCTGCAGTCGATGATTTGGCCCTCCGCATCGGGGCGATCAGCTCCTGCATCGGGGGATATCAGCTCCCTCGCGCAGGGCGATTGAACCCCACGTCAGAGCTGGTCGAGCCTCTGTGTCGTTGGAGCTCCTGACTAGCCTCTCCCGAGACTGCGAGCTCCGATGTAAAGTCCGCAGGCCGCGGTTGGAGCAATTCCAGGCAAGGGATCGACTCCGTTGGTAAGTCCACGCCCCAACGGTGGGGCCCAAAGTCAGTCCGAAGAGGCCTCCAGCTCCGTCGATGCTAGGCCGCAGAGCGACCGGAGGGAGATACCATCCGGAAAACAATCACATTTCCAGCAAGGTAAGAAACTGAAAAAAAAAGTTTCCCCCGACCCCTCACCCTTCCCCACATAAAACAAACCAGAGAACATTTACACAGACTTTTAAAACACAGTAACAAAGTAACACAGACTTTTAAAACACAGTTAACAAAGCTGTTGGCTGGGCTGCCAATCGTGCGGCGCCCCCCTTGTGGTAGGCTGCCAATCCTTCAAAGGTCTTCGGAATGCTTTAGAGGTTAGAGTGAGTAAGGGAAGTGAAAAATTTCAGAAGTTTGATGTCCCACCGGCAGTTTGGAAATGAAAATATCTAAAGAAGGTTGAGGGCCATCCGTGGGAGTCCAAGCGGAGGGGGTCCGTTGGAGACGGGAGAAGGGGTCTGAAGGTGTGTGAAGAAGGGTCTCGACCCGATACGTCACCCAATCCTTTCCTCCAGAGATGCTGCCTGCCCGCTGAGTTACTCCAGCATTTTGTGTCTACCTTCAAAGGTCTTCCTTTGGGCCAATTATATAGCTTCTGGGCGTTCGTCATTGTGACAGATTTTGTTTTCTTGGGGTGTGGAATGATGGAGATTTCCTTGAAGCCAATAAAAACAGTAAGCTGTTGAAGTGAGAGGTTGAAGATGTAAACAAAGCCTCTGGCCAACTGAATGATGCACGATTTCAGAACTCATCCAGGGTTCCTGATAATAATTAGTTTACTATGCAGTCTTTTGAAATTAACTGGATAAATGCTAAAATATATCTTAAATTGTGAAGCTTGTCTGATCCTCTAATTCATATTATTTGTAGTCAATTCATTATCAGGCAACTGAACCATCTGAAGGCCAATTAGAGAGCATTCCTGACCTCCTATCTACCTCATTGGAGGCCCTCGACTATCTTTAATTAGACTTTACTGCACTTTATCTTGCACTAAATGTTATTCCTTTTACCCTGTGTCTGTACACCGCGGACAGCTTGATTGTAATTATGAATTGTCTTTCCGCTGGCTGGGTAGCGCGTGATATAAATAAGCATTTCACGGTACCTTGGTACACGTGACAATAAATTAAACTAAACTAAACTAAACCTTTGTGTTAAATATTGTACCGGCTGGTAACGGGAAATTCTTGTTACAAATCCAGAGACCGGTTGCATGGATCAATAATGTCCTTATTTTTTATTGTTGAGCAGCTAAATGTGGAGGGGTGCTGACTGACCTGAAGAATGTCATATTAAGCCCTGGATTTCATGGAAATTACCCAAGCAACTTGGATTGTCTGTGGAAGATTTTATTGCCCGTTGGATATGGTAAGGATGCCCAAATGACAATTTTTGTAAATTGGAAAAACATTTGTGCAAATATATATCTGGCATTATTTAGTGAGCTATGACATTTTGTTAGAACACTGCCTCTTAGTCATTGAGGAATATCAGATCCCCTTAATAAAATTAAACTCCTTCCCAATCTATTGAGATCAAGAGTTAAAATCTAGCAAAGATTCTTTTGAAAAATTCTGTAGCACCTTGATGTCTCTGACAAGGTCAGGTCAGCTACATAACCTTGTACAAGTTCAAATTCAATAGTTTTTCTTTATTCTAAATATACTCATAATTTTCAATATGAAACAATCACGGTACATATATGGTGAACATTGTGTTATTTTCGTATGATTTTTCTTTTAAAGCTCGCTGAAAGGCCACGTTTGCAATTACTGTCAGATAACTGGGAAAAAAATGTTTGGGAAGAAAGTTTGCTTTCAGTTACTGTAATGAAACAGTTATGCAATTCTATTCATGACCAGTTGATATTAGTTCTGTGTTCAGCATTCTAAAAGTGGTCGAGGGGTTGATCTGGAGATGCTACAGTTGGCGTTTTTCAGAAGTATTCTCGATTTGATTTTCGAAGGATCTTAAATGGACTTTGGATTTTGATATTTTAGACTTGAGACTTTAGAGACACAGCGTTGAAACAGGCCCTTCGGCCCACTGCATCCATGCCGACCAGCGATCACCCCGTACACTAGTTCCATCCTACAAACTAGGGACAATTTTCCAAAGCCAATTAAACTACAAACCTGTAAGTCTTTGGTTTGTGGGAGGAAGCTGGAGCACCCGGAGGAAACCCATGAGATCACAGGGAGAACGTACAAACTCCATGCAGACAGCACCCATAGCCAGGATCGAACCTGGGTCTTTGGTACTGTAAGCCAGCAACTCTACTGCTGCACCACCGTGCCACCCTGACCTGTGCCGGATGAAGAGATTTGAATAGTCACCTGGTGAATGAACCCTTTTTTGCAACAATCATAATCTCCCTTCTGTTGAGCAACTGCTTGTGATTTCTCATACGCAGCAGAACACAGGCATTGGAGGTGGACAAAAAAAGCTGGAGTAGCTCAGCGGACCAGGCAGCATCACTGGAGAGAAGGTGTACAGTGGCTTGCAAACGTTTTCATACCCCTTGAAGTTTTCCACATTTTGTCACGTTACAACCACAAACGTAAATGTATTTTATTGAGATTTTATGTGATAGACCTACACAAAGTGGCGCATAATTGTGAAGTGGAAGGAAAATGATACATGGTTTACAAATTTTTTTACAAATAAAAAACTGAAAAGTGTGGCGTGCAAAGGTATTCAGCCCCCTTTACTCTGATACCCCTAAATCCAGTGCAACCAATTGCCTTCAGAAGTCACCTAATTAGTAAATAGAGTCCACTTATGTATAACCTAATCTCAGTATAAATACAGCTGTTCTGTGAAGGCCTCAGAGGTTTGTTAGAGAACATTAGTGAACAAACAGCATCATGAAGCCCAAGGAATACACCAGACAGGTCAGGGATACAGTTGTGGAGATGTTTAAAGCAGGGTTAGGTTATAAAAAAATATCCCAAGCTTTGAACATCTCATGGAGCACTGTTCAATCCATCATCCGAAAATGGAAAGAGTATGGCACAACTGCAAACCTATCAAGACATGGCCGTCCACCTAAACTGACAGGCCGGGCAAGGAGAGCATTGATCAGAGAAGCAGCCAAGAGGCCCATGGTAACTCTGGAGGAGCTGCAGAGATCCACAGCTCAGGTGGGAGAATCTGTCCACAGGACAACTATTAGTCGTGCACTCCACAAATGGAAGAGTGGCAAGAAGAAAGCCATTGTTGAAACAAAGCCATAAGAAGTCTCGTTTGCAGTTTGCCACAAGCCATGTGAGGGACACAGCAAACATGTGGAGGAAGGTGCTCTGGTCTGATGAGACCAAAATTTAAGTTTTCGTCCTAAATGCAAAACGCTATGTGTGGCAGAAAACTAACACTGCACATCACCCTAAACACACCATCCCCACTGTGAAACATCGTGGTGGCAGCATCATGCTGTGGGGATGCTTTTCTTCAGCAGGGACAGGGAAGCTGGTCAGAGTTGATGGGAAGATGGATGGAGCCAAATACAGGGCAATCTTGGAAGAAAACCTGTTAGAGTCTGCAAAAGACTTGAGACTGGGGCGCAGGTTCACCTTCCAGCAGGACAACGACCCTAAACATACAGCCAGAGCTACAATGGAATGGTTTAGATCAAAGCATATTCATGTGTTAGAATGGCCCAGTTAAAGTCCAGACCTAAATCCAATTGAGAATCTCTGGCAAGACTTGAAAATTGCTGTTCACAGACGCTCTCCATCCAATCTGACTGAGCTTGAGCTATTTTGCAAAGAAGAATGGGCAAAAATGTCAGTCTCTCGATGTGCAAGGCTGGTAGAGACATACCCCAAAAGACTTGCAGCTGTAATTGCAGCGAAAGGTGGTTCTACAAAGTGTTGACTCAGGGTGCTGAATATTTTTGCACACCACACTTTTCAGTTTTTTTATTTGTAATAAAATTTGGAAACCATGTATAATTTTCCTTCCAATTCACAATTATGCACCACTTTGTGTTGGTATATCACATAAAATCCCAATAAAATACATTTACGTTTGAGGTTGTATCGTGACAAAATGTGGAAAAGTTCAAGGGGTATCAACACTTTTGCAAGCCACTGTAGGTGATGTGCCTTTAGTGACATGCATTTAGGATTGGCTGACACCAAAGTGAATCTCTTCCTGCATTTGGTGAGGATGAATCTTTCAATCTACCTTGTTGCAGCCCTGACACTTTTTTAAATCTGCACTTTCACTGTTGCTGTAACATTTTATTGTTCACTCTAATTATTTTCTCCTTATGCGCCACTTGATTTCCCCATATATGATATGGTTTGGGCAGAATCTACACGGTGAATGGTGAGCCTCTGGGGAGTGTTGTAGAGCAGAGGGATCTAAGAGTGCAGGTACATAGTTCCATGAAAGTGGTGTCACAGGTAGATAGGGTGGTCAAAAAGGCTTTCAGAACCGTTGACCCTGTTACCTCTATAGGATATCAACAGACGTGTCGAACAAAACACTCTAAACCAAGGTTTAGTACAACTTAATCTTTATTAACACTCATGTTTAAGAAGGAACTGCAGATGCTGGAAAATCGAAGGTAGACAAAAATGCTGGAGAAACTCAGCGGGTGAGGCAGCATCTATGGAGCGAAGGAAATAGGCAACATTTCGGGTCGAGACCCTTCTTCAGACTGAACACTCAAGTCACTTATACATGCATGCAAGCCATTGACTGCTAATAACATCTCATTTACTTCACTAGTTCCACTTATTACTTCTTGAACAAAATCACAAAACTCATGACATGAACTCCGCTATTATCCGTATGAATGAAGTGGGCAGATTCACTCTGTTGGTAGGGGGTAGTCTTCTCTGAGCTTCGAACTCGGGTCCCTCCTTCTTGGCATGGATGTCGTTGCCGATATCTCAGACCATCCTTCTTTTATACTCAACCGCAACCTTCAAAAGGAAGCCTTTGTTCTAACCCATTGCTCTCATGATTATGAAATCAATCATTTCAAGTTGTCACTCCTCCCAGGGCTGAATAAACAAAATGCATCTTTGTTCCTTATCAGGCTAGAGAGTTCTTAATTATGTTGCCTGTTCCTATCTCCTCATTATACAGCTCCTTTGCAAAATGGCGATTCCCAGACACCTGATCTTCTCAAGGCCAGATGCCTAGCCATGAAGTTACCTTCATCTCTGTTCCCACCAGAGGCCCATCACATGACTATTTTCACTGTGCTTCTTTGTTCCCCAAATCCCAGCATTTCTCTCTATCTCTCTTTCTAGCTAGTAGCATGTCAGGATACTTGACATCCAGTCTTTGGCCTTCATCAGTCAGAGTGTTGGGTATAGAAGTTTGGAGGTTATATTGCAGTTATATAAGACGTTGGTGAGGCCACATTTAGAGTATTCTGTTCAGTTTTGGTCACCATGTTATAGGAATGTGTCAAGCTGGAAATGGTGCAGAGAAGATTTACGAGGATGTTGCCAGGACTCGAGGGCCTGAGCTATAGGGACAGATTGAGCAGGCTGGGACTCTATTCCTTGCAGGAGGATGAGGGGTGATCTTATAGAGGTGTACACAATTATGAGGGGAATAGATTGGGTAAATGCACATACTATTTTGCCTAGAGTAAGAGAATCAAGAACCAGAGGACATAGGTTTAGGTGAGGGGAATAAGATTTAATAGAAACCCAAGGGGTAACCTTTCTACACAAAGTGTGGTGGGTATATTGAATTAGCTGTCAGAGGAGGCAGTTGAGGCAGGTACTATCGCAACATTTTGAAACATTTGCACAAGTACATGGATAGGATAGGTTTAGAGGAATATGGGCCAAACACAGACAGGTGGGACTAGTGTAGAAGGGGCAGGTTGATCGGTGTGGGCAAGTTGGGACAAAGTTGTTTCCACACTGTATGACTATGACCTGCCTGCCTAATGTGCCAAAGTTTGTCATTATATCTCGGAACACGTGCAAAAATAAACCTACGCCAATACCAATATATATTTTTTCCTGCCAACATTATTATTAGCTATCAAAATGTCCGTTCATTTGTCCATCATCGCATCAGTGACTGGAGTACTTTATTGAAGGAAGGTGACGAGTATTTGTATAGTTGTGAGGTGGGGTTGATATTTAGTGAAAGTTGGAGATACAACATGGAAACAGGCCCTTCCAGGCACAACATTTATCCAACCCAAGGGACAAAATCACCTTTCTTGATATTGAGAAAAGGAAGAAATAGTAGGATATCTGCCAGATTTCTTGCTCACTTACCCAAAACAGCATAGAATGGTTTTGTTTAATAATTTCAGTGGAGAAATGAAAGTGGGTTTTTAAGATAAGTTTCTTTACAATATTCTTTCCACTTGAATGATAAAAATACATTACATGACCTCAATGTTGGTGGGTCAGAGGCAATTGATGTTGAATATGTGAAGGATTTGATTCAACAATCTCTGCAATCACAAGCATGACTTCACAACACAAGATAGTTGATTAAATAAAAGCACCATGGTGGATACTTAATCCCTGATGAGGAATATGCACTGCAGTGAAAAGTTCCGCTGAATAAATGCAGGCAGGATATATCTTCTGGACGGTTATAATTTAAATAAAACTTGGTCTCTTTGTGAGCGCTTTGAAGTACAACTTTTCGTGAAGTACGTATCATGGCTGAAAAGAATGTAACTAGAATCGTCTAGTTTGGAGATACAGTGTGGAAACAGGCCCTTCAGCCCATCGAGTCCGCGTCGACCAACGATCACACATTCACACTAGTTCTATGTCCTAGGTCTCCTCCATTGCCAGAGTGAGGCTAAAGGCAAATTGGAGGAACAGCATCTCACATTTTGCTTGGGCAGCTTACAGCCCAGTGGAATGAATCTTGATTTCTCTCACTGCAGTTACCCTGCCATTCCCTCTCTTTCTCTATCCCTCCCCCATCCTAGTTGCACCAGCTTCTCGTTTACACCCTACAAACAGCTAACAATGGCCTGTTTCCATTATCATCGTTACTTTTTTGCATATCTTTCATTCATAGTTCTTTATCTCTCCACATCACTGTCTATATCTCTCGTTTCCCTTATCCCTTACCAGTCTGAAGAAGGGGCTCGATCCGAAATATTACCCATTCCTTCTCTCCAGGGATGCTGCCTGTCCCGCTGAGTTACTCCAGCTTATGGTGTCTATCTTCTAGTTCTATGTTATCCCAGCTTCACATCCTAAATTGACAATCGGGTTAATTTACAGAAGCCAATTAACCTACAAACCTGCACGTCTTTGGAGTGTGGGAGGAAAATGGAGCACCTGGAGAAAGCCCACAGGGCGACAGGGAGAACATGCAAACTCTGTACAGACAGCACCTGTAGTCAGGATCGAACCTGGGTCCCTGGCGCTGTAAGGCAGCAACTCTACCGCTTCTGTGTTTGACGCCACTTTGCTATGCAGCCGCAACATAATTTCAACCACTCGACCTTGGAGCACTCTTGATTTTAATCGTTCCACTGTTGTACCTGCAGCTACCTCAACCCAGATCTCTGGAATTCCTACCCGTAACCTCTCCATTTCTCCAGTGTGAACTGCTGCACTAACTACCACGTGCTCAAAAATCAAAATACCTCCATGATCCTTGGTGTCAAATTCTGTTTGGTGACATGTTTCTTTGGTTTGGTTTTAGAGCACAGCTGTAAACTGTGATCAGAATACACTGCCACATCAGGAATTGGAAAGCTTAACGTCTAGTTCAATATAACATAAAAACGCAACCCGTATGAAATAAAAATATCTTAGTTTCCCCACTCAATCTGTTTGCAATCACCTCTGAGCATTATTCATTCATTGCTGGTGCGCCAGGGAGGTAAAGTGTGTTTGTTCTCTGCTCTGAAGATTACCAGGACTCTCTGCTGAAACTCAAACTGATATCAATTGATTTTCAAATTCAGCGCCTCCCATGGAGAAATGATACCCTGCCCGCTGAGGGGAAAGAGCGCAACGCAAGAGCATGCGTCATTTATCTCAGCGAGTGGGTATTTTCACATTAAAACCTGAAGTCAAATATTGATGAGGCAGGTTTCCCTGTCTTTTATGCTGAATACCACAAAGCCTCAGCTAGGAAAGCAGCAGTCTATTCCTGCTGAACCTGTGCACATTGCAAATCCTCCTATCATTTGATGCAAATGGTAGTTAATCACATGGAATGATTAAGGGCTCTGAGTTTAACCCTCCTTAAAGGGTCATGCGAAGGGATAAAATGCCCAGAATCGCAAAGCTATTCCACACATTGTAGAAACAAGTGATAGTAGATGTTAGGGTGTCGCAGTGGAGCAGCGGTGGAGACCTGGGATCGATGCTGACTACGGGTGCTGTCTGGTCGGAGTTTGTACATGTTCTCCCTGTAACCGTGTGGGTTTTCAGTCCCTGTGGACTGTGCAGCCCCAAAACCAGGTTCTGTGGAGAACCTATGAAGAAGGTTAGATGTAAGTAAAGGATAAATTACCATCTGATAACGTTTCACAAACAACAGTTTTTATTCCATTTCTTGTTCTCTGGTAAATTAGTTCTTGGTTTCTGAACTGTGTGGAAAAGAATGCTTAGTGGTGCCTGTTAACCCACATTAACTTCAGACTGAATCTTTTGAGCCAAGTGAGTAGAACGCTAAATAGATCAGACACCTGTATCGTGTTCCATGTCAGGAAATGTCCTCTGGTTAATCTGCTGCGGAAAATGTCACAGGGAGATTTGTGCCATGGTGTCAGACATTTGAAGGGAATGTGATGAACCATTCTAACCTTGGGCTAATGTTGGGTCCATTCAGTGTCTGTTCTTTAGAGTTTTAGAGATGCAGTGTAGAAACAGGCCCTTCAGCTCACCAAGCCCACACAATCACCCCGTACACCAACGCTATGCAAGAGTCGGGAGAAGTGTCAAGTCAAGAGTGTTTTATTGTCACATGTCGCAGAGAGAACAATGAAATTCTTACTTGCAGCAGCACAGCAGAATAGGTGATCATAGTACTCTGTAAAGGATATAATAAATAAGAAAAAAAATGTTCAGTGTGTGCGTGTATATGCAAACGCACATGCACACACGTACACACATACAAAAACACTCAATCAATAATCGTGCAAAAGAACAAAACCAATGCCCCCAAGTCTATGTAGTTCAGATCTTATTTGGAGGTTGTAATGTTTAATAGCCTGATGGCTGTAGGGAAGAAGCTGCTCCTGAACCTGGACGTTACAGTTTTCAGTCTCCTGTACCTTTTTCCCGATGAGTGGGTCTCTGATGATGCTGGCTGCCTTTTTGAGGCAGCGACTCCTGTACTTCTTCACATTGCATTCAATGCATCTGAGGTTCAGATTGAACTATGATGGCAGTCACCGGTAATAAAATAAAAGGAAATCGCTGTTCATATTGCGTTGTGATTCCTTGATCTGTAAGTGTCTTCACTTATAAGTTAAAGGTCATCATGCTTCTGATTTCTCATCTGGAGTTTAGAAGGATGAGGGGGTACTTCATTGAAACTTACCGAACAGTGAAAGGCATGGATAGAGTGAATGTGGAGTGGATGTTTCCACTAGTGGGAGAACCCTGGACCAGAGGGCACAGCCTCAGAATACCTTTTGGAAGGTGATGGGGAGGAATTTATTTTGTCAGAGGGTGGTGAATCTGTGGAATTATTTGCCACAGAAGGCTGTGGAGGCCGTCATTGGGTATTTTAAGGTAGAGATAGATTCTGGATTAGTACAGATGTCAGGGATTATGGGGAGAAGGCAGGAGAATGGGGTTAGGAGGGAGAGGTAGATCGGGAATGATTGAATGGCATAGACATGATGGGCCGAATGGCCTTATTCTCCTCCTATCACTTACATAGAAAATAGGTGCAGGAGGAGGCCATTCGCCATTCATTGTGATCGGATGATCGTCCCTAGTCAATAACCCGTGCCTGCCTTCTCCCCATATCCCTTCATTCCACTAGCCCCTAGAGCTCTATCTAACTCTCTCTTAAATCCATCCAGTAACTTGGCCTCCACTGCCCTCTGTGGCAGGGAATTCCACAAATTCCACAAATGTGGAAAAGTTTTTTTCTCACCGCAGTCTTAAATGGCTTCCGCTTTAGTCTATGTGCATGAATTTGACAACAACGTCAAGGAATGTTTTCAAGCACTTTCTGCTAATTGTCAGAGATGTCATTCATAGTCAGGATCGAACCCGGCTTTCTGGCGCTGTGAGTTTGACCCCCTGTTGTATTTTCTTTTTGGTGTAATTTTGTGTAATGATGTTGGACGTCCCCTGTGAATCTGGCTGTGATGACTCCAACTCTCTTAGGGTGCTCGTACTGTGATCACAACCACCCCAGGGTGCCGGTGAGTTGGCTGGCTGACCACAGGGTGCTGATGGTGTGGCTGGACATCACGCCAGGGTGCTGATGGGTGACCTACACCACCCTAGGGTGCAGATAACTCTCAAAAGTACACAGCATGAACTGATGGCCAAGTGGACCTGCAATACTGATCATTGTTTGATTCCTTTCTCCTTTACTTGTGGCCCGATGTTGCACTAAATGAGCTGTTTCCATCAACACAGGTGCAGAGATTCAGTTTCTGAACTTTTCAACCGAAGCCAACCATGACTTTGTGGAGATTCGGAACGGACCGGGTTACACCAGCTCCCTGATCGGGCAGTTCAGCGGAGCCGATCTCCCTCCGGCCCTGCTCAGCACCACGCACGACACCGTCATCCACTTCTACAGTGACCATTCAGAGAACAAACAAGGCTTCAAGCTCGTCTACCAAGGTACAATCCCCAACCGTCCGAATCTTGTTCAGAAAAACAATGACCAGGGCTGGGAAGTATTATCTTTTCAAAATGTATTTCAAGAGTCCAGAGTGTTTTAATGTCATATGTCCCAAAATATGAACAAGGAATTTTTAATTGTAGCAGCACAGCAGATAAACGTACGCTGTAACAACAGCAAAAGAACAGCGGGACAGGCAGCATCTCTGGAGCGAAGGGATGGGTGACGTTTCGTGTCGAGGCCCTTCTTCAGTCTCGACCCGAAACGTCATCCATTTCTTTTCACCAGAGATACTGCTTGTCCCATTGAGTTACTCCAGCCTGCGAGTACGTCTTTGTGTATACTAAAATATAACAGTGTATATATGTGTGTGTGTGTGTGAATATACACACACACACGTACTGTATACACGCATAGTCTTTGAGAGACTGTCCTTCATCAAATCGGCCTTGAGGGTCAATACAGGCAATAAAATAGTAAGATATAACGAGAACTGACAAGTTTGAAGTTTGATCTTAATTTTATGAGGAATTACGTTGGTGATTATGTGAAGAACCCCGTTTAGGCCGCATGCGCGTGAATCTTCAAAGCAGTGGTATGAAATCACAAATAACAATCACCGAAGTGACATAGTAAGATGCGTGACTCGAGAACTACCAGATGATCTTTATGAGAGAGGGTTGGACGTGGCGGGCACGTAATCACCAACGTAACTCCTCATAAAATCAAGATCAAACTTCAAACTGGTAAGTTCTCGTTTAATCTTACTAATTTACTTCGGAGTCACGTGAGTGATTCCGTGAAGACTTCGAAGCTTTGTGATTTCATGCTGCAGATCAAAATCTCGGCGTCTCACTGCATCGATTGACTCAGGATGAGTGAATAATCAAAATGCATTAGCATGATATTGATTCACATGTATTAATGGTTTACGTTAATAAAGAAATCAATAGCAACCCCTGTAACTCAGAGGAGGCTAAAGTGGACGCAAACAGATTGGGCAAAACCCCGGGTCAGTAACCGGCCAATGGAAATTTTTTAAAAACAATTTAGTTGACCATGCTGCGGTCGCGAGGATATGGTCGATGGGCATGTCCATTGCCCTGGCATTGATTCTGACCTGGTGGAATGAGATATACAATCGTTAGTGTTAATACCTGCATAACCCAGAACCTGCTGCAGCCACCTTGAAATAGTCTGAACCGACCTTCTTTTGTGTAGTTGTTTGTTGATTAATAAACAATGCTGATTCCACACTTCTTAGGATTCTGGTGGCCTTGATAACATAGACGTGAGACCTTGGGGTACCCGAAAAAATGATCTTAAATCATGCCACCCCTGGTCTGCTCTGCTTGTGTAGATCAGAATGTAAATGTAATGGCACCTGCAGCCAGTTCCATCCTATCTAGCCACAGCGTTTGCAATGTTTGCCGTCGTTGTGCTGATATTAGTGTCATGACTAAGGATGTAGGTGGAAACCCTTGGTGAAGTAATGTTCACACATTTTCAATACCCAACTGCATAATCATGTAGTGGGAGAACTTCTGTCAAGATCTTTTTAACAACTCGATATCCGGGTTGAACCCGACAGAGTGGTTCCCTTTTGTTGCAGCTGTAGTGGCTCTATAACTGAATTATTGTCAAATACCATTTAAGAATTAACTGGAAAATGTCAGTAATCTGTACCATATTAAAACTAACATTAACATTTTAACAAAATCACTTCTGGTCCTCCTCAATAGGAATGTACTGCTTTTTTGGGTGCTATCTCTGCACTCTGCAGTGAGCACATTCATGGCTTGATGTGACAACCTGAGGCATAAGTCAATCCATTCAAATTGTGTAAGTCAATAATTGTTTTATTGTGCAAAGGCCGGTCTCCTGAACCACAGTTTGACCCAAGCGAGGTCTTGCTGACTGTTTTAAGACCCGGCTAATGAGGCATAAAATGGAGGAAAACATAAAAGAACATTCCTCCTTTTGTAGCGAGAATGTATTTCTCCGCACTGTTGTGCCACATATTTTTGCAATCAGTGAATAAACATGCACCAATATGTCGATATTCGATGTAGTATTGAACCATACTTTCAAAATACTTTGAGATCCAATACCTATTCTGTGTTGTCATCGATCTGAACTGGATGATACACCAGTGGCAAAGGAGATTAGGTCATTATTACAGGATACTTTTATTTGATTGCCATGTGACTAACATATGTCACCATCGTAGAGCAGCAACTTGAATTTGAGCATGTAGAATATGTATATTCGCTCAATAGCCCCTTACCCATGGGGTGCATCTAGTGTATATATTTAGTTGATACCAACAATTGAAGAATTGGTAACTCATGCAAATCTCCAATATCTCCAACTAGAGATGGTATTCGGAACTTCTCACCTTAGAGTCCTTAGCATCAGTTTGTAATAACTGAATTTGACCGACCACATTACTATAGCGAGTTTCAAGTTCAAGTTCAAATGAATTTATTGTCATGTTCAGCAATGCTGAATACTTTTTTCATCATTGTGACTGAGGTAGCTTCAGCTGACAATAGCATAAGGTTGTTAACAATGGTTTAATTGTCCTTTGAGAGGTTGCTACTTACACGATATCAGTTCCTTGATTTGCTCAGCTGAAACACAGCTGATATATTGCCAATTACTCTTGATGAAATATAACTCAGTTTTATAACAGGTTGCTATTAACTCCAATCTCTTGCCACAGGGTGGAGTCAAGGCTAATAATAATTAAAGATAAATCCCAATGACCAACGAGCAGTTTATCCATTCCTCTGTAATGGGATTTGCATAGCATGGATCTTTGACTCTTATGAATCTGTTGTTAGTCAGGAAAAATAAGTTTTCATATTCGGAAAGTTCATATGCCCGACACTCTCCATTCTTCATAATAACATGCCACTCTTGCCTTATTCCATGGGTGGTTTGCATGAGAACTTTTGCCCAATTTCCGAACCTTAACTTTAAAAAATAACCCTGGCCATAATCCAAACTTGATTGGACTGCTATGACTGTGCCTCAACCAGATGTTTTTATCCTTTGTGTGTTGTACAAAACAAATGTAAATATTACAACTTGTGAACGGTGCACTACCCATATTTTTGAAGTGCTAGACCCACTTTGTTGAGTAGGATTGGTAAGGTGCATGGAATTTCTGAGCTATCATGCTGCCCCCAGCTCCAGTGAACCGCTTACTGCCGATGAGCGCCTGGGGTGCGTTCTGAAATGATGACTTTTGCCCGCCGTTGGCCTAATTGATTCGTCTGCCAGGTTTTCTTCACCTGTTGAATAGGCCTACCTGAATAACAGGTTCGGCGGCTGGCTCTCACATCCTCCTGTTGGCGCTGTTCACTGCTGGCACATAGGTGCTTTAGTATGTTCTATTGACTTCTTTAGAGCCTGGAGTCAGTTATATCTTGACCTTTTGCTCTTCCCTCCTCAGAGAGGGCGATTCGTAGGCAGCCCCAAACAGGCGCTGCCCCCGGCCGCAGGATACCTATACTGATATGAACCCATTGGATCTATACCCGAATAGAACATTCTGCTGGGATGGCAACTTTGTTGTCAGGAAAAAGGTACCCCTGACACGTGCCCTTCATCCCTTGGGGTATGCTCCTCAGCCATACCCTGAGACTCGGCGTCAGCAGGATACTGACCCGTCTTGGTCTCTGCCTCCAAGAGGGAGACCTGTAGCAGCTCTGTAACTGGAGCTGCTGGTGCGGCCTGCGGATCCTCATTACTAATCCTCATCTATGAAGGTACTATCAAACAGTTCTCTACTAGATACTGCTGCCGCCTTTTTTGTTCAGGGTGGTGCTGACACTCCTCCTGTTGGCATGTGCCCTGCTGTAGCACTGTATGCAACAGTTGCTGTATTTGGGATAGTCGTTTCAAACGCACTGTCCAGCCCCGGTGGGGAATCATCCCCAGACTCCGTGGGCCTTGCTATCCAGCCCCGGTGGCGAATCGTCTCCCAACTCCGTGGGCATAGCAGATTATGTGTGAACTTGAGCAACCCTGTCCCAGCCGTTGCTGGCGCCACCTTTCATAAAGGCCGGCACTTTTTTTGTAATAATATTTTTATTAAAAGGAATCCATCATAACAACGGTATTAAAACTTTTTAAATACACAACCAACTTATTTCAATAAGTAGACGAATGTTACGAATAGTTCTTATAAACTTCTATTTTTTTGAAAGTAGAAAAAGAAAAGAATAGATTTTAATCAATAAGAATGGTGATTAAATAATAATTTTGATTATAAAAATAGAGAAAGAGAAAAGAGAGGAGAAAAAAAAAATATATGTATATATTCTTGTTATATGTATTTAATTAAAATAAAGTATTATATAGAAAAAGAGAGATTATACTATACATCTTAATAGTGAATAACACAATTTCAAATAGCGATATTAATAGAGACATGTATGCAAATCAAAAAGAAAAACAGAGAGTTATTTTCTGGCTTTTTGACATGAAACAGCCCTGTACCAGGTGCTGCTAGCACGGCTCTATCGTAGGCCAGTAAGGTCACAAATGAAACAGCCCTGTATCAGGCGCTGCTGGCACGGCTCTCCCGTAGGCCGGCACTTTCATACATGAAGCAGCCCTGTCAGGCGCTGCTGGCGTGGCCTGTCCCATAGGCCCACGCTATTACAGCGTAAGCAACACTAATTCAACATTTTTAGTGTAGAGCTTTACCTGTGAAGGGTTAAAACAATTCACAGCAACTTGTGGTAAATAACAAGGGTTACATTGTCAGAGACATATGACAATAACTTTTCATGACTTTATCTTTGCCTTTAGCTTTAACTTTAAGAAAAACACTATAACATACATACATTTTATTATTAAGAGAAACGCTTTGTAGCCCGACTCACCTGAGTCCAAATAGGGCGGAATGAGCCCCATTTTATTTCTTGCCTGGGGACCAACATCTGTGAGCCACTGACCGCACTGTCAGTGACTCTGGCGTTATTTCCTTGTCGTTCCACGGCATCCCCACAGGCTGGGACCCGCTGACTGCACTGTCAGCGACTCTGGCTTGAATTTCTTGCTGTTCCACTGCATCCCCGCAGGCTGGGAGCCGCTGACTGCCTTGTTAGCGGCTCCTTATCTCGCAGCCCGATCTTTTTACCGGTTATCCGCTTCCGCGGTCGGACTGGGTTTCCCCGCAGTCCATAACCGGCACACTCGTCGGGCTGCAAAACTGGCAGGAAACCTCGGTGAAGAGAGGCTCCTGCCTGAAAAACCTGGTAAGTAAAAACGAACTTACCTCTAGGTTTAACTTACCGCTGGCAGGAGCTCTGCCCTGCCAGTCTGGTGCTTGCGCCAGTATGGCTGACGTACTGACGCACATGCGGCCTAGACGGGGTTCTTCACCGAATCGCTCACGTGACTCCGAAGTAAAATTACCTGCTGGAGTCTTTGTGCACTAACATACTGTTAATCAACCTGTTAATTGCTGCACGATCTTTTACTATTTTCCATTGGTGTTCCCTTGGTAGAAAAGCAGCATGTTCAGTATTTGCTTTCCTGCAGGAGACTTATTTGGAAATATTTTGCAGATGATACGAAGATAGCTGGAGGGGCAGGTCGTGTAGAGAAAGCAAGGTCCCTGCAGAAGGACTTGGACAGGTCGGGAGAGTGGCAGATGGAATACAGTATAGTGAAGAGTGGAGTCATGCATTTTGGTAGTAGGAATAATGGCGTAAACGGGTAGAGATTCCAGAAATCCGAGATGAAAAGTGATTTGGGAGTGTTGGTGCTGGATTCCCAAAAAGTTAATCTGCATGTTGAATCGGTAGTAAGGAAGGCAAATGCAATGCTAACATTTATTTCAAGAGGACGAGAATACAAAAACAGGTGATGTAATGCTGAGGCTTTATAAGTCGCTGGTCAGACCGCATTTGGAGTATTGTGAGCAATTTTGGGCCCCATATGTGAGGAAGGATGTGCTGGCGCTGGAGAGGGTCTAGAGGAGGTTTACAAGAATTATCCCAGGAATGAGTGGGATGAGCGTTTGATGGCGCTGGGTCTGTACTCGCTGGAGTTTAGAAGGATGAGGGGAAAACCACATTGAAACTTACTGAACAGTGAAAGGCTTGGATAGAATGGATGTGGAGAGGATTTTTCCACTAGTGGAAGAATCTCAGACAAGAGGTCATAGCCCCAGAATTACAAGACGTTCCTTTATGAAGGAAGAATTTGTCTCGCCAGAGGGTGGTGAATCTGCTAAATTCATTGCTACAGACGACACTGGAGGCGGTCAATGGGTATTTTTAAGGCAGTGATAGAAAGATTCTTGATTAGTAATGGTGTCAGGGGTTATGGGGAAAAGGCAGGAGAATGGGGCTAAAAGATAGATCAGCCATGATTGAATGGCTGAGTAGACATGATGGGCCGAATGGCCTAATTCTGCTTGTATCACTTATGAACTTACGAATAGTTTAATTTAAGAAGGAAGATGAGTTTAACAATCAAGAATGATTTGCGAGTAGTATGTTATTAAAGCAAGAGTAGCTGACACTTTAACTGCATTAATCTTGTCTCATACAGCTTACAAAAAAATATTGGTCTTTCTACCTTGAAAGACTTTGGATAATTTAGACTATCTGTAACAGAATGGTAGTGATGTTGATGATTTAATGCCGCCAGGAAACCATTGGGATGAAAGCAGGGAACGAGAATAGATAGTAAAGGCAGACAATTATGTTTTGAATTGTCCCACTAAATCTAGTAGATAGAGGTGTGACCAAACTCATCAATCAGAGGAAAGGAGTAGGTGATGCCAAAACCTTGCACCAACAGGAATTATCCATGAATGTCAAAATAGGTGCAAGCCATTTAACCCTCAAACCTGTCCTATTGTTCAGTTATATCATGATATTAGACACAAAATGCTGGAGTAATGGGCCTGTCCCACTTGGGCAACTTTTTAGGCGACTGCAGGAGACTATGCAGTCGCCACATGTTGGCGGGTGGTTGCTGGGGTGTCGCCTTCATGGTCATGTGGAGTTCCCACATTCTGGGAACTAGTTGCGGCCTCATTATGGTCGCCGCGAATTTTTCAACATGTTGAAAAATTAGCGGCGACCAAAATGAAGCCGCCATGGAGAGTAGCGAGAATTCGCGTGGCGTAGGTGGGTCGCTAGCAGGTCCTAGTGGGTTGCCAGGAGGTCAAAGGTTCTCGTAGTGTCTTGCAGGTTGTAGCCGGTGCTGACCGGTGAATTTCATTGGCTCATTGGGAACAAAAAAAGTAAGCAGTAATTTTCAGAACCAAGGATAACCGGCCGGTAATGTTAAATGTCCGCCGAGCTTCACATTAAATCTCAACATCAACATGGCTTCTTAAATGTTGTCTCCACTCCTTCTCCCCCCTTCTCTCCCCATCTCCCCCCTCTACCCACCCTTTCCCCCCCCTTTTTACCGTACACTAGCCGTCTTAATTACAGCGCCAACCTTCTGTTCATCGCGGTCTGTGTCTGTATCTTCTCTCCCTCCTATCCCCATTCTCCTGTCTTCTCCCCATAACCTCTGACACGCTTACTAATCAAGAATCTATGTATCTTTGCCTTAAAAATTGACGGCCTCCACAGCCTTCTGTGGCAATGAATTCCACAGATTGACCACGCTCTGACGAAAGAAATTAACCTTCCTCTCCTTCCTAAAGGAACATCCTTTAATTCTCAGGCTATGGCCTCTGGTCCTACACTCTCCCACTAACAGAATCATCCCCTCCACATCCACTCTATCCAGGCCTTTCACCATTCGGTAAGTTTCTATGAGGTGTCCCCTCATCCTTCTAAACTCCGGTGAGTTGAGGCTCAGTGCCATCAATCGCTCATCATATGTTAACCCACTCATTCCTGGGATCATTCTCATAAACCTCCTTTGGACCCTCTCCAGAGCCAGCACATCCTTCCTCAGATATGGAGCCCACAATTTCAGAGTTAACCACACTGCTTCAGGCTGCATCTTCCAAACATTATGTTATATTTGCTCCAGTTCATGAGTGAAGGTAGATTCAAGATAATGAGAACAGTGGTCTTCTTTCATCCTTCCAGTCTGTCAGACGACTGTATAGGATAGGTTGAGAGGGACATGAGGTGTACGCAGTTAGGTGGGACTCATGTAGATGGGGTATCTTGGTATGCTTGGGCAAGTTGTCCGAAGGACCTTTTTCCATGCTCGATAAATCTGTGACTTTCTTGCTCTGTTTTCCTTGCCCCACATCCTTTACTAATTATTACCAACGTCCTACCTACTCTCCCCCCTCACCTGTATCCACCTGTCACTTGCCAGACTTTGTCCCATCGTCACTTCTCTTCCAACTATCTTTTCCACTATTGCAATCAGTCTGAAGAAGGGTCCCGACCAGACACATCGCCTGTGGAATTCCTTGCCACAGACGGCTGTGGAGGCCGTCAATGGATATTTTTAAGGCAGAGGTTGACAGATTCTTGATTAGTACGGTAGTGGAGTCAAGGGATATGGGGAGAAGGCAGGCACGGGTTATTGATAGCGGACGATCAGCCATGATCACAATGAATGGCGGTGCTGGCTCGAAGGGCCGAATGGCCTCTTCCTGCACCTATTTTCTATGTTTCTATGCGTCAGTGTTTATGGGGAGAAGGCAGGAAAATGGGGTTGAGGGAAAGATGTATCAACCATGATTGAACGGTGGGATAGATTGATGGGCTGAATGGCCTAATTCTGCTTGTTCCCTGGCATTAATACCATACATCTTAACAGACTTTCCACCTGAAACAGTCCTTGAAATTCAAAGTACCAAACATAAAAAAACATTAGTACATTTTCCAGAGAGAATACCTTGCAAGCTGTCCTCAGCCATGAATATATTTTAATTTGATGTTACTTAATGCAGCTACGGTATCGCCTAGAGTGGTTTTCTCACAAGTTAGAATTACTTTTCATTTGGAGATGGGAATGAAAAGCCTCAATGTAACTAATTGGCATTTACAAGCACGTCACTTGAGTGAAGTCGAGCACCATGAATATCTGTCTCACGGCGAGACTCTATTGAGTCTGAGCTCCCCCTATGCTCATGAGAGGAATAGACGCACAGAGTCTCTTGCCCAGAGTAGGTCAATCGAGGACCAGAGGACAGACATACTGTAGGTTTAAGGTGAAGGGGAAAAGATTTAATAGGAATCTGAGGTGTAACTTGATCACACAATCAAGGTGGGAGTATGGAACAAGCTTCTAGAAGAGGTAGTGGAGGCTGGGACTATCCAGGTACATGGATAGCACAGGTCGGGAGGGATATGGACCAAATGCAGGCAGGTAGGACTAGCGTAGCTGGGACATGTTGGTTGGTGTTGGGAAGTTGGGCTGTAGGGCGGCAGCCTCAGTCAGTAATATATATGTTTAATATTCTTCTGAGTTTTGAATACTTCCAGAGCGAAACATTGTCTTAAAATGCCACAGTACCCAGCATTTGATATCTCCACAGCAAGTGAATTATTGAGAAGGAAAGCTTTCTGGAACACAAATATTTCCAGAAAATATATTTCAGCTTCCTGAAGTTTTGATTTAAATACGGGAGATGCATTCATCGCGCAAGGTGCTGGTTATTGTCACCCACGTTAAAATCAATGACACCCACTCACTGGCTGGTTTGCGCTGAAGGGAATGTAACACACTATCTTTCTATACTTTCTTTCCCTATTTTCGTGTTGAAGCTGTTCTCTTTCAGGGATGAGTTTTTCCATAATCTTCTGATTTTTTTTTTTCAAATATTAATGGCCCTGTCCCACTCAGGCGACTTTTTAGACGACTACGCAGTTGCCACATTTTCGCCATATGTTCGCGGGTGGTTGCCGGGGAGTCGCCATCATGGTCGTGAGGAGTTCCCGCATTCTGGGGACTATTTGCGGCCTCATTATGGTCGCCACAAATTTTTCAACATGTTGAAAAATTAGCGGCGACTAGAAGGAAGCCGCCATCGAGATTAGGTGCGTCGCCAGGAGGTCCTAGTGGGTTGCCGGGAGGTCGAAGGTTCTCTTAGGTTCTCGTAGCGTGTAGCCGGTGCTGAGCGGTGAATCTCATTGGCTCATTGGGAAAAAAAAATCATAAGCAGTAGTTTTCAGAATCAAGTATTACCGACCGGTAATGTTAATGTCCGACGAGCTTCACAACCGTGTATCTCTGGCTTCTTAAAAGTTGTCTCCACTCCTTCTTCTCCCCTTCTCCCCCTCTCTCCCCCTTCTCCTCCCTCTTTTAAAGGACTTACAGTACACTGTGCTTTTCAGCTTCTTAATTACAGCGCCAACCTTCCTGTTCATCGCGGTGTGTGTCTGTATCACATTGGCTTTGCACCGTGTGAATTTCACTCAGACTCAAGCGCTCCCCCCGCTTGCCCTGTCCCCTGCCTGCATAACGGGCTGGTGAAGGAAGCGATGTGCGTGTGTTCCACTCGTGACAGTCGCCGTTCCAGGTTTTTCAGTCAACTGCCGGCAGCTTGGCAGTCACCAGATAAATTGCCTAAGTGGGACAGGCTCATAAGGATTTCACGGTTCATCAGATTCATGTCAGAGATTTGGGAATTGAAAGTCGGGTTGGGGAAACAGCAAGGGTTCTGTTATAGCAAGTAATCAAAGGAAGAATTGAATGTCCTGTAACTGCACCTTGCTTTGTTGGAGAAAATAAGTCAGCATAAACATCTTGTTTTAAAGTTCCCTTCTCTCTAGTTTTCTTGGCACCCCCATTAATTGTACATAATTTTAGAAGGATGAGGGGCAGGGGACTCTGAATAGTGAGAGTCCTGGATATATTAGATTTTTAGTTTAGTTTAGTTCTGAAATACAGAACATAAACAAGCCCACCAACACCGCACGGACCAGCGATCCCCGTACATTAGCACTATGCTACACACATACACTTCTACACACTGGGGACAATTTTCAGAAACCAATTGATCTACAAACCTGTATGCCTTTGGAGTGTGGGGGGAAACTGGAGCACCCAGAGAAAACCCATGTGGTCACAGGGAGAACGTACAAACTCCATACATGCAGCTGTGGATGTGGAGAGGATAGTTCCACAAGGGCCTGTTTCCAGGCTGTCTGACTCTATGAGGAAAGAATAGGAGGATTGGAATTAAATGAAAAACCCGAGGGAGGGATATGGGTGGAGGTGGACAGGGAAGTGGGGGAATAACAGAGAAATATGGGGGATGGAAGATGAGCATGCCGAGGAGGGGAAAAGAGCAAAATGACCAGGGTGATATGAGATGGGGGGGAGAAAGGTGTGCACACCTGGGTGAAGGTGGTGGAGTAAGGCAGGGGAAAATAGAAGGTGGGGGGGTTATTTCTGCTGACTGGTTAACATGCAACAAAAGGTTTTCACTGTACTTCAGTACACGTGACTATAAACTAAACTAAACTAAAATTTGAAATTAGAGAATACAACATTCATACTTTTGGGTTGTGTTACCCAAGTGGAATATGAAGTGTGTTTTGCCCTGGGTAAGGGAATCTACAAAAAGCAGGCATAGATTTAAGGCAAATGAGCGGACCAACTACAGAAAGTTCAGTCTGGGAATGGGAAGAGGAGTTAAAATGGTTAGCAATTGGGAGATCGACAGGGCTTGGCGGACAGAGAGCAAGTGTCTGTGCCAGCAGCATCTTCCCTCCTGCCATTGGCAGAGGTTCACTTGCACCTCTTCCAACCTCATCTACTGTATCCGCTGTACCAGGCATAAACTTCTGTACATCAGCGAGACCAAGCGCAGGCTCGGCAATCGTTTCGCTGAACATCTCCGCTCAGTCCGTCTTAACCTACCTGATCTCCCGGTGGCTCCGCACTTTAACTCCACCTCCCATTCCCACACTGACCTTTCTGTCCTGGGCCTCCTCCATTGTTAGAGTGAGGCTCAGCGCAAATTGGAGGAACAGCACCTCATTTTTCGCTTGGGTAGCTTATACCCTAGCGGTATGAACATTGACCTCTCTAACTTCAAATAGCCCTTGCTTTCCCTCTTTCCACCTCCTCCTCTTTCCCAGTTCTCCAACCAGTCTTACTGCCTCCGACTACATTCTATCTCTGTCCCACCCACTCCCCTGACATCAGTTTGAAGAAGGGTCTCGACCCGAAACGTCACCCATTCCTTCGCTCCAGAGGTGTTGCCTGTCCCGCTGAGTTACTCCAGCATATTGTGTCTACCTTCGATTTGAACCATCATCTGCAGTTCTTTCCAATACACACACACACACGCACATACATATTCTGTTGTGCTGCTGCAAGTAAGAATGGCATTGTTCAGTTTGGGTTATATGACAATAAAACACTCTTGACAATAGTCTAATTGTAATTGTACGATAGTACAATGGGACTTTATTTGTCACGTATACCGAGGTACAGTGAAATTCATTTTTGTATTCTGTTCAGTACAAGTATCGTTATACATAAGTGCAAATACCCCCCCCCCCTTAGTCTAGTTCAGTAAAACACTGAGTCAACCACTGAACCAACTAATCTTTATTCTTAGAACGAATAACAAATTCCCATCTACGATACCTAAACCACTGCGGGTTCGATCCATGTCTCTGCCTGACCAAGCCTTTCAGCCTCATGCAAGCAGACATTGCCCAAAAGGTCACAAAGTCCCAAGCAGCCTTCTAGAAGATCGACACCGATCTAAATGGGGGCTACCTTTTATAGGTCAACGAACCTTGAGGGGCCGAACTGCATAGGGGTGGTTTCCCTTACAAACTAATCATACATATTCTCTATTTCATCAGAATAGTATTGACAGTTCCCCAAATCAATTGCAAATAGTCCCAAACAATGTTTCTTATAGAAGCTTCTGGAAATAAATCAGTTTAACTGAATAATGCAACATTTACCCTGGAATACAAACAATTCAGCCAGGGCTTCACACTTCAACCAATCAACAAACTGCAGGGTAACTGTCTTGCAACATTATTTACATTATTTACAATCCCTATGCAGTAATCCAATCAAACTCATGCATTTACAATACTTTAGAGTTTCTCTGCAAGATTCTCATACATATTAACAATTGATCTGATGTACTGATCTGAGACCTGGACTTCCCGGCACCAGCTAGCAGCCTGTGACTTCGTACACAGAAAGGGGCTAACAGGCTTTGTAAATGCATGAATCCTCTGCTTTATTTTAGCTCTATTTTGGCCAGGATTTACATAAGCGCTTAGATACATGTTAGATGAGCATCTCAGATACAGTGCAAGTGTATAGCAGTAGTACACTGAGACACTGTACAGAATCGTCAGTTAGGGGCCATTTTCAGTCCCAGTTGTTGTATGTGGAGGGTTCTTGACCTGATCATGAATACCCTTTATGCTCACAATAAATACTCAAAGACTAAATCCTGGAAGCAAGAGATTTCTTTATTTTACGAGTCTGCAGACCGGGTGCCTCTCCAACTTGAGACACCCTGAAGCCAGGGAGATCATCCCCCTTTATACACAAAATCTTACATTCAATTTCTCCTCCGGACCTCTCTCCAATCAGGGTCGGAGGTGCACAATCTGAAGGTACAACCCACCGTTCATCCCCTCGTACCTCCCACATCATACATTGCATGTTCATGGTAATGAGCAATTTCTTGACCAGGGGTGTGTTGTAATATTCATTTATTCTATTAAGCATGCTCAATTGCTCATGACCTGGCCCAGTTTCGCTCACCTCCTAGTGAACCCTCTCAGTTTTTCCTATATCAGCACTAAAGCTAAGCTATAGTGACTAGGGTCCCATCCATCACTCCTTTCCACTGATAGGGATTTCTCTACATCACCCCCTTCTCTAGCGAGACAAAGCTATCTCTTCTTACTCAAGGCCTCAAGGATGGGTCTGGCAATTTTCAGACACTGCTGTCAGAATCTCCTCTCCAGCCCCTCTCTGTTTAAATTTCTTTAAAACTCCTTTCTTTAATAGGGTTTAATCACTTTATCCCTCACAATCCTCCCTTTTTCTTTTGCTACGCATACACTGATTAAACCCTAATTTTAAGTTCCTTCAATTCGAACTGACGTAACATCGTCCTAACCTTCTCTTCCTGTAAATCATAAACTTCCCCTGGTCACATTTTCATTATTTTCTGTATTTCCCCTTTCTCTCCCATAGGCATGACTACAGCCTGCATCTGACTTATACTTCTGGTAATAAGTTCCCTAAAACAAGGGATACAACAGGGGATAAAGATCAGTCCAGCCTATGCACATAGAAACACAAGTCCCACCGTTCTCCACCATGTTCCTCCGAGGATAGAATCCCACCATTGGGTTCCCATAATCGAATTCCACTTTTGTATTGGAACATGCGCCAATTTCCGGATCCCTTCTGATATGTCCATCACTGCCTGTCCATTATCATCGATGTTCAAACAGCAATTAGAGAGGTTGAATTTCCCGCATACCCCTCCTTCTTCTGCCAGAAGGTAATCTAGGGCTAACCTGTTCTGGTATATTGCTGTTCTCATCTGCGTCTGCTGCTTTGCCAGCATCTCCAGCAGTTTGGTTGGTAATTACCTCCAGTACTGCCTGTAGCCTTATGATCCGGTTTAACATATATACTGGTGTTCGGTAGCCCCAGGATCCATCTTGTGCCCAAGTGGCTGGTCCGTAGTATGAGATGATTCTTGCTGGTGGCCACTCATCATCTTCCCATTCTCCAATGTCTATTTTCCTCTTTTTCCGATATAGGTCATCAAATACAGGTGTTCCTAACGACTGGCCTTCTTTGGGGTTTAACAGGAAGAATCCAGGTTGTACCAGTCCAATAAAACAAGTCCCACTCCAATTCATCGGTAACACCGAGTATGCCTTGTATCCGCATATCCATAACAGTCCTTCAGGGGCCGGTCCACTAGAGGCAACCTTGTTCCATATATCTCGCAATACTGGGATCCCCTGATAAGGGTTATTCCCGGTGCAGTTCCATAGTCCGGCTGATTCCACTCCATCAATCTCCATCCGGATAGCGCAGTTTTTCCCATATTTCTTAGTTAGATACCATTTAGGCTCCTCTGGCCACCACACTCGGGACTGATTTGGCCACTGGGTGACGATGCGCTGGCAGGGGCTGCTGCCTACTAGGACGGCATCCTTTGCCCAGGGCCTAGCGATACACTCAGTCCCGACCGGAGCATCTGTCAGGACCCATACCTGGGGATCTCGGTCTTGTCCAATTGTCAGGTTCCACCCCATCAGGTCCCATATTTCAACAATGGATCCTCTCCACGGCCAGCGTGAATTCATCAGCGGTCCTCCGCAGACCCAACAGTTAGTCACATTCAGGGTCCCAGCTATCCGGGTGGCCAAGTCCACAAACAGGTTTTTTTCTCCTTCAGGGATTTCGATCTGCTTCTTGATTTCTTCGTACAGTGTCTGGTGCACTTGAGGCTGAGTATGTGGGGGAGGGGGAGGCTTCGTGACTACTACCTTAGTAATCTCTTTCACTACTTCCTCCTTCGTCTTATCTATTGCCCCTTTTACGATCTGAGAAGGGAAAACTAACTGTACACAAACCCATCTCTCTCCCCTTGGGCAGGTAACGGCCCCAAACTTCCCTATATACCCCCTATTGCCTGCCATCAAATACTCCTTTCCCCCCTCTTTACAAATGATTCTATTCTTTCGGTCATGGCATGCTTTATTCACATGGGAATGATAGGTAAATGATCTGGTTATTACCCCTCTGTATTGAATAGGATGATAACATTTATCACAATTATTAATACCTTTTACAACAATTACATACAAAGCAAACAATACCACGACTGCTCCTTTCATACTGTCAGTTATACATTCAATGCTTTTCTTTTTAAAATTACTGTTAGGGGTTTACTTCCCGGCTTCACCGTCCACTGTTCCTCCTCCTCAGGAACAGGTGGATCGACGGGTCCTTTAACCCAGATCGCGTGGGTCCACCCTTTTTCTTTTATTCGTATTGCTGTCTCGGTTGTCAGTAATACTAGGTATGGGCCGGTCCACCTGGGCTGGAGTTTCTCCTCCTTCCAATTTTTGACCAGTACCCAGTCGCCGGCCTTTACAGCATGTATTGGAAAGTCAAGTGGCGGGCTTTGAGCCTATAATCCTTTCGCTTTTAATTCTGTAAGGGAACGAGATACAGCCAGTAAATAGTTCCCTGAGAATACATCACTGCCCTCTATGGTGGGTATTCCTTCTATCTTTCCCAAATAAGGTAACCCAAACAACGTTCCATAGGGGGACACTGCTAACTTTGCATGGGGTCTCCGTTGCTTTTCTCAAAGCCTTTCTGTTTCCCTACTGCTCCAAACATATGCCAGACTCCATGTACATATGCTGCTCTTAAAGCCTTAATTTCTGCCAATTGAGCTAAGCAAGATTGCAGGCAAGCTTCCAATTTGATCCCGAGCTATAGCTTTTACTTCTTTAGATATTACTCGTCCAAAATATTCTACCTGCTGCTGACAAAACAAAAACCTCTTCCTTGATACATCATGACCTCCTGTGCCATCTTTTCCAAGATAATTACAATGTCTCTTTCTCACGTTGCTCCTCACTTGTGGAACAAACCAACAAATCATTCACATACTATATCAACACCTTCCAAATCTGCCTACAACATCTGATTAAAAACACGGCGCTAGTATTTAAAACGCTGCCGCATCCTAGCCTAGGTGTATTTAATACCTCTTCTTAATGTTCTTACCATAGCTATGTTCACCATTATCTTAATATTATTATTAAGATCATTATTATTATTATTATTATTATTATTATTATTATTTCCTGATTATCGTACCTGTTCACATCCCCAACACACCTTATCCATTACCTATCTCCTTACTAGCCTTGTCTGGGCTCAGATCCAGATTTATTTCACTCCCGATAGGGCATTTGAGAAAACACTCTCCCAAATACATTTATTATTGGCATGGAATCTCTGGCCCCTGTTTGGCTCTGTCATAGGACTCACTGTGTGTCGGTGCATCACTTATTCCAGACTTCAACCAGGTCTGTTGTTACTGACAACATTGTCTTTCCTTTTTCACGCTCTTTCTTTCTAAAGCAGTCTCATCAATTCATCCCTCTGCTTTCCACTTTAATCCTTTCTGATCTGCCTTCTTTCTCATTCTAAACTCAATGTCTTACTTCTCAGATAGTTTATCCTCCTTTGCAAATTTATTCACCTTCCTTTTAAAATCTTCCACTGACTTCTCGATCCTCATATTTTACCACCACCTCTTCTACCTCGGGTAATGTCATCACTTTCCCTTCTACCCCTGAGATTCTAACCTGTTTTTTTTTTTACCCAATCTCATTCCTTCTGGTACCTTAGTTATACTCGATCTTTCTGCTCCCGAATCTACCATAAATATCATATCCTCTCCCTGGGGTCCTAATTTCAAATTTACCAGAGGTTCCCGTGTGTATCCTATACACCCCAGGGAGCGGAACCCCTGACTCCCCTATTCTTCCTCCATGAGTGCGTACGACTGCACCTCCCGTCGTCGCTTAGGACATTCCCTCTTGAAATGACCCTCCTCTTTACAATAATAACACCAGGGTGGCCCCATGTACCACCCTCCTGATCCTTGTTCCTTGTTCTCCCGGGGACCCCAACTTCGGTCCCTCCATTCACCTCTTCCTCGTCCTCCAATACTACTTGCTGTACTGCTTGCAACATCATTTTTGCCTTTCCCTTCTGTTTCTCCTCATCCCGTCTTACATATATCTTTTGAGCCTCTGTTAACAACTGATTCAATGGTTTTTCATTCCAATCTTCCAATTTTTCCAATTTCTTTCTAATATCTGGCCATGATTTTGTTACAAAATTAACCTTCAACAACTGCTGACCTGCGGTCGTATCAGGGTCTATCCCCGAATACTGCTGGACATTCTTCCTTAATCTTTGTAAAAAAACACTGTCGGAAGTTCGTCCTTGTTCTGCTGATTTTCAAAAGCCCGTTCGAAATTCTGTCCCTTGGGAACGGCTTCTCTAATTCCCTTGATTGTTATCTCCCTGAGATCTCTCACATTTCTTCTGTTTGGTTACTTCAAGTCGGCGCATCAGCCTGCAACCCCTTCTCCTGCCTGAAGAAGGGTCTCGACCGAAAACGTCGCCTATCTCCTTCGCTCCTTAGATGCTGCTGCACCCGCTGAGTTTCTCCAGCTTTTTGTGTAACCCTTCTCCTGCCTGTCTGACCATCTGTCTTTCTTCTGAAGTAAACAAACTTCCCCTTATTGACATCATTGTCTGCCAACTCCTTTTTTTTTCTCTCTCTGGGCCCCATTAATTTATTACCCTTCTCCAACCAGAATGTTTATCTAAACAAACCATAAAAGCTGCTTGTTGTTCAGCAATTAACTTATTTCTAATTTTGTTCAAAACCATTCCCCCTACAAATACATACGACTAACAATTTTCCAAATTAACTTTACTGAAAAGAAATCTATAGAAGCCAAGCAACCTACATTTTCCAACTTCCCCTTTTTAAGTTGCGATGATTCAAAGCATTGTCCGTTACCTTACAATAACCTCCCCCATTGCTTACAATTCCTTAAAGGAACACACACACAATCCTTACAACATGTGGCCCACAGCAAACAAACCTATCACATATACAAACTTCCTCATTCATACAAAACCGGTTTTTACATTAGTTCCATTCTTACTTCAATGAGATTGTTTGAAACAACTTAATATTTTTCATAAAAACGTTTTTGGCCCTAGGAACTGATCTATTTGTTCAGCCAGTCCCAAGGGGTCTTCCAATAAACTTTTCATCTCCTTTTTAAAGTTCCTCACCCCCATACTGGTGAGAGGCACATAGTTTCCTTACTCTTTACCCCGGGTGTTCCCTTCACCCCATCCAACATTCGCCCCAACGGACTATCGGGCGGAATGTTAGGCTCCATATCAGTATGAGCCTCATCCGGTTCCCCGGACCCTTATTCCTTACCATTCCGGTTTCCCATTACCTTGTCGGACTATTCCCGTCCGACAAACCCCGATCGCCCAGGCAATACTTAATAGTCGTTTTTCTTACCTGGGTCCTGTGCACAAGAATCACTCGACCGTCCCGTACGTATTTACCTTACACCCCCTCTTGCTTCCCGAGTCTTTTTCACCGGATATCACTCGCTCAAACTGCTGATGGCAAGCAAGGAGATCAGAGACTGCTGAAATCAGCAGGGTGCACCTTCCCCTCCTTCTTTGCCTCCACCAAGCAGCCAGAGTGGCGATCGCGGACGAGCCCCCAATTTGTGAGATACCCTTTATGCTCACAATAAATACTCAAAGACTAAATCCTGGAAGCAAGAGATTTCTTTATTTTACGAGTCTGCAGACCGGGTGCCTCTCCAACTTGAGACACCCTGAAGCCAGGGAGATCATCCCCCTTTATACACAAAATCTTACATTCAATTTCTCCTCCGGACCTCTCTCCAATCAGGGTCGGAGGTGCACAATCTGAAGGTACAACCCACCGTTCATCCCCTCGTACCTCCCACATCATACATTGCATGTTCATGGTAATGAGCAATTTCTTGACCAGGGGTGTGTTGTAATATTCATTTATTCTATTAAGCATGCTCAATTGCTCATGACCTGGCCCAGTTTCGCTCACCTCCTAGTGAACCCTCTCAGTTTTCCTATATCAGCACTAAAGCTAAGCTATAGTGACTAGGGTCCCATCCATCACTCCTTTCCACTGATAGGGATTTCTCTACATCACCCCCTTCTCTAGCGAGACAAAGCTATCTCTTCTTACTCAAGGCCTCAAGGATGGGTCTGGCAATTTTCAGACACTGCTGTCAGAATCTCCTCTCCAGCCCCTCTCTGTTTAAATTCTCTTATAAAACTCCTTTCTTTAATAGGGTTTAATCACTTTATTCTTGACCTGATCATGAAGTCCCGTTGTCCTGGCGATGTTGCAGGGTCGGTCAGGCCAGGCGCAGACCGCGTCTGGTCCACGTGCTCAGTCTTTTGGAGCAACACAGGTCCAGCCGAGCCCCAGGCTGCTGCAGGATCTCCAGTGGCCCACTTCACTGTCGTGGCCATGCACCTCCTCCCACCGTCAGTCTGCTGACCAGCCCTCCGAGCGAATCTTTCCACACTGGGAGGGTGAACCGGGCCTTCTGAGCGAGTTCCCAGACATTAACTTTTGTACCCAATGGCGCTCTATCACCCTACAGGGTAATCGCACAGCCGTCACACAAACCAACCTCCCTCCCATTGACTCCGTTCACACCCCACACTGCCTCGGCAAGGCCACCAGCAACCACTCACTCCTCTCCCCTCTCTTATCGGGCAAAAAGTATAGGTGTGAAAATGCACACCTCCGGATTCAGGGACAGTTTTTTTTCCCAGCTGTTATCGGGCAACTGAACCATCCTACCAACAATTGGCGAGCAGTCCTGAACTACTATGTACCTCAGTGGAGACCCTCGGACTACCTTTGATCGGACTTTACTGGTTTTATCTTGCATTAAATGTTATTCACGGTATTTCCTTTGCATCTATCTGTGCACTGTGGATGGCTCGATCGTAATCATGTGTAGTCTTTGCACTGTATGGTTTGCATGCAACAAAAGCTTTTCACTGTACCTCGGTGTAACGATAAGTGACGATAAACCAATGACTATGACAAATTATCTCCTTGGCATGCAATATTAATTATCTGACTATGCTTTCTTGTAGCTTACGAACTTCAAAGCTGTCCTGATCCCACTCCTTTTCAAAACGGCTTCATCATCAATTCTGGTTATAGTGTTGGACAATCTATATCATTTGAATGCTACCCTGGATACCTGCTGATTGGGCAACGTGTTCTCACATGCCATCACGGAGTCAATAGGAACTGGAACCATCCGTTCCCAACATGTGAAGGTACTTCCTTGATTTGTTCTCTTTTCTTTTTGCATTCCTTGCACTATTTTCTTTCTTGTTCCCAGACCCCTACTCTCCCCATGGGAACTACTCCAAGAAAATAAGGCAGTGTTAACATGTTTCAAGAGTGCTTGTGCTTTTAGGTCCTTGTGTGTTAATGTCTATCTTTGAAATTTGAAATTGAGGAATCATGATTTTCATGTGACTGTCCTCAGTATAGCATTTGACATCAGTCATCCTTCACTGCCCCCAACAGTGCAGAGAAGCTGGCTATGAACACAGGTACACAGTGCACATGCCCAACCTACTTCTCAAACACTCACTGCTCTTCTGTAAGAGACCCAGTGGGAATACACTGATAGACCCATGCTCTTTCAAGCCCAATACAGGTCCACTACTGATGTTCTGGCAACTGGTGGTCCGGCACCTCCTTTAGTCCAGAGAGCATGCTTGAAATCTCCCCCCAAATGCCCCCCCAAAAAATGTGGCGACGAGGCTGTGTCAGGCGGCCGAACTCAACCTCATTTGGACTTCTGCAGCCAATCGGCGGGTCGACATTGCCCCCTTTGGCCGGTGCTCTGGAACCGGGCTGGAATCTGGGCCACAGATAGCAGATTCGCTCTCAGCCGACTTCCGTGGGCGATTTTGCGGGCCGATATCCCTGCGCCTTCGCGGACCGTTCTGATACCGTTGGACTCCTCTGGGACCACTGTTGCTCCGGCAAAGCGGATAGTCCAGAAAGGCTCTGAATCCAAGGGTGCCAGAAACCTGGTGGTGGACCTGTAACAGTGAAATTTATGCTTTGAATTAAAATCCAAGTGAACATTCTGCATGCATTAATCACCGGAGAAAAGGCTAATGATTTCAAGCTTAATTAAATTTGCATCTCATGCCTTCTTTGCAAAGAAAATTCCAATGATAAAGGAAGTATTTTTTCCAAGTGAAAAGTTAAAGGATATTTGAATTGCATAGAATGTGGATGCAGCCCAGACCATGACGCAAATCAACCTCCTTTCCATTACATTACATTAAGTGGCTTTCACTCCAATCGAGGTTGAGTGGTGCCATCTGCATTGTGCAGTGTTGCTCAAGGGTAAGCTGGGCGGATAAACAGACCTCTCCCAGCAAGAAAGAAAGAACACAATACACAACAGAAATTAAATGTAAAACATAAAATTCCCGCTGTGATGGAAGTTCAGTCAGTCTTCCTCGTTCTGTGGACCCGTGGACTCGCCGGGATGATGGAAACTCCAACGTCGGGACAGATCGGAACACCCCGCGGCTCGGAACTCCCGAATCGGCCGCTTCCTAGCGGAGACCGCGGCTTCACGATGCCAAGTCCCCAGGCCCAGCGGTCGGGCATCTCTCCAGGTGATCCTCGGCGCAGGCAGCTCCACGATGGTAAAGTCCGTGCCGCGCCCGCGGGTGGAAGCTCCACAGACCGAGCTCCATGATGTTAGAGCAGGCCCCCGCGGTCGGAGCTCCACGATGTTGAAGACCATGCTGCGCCTGCTGCTGAATGAAGCTCTAGGCTCTGGGCCGGTCACTCCCTCTTCACCCCGGTCTCTCCCTCGTCTCCCCTCTGCCATCAGGCAAGGGGAGCAGAAGTGTGTAACCACACACCTCCAGATTCAGGGACAGTTTCTTCCCAGCTGTTAGCAGGCAAGTGAACCATCCTGTCACCAACTAGAGAGCAGTGCTGACTTACCATCTACCTCCATTTTCTTATTTCTCCTTACACATTCTGCTATTTATTTCTGCATCTGAGTTAACTTTTAATGGACCATATATTTAATTTCCTGACTTGCTTAGTCTTTCCTTCTGTTTATTTCAGAACCTTTATACTGTAGTTATGGAGAATCTGATTGAAGATCTGATTGAATATTGAGAATCTGATTGATTTGAACTATCCTTAATTGGACTTTACTGAATATTATCTTGCACTAAATGTTATCCCCTTTATCTATACCCCGTAAACGGCTTGATTGTAATCATGTACTAGACTAAGTGGGACCCGTTGGGTCACTGTCACATGGGAGGCCTGGACCCCCAATGCAACCCGTTCCCCCAACGCAGTATTCCACCACTCACCCGTTCCCCCAACGCAGAATTTCACCCCTCACCCGTTCCCCCAACGCAATATTCCTCCACTCACGCCTATTCCCCTCCCATCAAATCCACCCTCCCTGTCCTCCTCTCCCTCTACTCCCCTCTCTATCCCACCTTGCCCATCACCCTGGACCCGTTCTACCCCCTCCCTACCCCCCTGCACTCCACCACCCCTCTACACATTCATTCATTTCATCACATCGTAACTCATCACAAACTTCACTCATCAACATTTCCATCACTCACCACACTCATCTTCTTGCATTCAACACAAACATTCAATGGGATTCACTAACCTTTTTTTTTTTTCACTTTCACACCAACCTCATTCACACACAAAGTATACACACATCAACACCCAGTTCAAATTCACGCATCATCACCCCTCACAAAAAAGCATACCCTCTTTGTATATCCAAGAAATTAAAAAAATAAGCCCAGGAAAGCCAAGAAATGCTGCAACGATCTTTATCCAGAATAAGAACCATCTGTAATATAGACAAAAAGACAATTAAAGGAAGAAAAGGAAGAAACACAAACAAAGAAATACAACCTACTAATTTTATACCCATCAAAGTACAAATCACCCGTGTCCCCTCCGGTTTCGACACTGTACCTTCCCTCCTCACCACCTCCCCCTCTCATCCCAACACAACCCCCCCCTGTCCAGCAAAACACGTAGGATGTTCGTATCAAACGCGAAGGCCCGCCTCCCATGGAGCCGGGCGTGTGGTGATTAAAAGTTAGGCGTCCCCCCCCCCCTCCCTCATCTGCTACAACACCAAATCGAAAAATTGCCAACCACACCTAGCGCCTCTTCTTACCCTCCTCCATCCCCCTCCTTCCCCAACACCCCCCCCCCCTCCAAAAACAATCAGTAGGACATTCGGCGAGATCTCTACCAGGAAAAGGAGCAGGAGATGGAGCGTATAAGCAAGACCGGGACAGAAGGAACTGGAGATGGACAGATCAAGACCGTGAGATTGAGGCCCCTGGAGCGACGGAGCGTGTAGAAAGACATGTAGATGTAGCTGGAGATGAACGAAGATCGATAGACCCTAAGAATGGAGCAGTCCGATGGACGAGAGCTAGCCCCTGGAGATGGAGCCTGGAGATGAAGCACAAGCTTAGACCAGGAGAAGAGGAGCGGTGATGAGCAAATCTCAGACATGGAGATGGCGCTGAGATGGAGCAATACGCATGACCTAGAGGATATGGAGCTGGAGACTGGAGCAAACAAGCAAGACCCCGTGATGGAGCTGAGATGGATAAAATCTAGACCTGGAGATGGAGTCTGGAGAATGGAGCAAAAGCTAGACCCGGAAATGGAGACTGGGATGGCGGTCAAAACTAGTCCTACAGATGGAGCTGGAGATGCGAGCAAAAGCTAAAGCTGAGAGGGAGCTGATAGAGATGGAGCGACAAAGCTAGCTGTGAGGATGGAGCAAAAATCTGCAGCTGGAGATGGAGCATTATGATGGAGCAATGCTGAGAGTTGGCGATGACTGTAAGATAGAAGCGAAAGCAAGACCGTGGAGATGGAGCTGGATATGAGCGAAAGCTGACCTGGAGAGGGAGTGGACATGGAGCGAAAGCTAGAACATGAGGGAGATGGAGGCTCGGAAATGGACGAGATATAGGCCTGTCGATGGACTGCGGAATGGAGCGAGGAGACTAGACACCTGAGATGGAGACTGGAGATGGAGGACCGATTGCTAGACCTAGGAGAGGGAGCGAATAGCTAGACGCGAGATGAGCTCTGGAGATGAGCGCGGAGAGCTAGCCTGGAGATGGATACTGGAGATGAGGAGCGGGAAGTTGTACCCTGGATATGGAGCTGGAGATGAGCGAGTCTCGAGCTGGAATAGGGGTAGCTGGAGAGGAGCGAGCGAGCTAGACCTTGAGATGGAGCTCAGATGAGCGGCATACTAGACCTGGAGCTTTGGAGCGGAGATGGTGCGAAGAGCTAACACCGGATGATGGGACTGGAGATGGAGCGAGACAAGATCCTGGAGATGGAGCTGGAAGATGGAGCAAAGCGAACCTGGCGATGGAGCTGGTAATTGGAGCAAAAGCGAGACCTTGCCGATGGAGCTGGAGTTGGAGCTAAAGCAAGACTGGAAGGGAGCTGGACATGGAGCGAAAGCTAGACATGGAGAAAGGAGCTGGAAATAGGAGCGAGCTGGATAAGGCCTGTAGATGAGCGCTGGAGATGAGAGCGAAAGCGGAGAGCGGAGATGGAGCTGGAGAATGGAGCGAGAGAGCCGCCTGGACTATGGTGCTGGAGATGGAGACGTGGACTGAGACCTGGAGATGGAGCTGAGAGAGATGAGGAGCGAGTGCTCGACTTGACATTAGAGCTGAGATGGAGCGAAAGCTAGACCCGGAGATGGACTGGAGAAGGAGCGAGAGCTAGTGCCTGGAGATGGAGCAGGAATGGAGCGTGATCTGACCTGGAGATGGAGCTGTAGATGTGAGCGAGTGCAGAGCTGGACATAGAGTAGAGATGGAGCGCGTGAGCAAGACCATGAGAAGAAGCTAGGAGATGGAGCGAGAATTATACATGGATATGGAGCTGGAGATGAGCGAAAGCTGAGCGGAAATGGAGCTTGCAGATGGAGTCGAAAGCTGGAGCTGGAGATGTACTGGAGATGGAGACACAAGCAGAGCTGGAGATGAAGCTTGAAATGGAGGCGAAAGCTAGTGCTGCAGATGGAGCGAAAGCTAGAGCTGGAGATGTGAGCTGGAGATGGAGCAATAGCTACGACAGAGATGGAGCTGGAGATTGCAGAAAAAGACCTAGACACCTGAGATGGGAGCTGCGGATGAGCGAGAGGGCGATGCCTGGAGATTCGAGCATGGAGATGGAGCGGAGATATACCTGGAGATGGAGCTGGAGTGGAGAACGAGAGCAAGACACCTGAGAGTGAGCTGGAGATGGAGCAAAACGGTAGACCTGGCGAACGAGCTGGATATGGAGTCAAAAGCTAGAAAGAACCGGAGACCAAACAGCGAGACCTGGCATGGAGCTGGAGTTGATCTTGAAGCTAGACCTGGAGAATGGAGCTGGAGACTGGAGCAAAAGCAAGACCTGGCGCATGGAGCTGGAGATGGAGCAGCAGCAGGAAGACCATGGCGATGGAGCTGGAGACAGGAGTAACAAGGTAGACCTAGGCGATGGATGCTTGGAATATGGCGAAGCAAAAATAGACCTGGAGCAGGAGCTGGAGATGGAGAGCAAAAGCTAGCCCTGAGATGGGCTGGAGATTTGGACAAACGAGCAAGTCTTGGAGACGGAGCTGGAGATGGAGCAAAAGCTACACCTGGAGATAGTGCTGGAGACGTAGCAAAAGCGAGACATGGCGATGGAGCGAGATGGCGCAAAAGCTATGACCAGGAGATGGAGCTGGAGATGGCGCAAAAGCTAGAACTGGAGATGAACTGAGGAGATCGGTACGAGCGATAGCATCGTAGATTAGACTTGAGATCGAGCGAGAGCTAGACCTGGAGATGGAGAGCTGGAGATGGAGCGGAGATCTAGACCACATGGAAAAGGAGTCTGTAAGATTGGAGAGCGAAGAGCAAGACCGGGTGATGGATTCTGGAAGATGGAGCGAGAGATAGACGCGGAGAGGAGCGTGGAGGACGGGAGCCCGTGAGATAGGACATGGAGATGGAGCTGGAGATGGTACTAAGTGGACTAGACCTAGAGATGGGAGCTGCAGATGGAGCGAGAGCTAGCCCTGGAGATAGAGCTGGAGATGGAGCAAAAGCTAGACCTGGAGATGGAGCTGGTGATGGAGCAAATGCTAGACATGGAGATGGATCTGGAGATGGAGCAATCTAGCAGGACCTGGAGATGATAGCTGGAGAAGGAGCAAAAGCAAGACCCTGTGAAATGAGGCTGGCAGAGTGGAGTATAAGCTTAGACCTGGAGATGGAGCTGGAGATGGAGTCAAAAGCTCAGACCCGAGCTGGAGCTGTGTATGGAGCAAAGAGCTTAGACTATTCCTACAGATGGAGCTGGAGATGGAGCAAAAGCTAAAGCTGGAGAGGGAGCTGGAGATGGAGCGAAAGCTAGCTGGAGATGGAGCAAAATCTGCAGCTGGAGATGGAGCTGTTGATGGAGCGAATGCTAGAGTTGGAGATGGAGCTGTAGATAGAGCGAAAGCAAGACCTGGAGATGGAGCTGGAGATGGAGCGAAAGCTAGACCTGGAGAGGGAACTGGACATGGAGCGAAAGCTAGACATTGGAGATGGAGCTAGAAATGTAGGCGAGAGAAAGCCCTTATTAGATGGAGATGGAGATGAGCGGGAGCTAGACCTACGAGATGGGAGCAGGAGATGGATCGAGATGCTAGACCAGGAGCGGGAGGCGAAAGCTAGACGCTGAGATGGAGCTGGATATGGAGCGATGACAGCTAGGACTGGAGATGGAGCTGGAGTGGTAGACGGGAGCTGGACCCAGGAGATGAGCCTGGAGATGAGCGAGTGCTCGAGCTGGACATAGAGCAGGAGATTGTACACAGCAGCTACCTGGAAATGGATCTGGACGATGGGCGAGAAATTAGACAAGGAGATGGAGCTGGAGATGGAACGACGATAGCACCGGGTTAGTAGAGTGCTGGATGGAGCGCGAGCTATACCTGGAGATGGAGCTGCGAATGGAGCGAGAGCAGACCTAGGAGATGGATCTAGAGATGTAAGTAAAAACAAAGCGAGACCATGGCGATGGAGCTGGAGAAGGACAAAAGCCGAGAACCTGGAGCGATGGAGCTGAGTTGGAGCTAAAGCAAGACCTGGAGAGGGAGCTGGACATGCGCGACAAGCTAGACATGGAAGATAGGAGCTGGAAAAACATTTTTATGGAGCGAGAGATATGGTCCTGTAAGATGGAGCTGGAGATGGAGCGAAGCTAAGCAGGAGAAGGAGCGGAGATGGAAGCGAGAGCTAGGCCTGGAGATGGAGCTTGAATGGAGCGGGAGCTGAGCTGGACAGATGGAGCTGGAGATGGAGCGAGTGCACGAGCTGGACATAGAGCTGGACAGATGGATCGAAAGCTAGACCCGGAGATGGAGCAGAGATGGAGCGAGAGCTAGGCTGGAGAATATGGAGCTGTGAGATGGAGCGGGAGCTGACCTGGAGATGAGCTGGAGATGGCGCAGTGCTCGAGCTGGACAATAGAGCTGAGACTGGAGCGAGAGCTAGACCTGGAGATGGAACTGAGATGGAGCGAGAATTAGACGATGGAGATGGAGCTGAGATGTAGCGAAATGCTGGAGCTGGAAAAGGAGCTTGCAAATGGAAGTCGAAAGCGGAGCTGGAGATGTCAGCGAGATGGAGAGAAAGCGCAGAGCTGGAGATGACGCTGGAAATGGAGCGAAAGCTAAGTGCTTTGCAGATTGGAATGCGAAAGCCTAGAGCTGGAGATTGAGCTGGAGAATGGATCGTAATCTAGAATACTGGAGAATGGAGACTTGGAGCTAAGCAAGAGCTGGAGATGGAGCGCAGGAAGATGGGCGAAAAGCCAGAAGCTGGGAGATGGAGCTGGAGATGCGAGCGAAAGCAGAGCTGGAGATTGGAGCTGGATGGAGCGAAAGCTAGACCTGAGATGGAGCTGATATGAGAGCGAAACCTAGAGCTGGAAGATGGAGCTGCAGATGGATCGAAAGCTGGAGCTGGAGCTGTAGCTGGTAGATGGAGCCGAAAGCTAAGCTGTTATTTTTTACTGAGATGGAGCGAAATGCTAGAGCTGATAATGAGATGGAGATGGAGCCAAAGCTAAGCTGGAGATGGGGCTGAGATGGAGCGAAGCTGGAATTGATCGAAGGAGCTGGAGATGGAGCGAAGCTAGAGTGTCGGAGATGGAGCTGGAGATGGGAGCGAGAGCTCGATCTGGAGATTGGAGCTGGAAATGGAGCGAGAGCAGGACCTGGAGAAGGAGCTGGAGATTGGAAGCAAAAGCTAGACCTGCGATGGAGCTGGAGATGAGCAAATTCGAGACCTGGCTATGGACTGGAGATGAGAGCCACAAATCGAGACCGTGGCGATGGAGCTGAGACGGAGCTAAATGCAGACCTGGCATGACTGAGATGAGCAAACAAGACCTGGCGATTGCGGAGCTGGAGATGCGGAGCAAAGAGTAGACCTGCATGGAGCATGGAGATAGAACAAGAAAGATAGACATGTCTGAAGGAGCTGAAGATGAGCAAAGATAGACTTGAGATGGAGCTGTAGCTGGGAAGCACAAGCTAGTCCTGGAGATGAGCTTGGAGAGGAAGCAAAAGCTTAGACCTGGAGATGGTTGCTGGAGATGGAGCAATTAGCGAGACAGGGAGATGGACTGGAATTGCGAAAACAGCTAAGACCAGGAGAAGGAGCTGGAGGATGAGCAAAAGCAGAACTGGAGGATGAGCTGAGATGCAGAAAAGCACGACCTGAAATGGACCGTCCCCCAACGCAATATTCCTCCACTCACCCTATTCCCCTCCCATCAAATCCACCTTCCCTGTCACTCCTCCTCCCTCTCTTCCCCCTCTCTATCCCACCTTGCCCATCTAACCTGGACCCCCGTTCTACCCCCTCACCTACCCCCTGGGGGCACTCCACACCCCTCTAACCGCAACTCCCCTCCCCTCTCTTTTCTCCCCTTCCCTCTCTTCCCTCTCTCTCTCTTTCCCCCCCATCCCTCCCTCTTTCCGCCCCTCGCTCCCTCATCCCCCTCCCCCGCTGCCTCTGTCCTTCTCTCATCCACCCCCCACCGCCCCCTAGAGCATAGCCAGGGCCTGAACTCGGCCTGGTTCTTCTATACTTTGGCCCCGTCCCTTGGCTGAAGGGCGGCCAATTACCTCGCTGACCAGGCGGGGTGAGGGTGGTTGGCAGCCGAGCCAGAGTTCCTGCAGGAGCAGAGGCTGAGCTGCAGGATGGCGGTGGCCAGGCATACCCTCCCGAGGCAGTGGTAACACCTTGAACCAGGCCCCGGCTATGGGCACGACTCCAGCCCTCAGCTCGGCCACCGCCTGGGCTCCATTACAGGCCCTGACCATCTCCGGGCTCGGTCCTGACCCTGGACCCAGGCTTGTCCTTGGTTTCCAGCCCAGGCGCAGTCCCGGGCTCGGCCCCAGCTCAAGCCCAGGCGCAGCCCCCGGGCCTCGTCCTTTGCTCCAGTCCTGGGCCCATGTCCCCGGGCTCAGCCCGTGGCCTCCAGCCCCAGCCCCAAGCCCAGGCCCAGTCCCCCCCCCATGTCCTTCGCGGGATGGTGCTCCTCGGCGGCAGCGACACCCCTTCACCACGCACCTCCTGCCGAATTTGACAGCAGACACGGCCAATCAGTGCAGCGATGTTGTCCAGGAACGGGTGTTTGCCGTCCCACGACGGCCCCTTCCAGAGTGACAGGAGAGAGACCAAATCGCATGCGGTGACTGACAGCGATCTATGCAACTCGCTATTTTTTAATAAAGATTTATAAGCAATAACATTTACAATATAACCATCGATACGGAGCTAAAAACTGTATGCAACACTCGCAGCACAGGAAACGATAGATAAGCTTGACGAAAAATCATAGTGCTATCGCTTACCGATTTTGCGCAAATAGAATAACCACGCAAACCGGAAGAGCACAAAATCAGAGTTTTAGTGAGGTATAGATAGTCTTTCCGCCGACTGGAGAACACGCAACAGAAAAGCTTTTCACTGTAACTCAGTACATGTGACAATAATGTAAACTAAACCAACAAAGTTACCAGAGGGGAGAAAGAGGTCGATCAGCAAATGTCCTCTTACAAAGGATGGAAATGCCACAGCACCCAAGAGAAACCAATTCATTCATGGACAACTTCAAAACTGTGTCTAATTCTTATAAATTATATTTTTAAATGTTTTTCCTTAAATGCATAAAATAGAAAAACTCAATGTTAAAGCATCATCTGCAGAAAGAGCACTAACACTTAGGTTAATGGCTTTGAAGGTATGCTCTAAATGAACATTCAATTAAGTTAGCAATAACCAGGGGAAAGAGATCATGGAAATTATTGAAGAAGTCTCAAGGAACTGGTTAACTCAGCGGGTCAGCGAGCAACATCTCTAGAGAAAATAATATGTTGACTTCAGAACGGGGACCCTTCAATTAATAACATAGTACTTCCATCAGATGAGTGTAGAAACAAGGTTAGGTACATTACAGTGGTGGCAGCGGTAGAGTAGCTGCCTCACAGCGCCAGAGAACCCTGGTTCGATAACTGACTACCGGGAGCAGTTCGTATGGAATTTGTTATGTCTCACCTGTGACCACGTGGGTTTTCTCCGGGTCACACAAACCTGTGGATGTGAATAACACAAGTTTTTAGCAAGCAGGTTATGAGATGGCAGAACAAAAGGTGTTCAACAATGAAGGCACAAGGTTGAACAAACAACAGATTCCCAGCAGTGAGGAGAAGTCTCTCCAAGATTGGCAAGCAAAGGATGAACCTCCACAGCTGGGCTCAACAGGTGCATTAAAACCACATTCTGGCAAATGTGATCCTCAAGCACATAGTTTGTTTCTTTGGCAATGCAAGTGTCAGAACGTGTCCAAAAGATCCTGATAAGGATGGAGAGGAGCCTGATGTTGTGGTACACATAGGTACCAATGACATAGGCAGAAAAAGTGACGGGGTCCTGAAGGGAGAATTTAGGGAGTTGGGGGGAAAGTTAAAGAGAAGGACCAAAAGGGTAACGATTTCAGGATTACTGCCTGTGCCGCGTGACAGTGAGAGTAGGAATGAAATAGGTGGAGGCAATATGCGTGGCTGGAGGACTGGTGCGTGGCAGCGAATCAAGTTTCTTGATCCACTGGGACCTTCTTTTGAGGGAAGGCATGATCTGTACACAAAGGAACAGGGTTTTCACTTGACCCGAAGGGGACCAAATATCCTGGCAGGGAGATTTGCAAAGGCTACTGGGGAGACTTAAACTAGAAGTAGGGGGGGAGGACTCGGGTAGGGAGAAGGGGGCTAGGGGACATAGGGAGTGGGGCAAGAGACTGATAATGGAAGCACTCGGACCCAAAATTTCGCGAGAAAGATGAAAAAGATAATAGACATGAGAATAAAGGATGGTGGTTTATAAAATGTGCATATTTTTAATGCTTGGAGCATTGTTAAGTAAGGTGGATGAACTTAGAAGCCTGGATTGACACCTGGAAATATGATTAGTGGCAATCATGAAACAATGTTGCAGGAAGGGCTGATGATTGGAAACTAAATATTCCAGATTTCGTTGCTTCCGGGGTGATAGAATTGGAGGACCAGAGGTGGAGTGTTGCATTGCTGTCAGAGAGGATATTACAGCATGCTTTGGCAGGATAGATTAGGGGTTCGTCTAGGGAGCTTATTGGGTGGAACTGAGAGTGGGAACGGTTTAGCAACACTTTTAGGGGTGTACTATAGACCGCCAAATGGGAATGCGAGAATTGTAAGAGCAATATGTAAGGAGAAAGCAGATAATAGAATTAAGCACAAGTTAGAGATTGTGGGAGATTTCAATTTCCAAAAATAACTGGGAAAACTCATTCTGTAAATGGGTTGGATGGTTTTGGAGTTTGTAAAATGTGTGCAGGAAGTTTTTTGCAGCAGTATCATTAGAGGTATCGTCCAGAGAAGGGGCATGTGCGGACCTCCTGTTAGGAAATGAGGCGCCAGGTGACGGAGGTATGCGTTGGAGAGCACTTCGGGAACCAGTGATAACACAATACCATTAGTTTTTCAATATAAAAATGGAGCGAGTCAGAACAAGGACCTAGAGGTGGAGATTTTTGGGGGGGGGATGTGGGGGAGAAAGGCTAACTTAGGGAATTCATGAGGATTTTATAAAGAGTGAATTGGGACACTTTGTTTCATGGGAAGGATGTAGAAGAGAAATGGAGACATTTAAGAGGAGAAATTGTAAGAGTACAGATCTTTATGTCCCTGTTTAGGTTGAAGAGAATGAAATAGTAAAAATTGGAAAGAGCCCATGGTTTTCAGGGAAATTTATACACTTGTTTCGAAAAAGAGAGAAATCTACAATAATTATAGGAGGCATGGAGTAAATGAGGTGCTAGAGGAGTATAGATAGAATGTAAAAAGGAATCTCAAGAAAGAAATTAGGAAGGCAAAAGAAGATATGAGTTGCTTTGGCAAGAAAGGTGAAAGTTAAATCCAAAGGGTTATCTACAGGCTTATATTAATAGCAAAAGGATAACGAGGGATAAAAATTGGACCATTAGAGAACCAGAAGGACAGCTATCTGCAGAGCCAAAAGAGATGGGGGAGAATAGAACATTTATTTCTTCGGTATTCACCAAGGAGAAGGATATAGAACTCTGTGAGGTAAGGGAAAAAAGTAGAGTACAATGGAAACTATGAGATTCCAAAGGAGGAGGAAGTACTGACAACTTTTGAAAAATCAAAAGGTGGATAAGTCTCCAGGTCCTGACCAGGATATTCCCAAGGACATTGAAGGGAAGTTAGTGTAGAATAGCAGAGCTTAAGACAGAAAAATTCAAATGTCCATTAGAAACGGGAAAGTCGGAGGTTAGGCGTACTGCGCATTGTTGATTTCCCTTGCTTAAAAGTGGTTCAAAGACTAAACCTAGCAATTATAGACCAAATAAGATTGACTCTGGTGGGGCAAATTAATGAAGGATACTTAGAGATAATATATAAAGCATCGGGATCAAAACAGGGTCTGATCAGGACATCAATAACATGGATTTGTGCCTGGAATGTCTGTTTGACAAAACCTTCTTGAATTTTTTGAAGCGGGTTCACTAGGGAAATGATGAGGTATAAGCAAGTTTGATGTTGTCTATATGGACTTCAGTAAGGCCTTTGACGAGGTCCCATGGAAGGTTGGGGTCAGAAGGTTCAATCTTTTGGGTGTTAATTGGCGGAGTAGCAAGATGGATATTCAACAGTGGCTGAAATGGGAGATGTCAGAGAGTAATGGTGTATGGCTGTTTGTCAGTTTGGAAGCCGGTGACCAGTGGGGTGCCTCTCATGTGATCTGACACACATGTTGGTCCACTGTTGTTTGTCATGTACATCAATGATCTGGATGATGGGGTGGAAAATTGGATAAGTATGCAGATGAACTAAGATAGGTGGTATTGTGGATAATGAATGTAGATTCTCAAAGTCTACAGAGAGATTTGGGCCATTTGGAAAAGTGGACTGAAAAGATTGCAGCTGGAGTTTAATGCTGATAAGTGTGAAGTGCTACATCTTGGCAGGACAAATCAAAATAGGACGAACATGGTAAATGGTAGGAATTGAGATGCTGGTGGAATCAGAGGGATCTAGGAATAACTGTGCAAAGTTCCCTGAAGGTGGAATCGCTATGTAGATAGGGTGGGTTAAAGAAAGCCTTGGGTGTGCTGGCCTTTATAAAATCAGAGCAGTGAATATAGGAGGAAGTAGTAATTTTAACATATTGGCCAATTGGTAAGACCAATTCTGAGTATGGTGGTACAATTTTTGGTCGGGCCTAGTTAGGAGGAGGATGTCCAACAACTCTTATAGAGAGAGTACAGAGGAGATTTTACTGAATGTTGCAATGTTCCAGCAACTATGTTACTGAGAAAGGATTGAACAACACTCTAGGTCTTTATTTCTTTGTGAGCGCCGAAGGTTAAGGGGTGACTTGATTGAGGTTTTTATAAATTATGGAAAGGGATAGACAAGTGACGTGGATATAAGCCTTTTCCCATTGAGGTAGGAAAGATTCAAACAAAGGCATGACAAATGAGAATTAAGGGACCAGAAGGTTTAGGGGGTAACTGTGGGTGAACTTCTTTACTCAGATTTTGGGGGGTGGTGCTGTGTGTGAGCTTCAGCAGAGGGGTGGAGCGCAGGATCGATTTCTTTAATTTAAAAGTAAAGTGGATAGTATATGGACGTGAATGACATGGGGTAGGTCTTGAGTTGCAGTAGGGTACTAGGGTAACAAATGGTCGGCAACTGGACTGGAAGGCCGAGTGGCCTTCTCGCGTGAGTCTGTAATTGTATATGGTTATATGTTAAGTGTTCAAAATGCTTACCCTAATTGCCCTTGAGGCTGTTTTGTTTGGCATTTTAATAGAATATGCAATGTTTGAAAGTCGATAGAGTATTCAATAATATTGATCCAGTTTATCATGAATAAAGTTCTCCGTGATTTCAACCGTTCATTTCCTATGCAACGCCCCCAGATCATTGTGTCAATTCTAGCATCTGCTCCCTTTTGTCTTAAGGATTTTTTCCGATCCAAGGATACAAAAGGTTGCCATGGCAAAACCACTTCACTTACACACATAATTATCATGGGCTGGCACAATGACGCAGTGTAGAGTTTGGAGCCGCTGAGTAGGGCCTGCCACAGCATGCGATCTAACGTGGTCGCTTTACCCTACTGGCTCTCTCCGTCTATCTCTATATTCCCACTTTAAATCGCCGAGCCGTCTGGAGTTTGTGCGGGGGCTGGCCTCGACATCGCGTGTCTCGGGGGGCTCCGAAAAACTGACACTCCTCAAAATCTCTGCGCAGCAACAGCCCACGTCGCATTAGTACCGTATGCAACATCTCGACTCAGAACCAGCGTCATGTATCCGTACATGGCGTCTGGACGCCGTACGCAGTGGCTTGATGGCGTACGCCCAGCGCGTGGCGTTATTGCGTGTTACGTCACCCACCATAACGCCGTGCGAAGTCCAAAATACAATTGGCCTCCTCCTGCCCAGGGGGCTGATTGGTGAGTAATGATGTCGGGACCAGACCCGCACAATCCCACGCCTCGTCGAAGTGGAACCGGCCCCGCGAGGCCGTACGCCAAGCCACATGTTTGGTGCGCTACGCCGCATGGCAGTCGCTGCAGGTGGACAGACCCTTTACAGCGCCAAGAGATCCAAATTCGACCCTGACAACAGTGGTGCAGTCCTGTACTGATTTGTTTGTGTGTTCTCGCTGTGCCGGGGCTGGTGACCACGTGTATTTTTCCTGGGTGCACCGGTTTTGCCCCAACACTTCAAAGATGTATAAGTCTGTAGGTTTAAGTTATTCGATAAAAATTAAACGTAAAATGATCCTAGTGGTGTAGGATGGTGCAGTGTATGGGGTGAACGCTGGTCGGGCAGAAGAGGACTGTATTTCCGAACTGTATTCTCTAAACTAAACTAAACTAAACTAATTGGAGAGGGTAGAAACAAGCCAGTGATCTTCATGCCAATGTTGCATTTATGGTAGTGTGTTTTTCATTTTAAACGAAAGAGGTCACGGAAGGGGGGGGGAGTAGGAAGCAATATTTAACCCTGTTGAGTGGGAGGGAGGTTGATTTAACATGCTGCTAAGAGGGTGAGGCAGAGACTATCTAAGTGCAAAGAGGGTCTAAATGCTGTAGTAACTCAGCGGTCAGGCAGTATCTCTGAGAAAAGGTAGTGTTTCGTCGGGCCGGTGGGCCATGCTGTATCTCTAAATAAACAAAAATTGACAGAGCGAGGCGAATTGAGAAGAAGTAAGATGAGGATAAAGTCTCTCTCAAAAATCAAGGTCCACTGGGTGCTAGCAGCATGCCTGCACCTCTCATTGGCACGGAAAGCTAGTGGAAAATGTTTCAGCTGTATGCTAACCAATTGGTCAAGTCAGCCACCTTTCATCCATTTGCAAGGTCTGTCGGCTGATGTTCATGCCCTCACAAAGAAATGAGGGATGTTAAAATCAACAGTTTTCAATGTATTTCCCCAGTACTGTTTAGTGTTGATTTTAGAAGATGCAAGCTGGGAAACAGGCCCACGGCCCACTGAGTCCATGCTGACTAGTGATCCCTGTTCCTAAACACTGTCCTACATACAAGGGACAATTTACAACAACATTACAAAACCAAATTAAACCGACAAACCAGCAGATCTTAAAGATGTGGAGGAAACCCGAAGCACCCGGGAGAAAGGCCCACACATAAGAGAGAATGTACAAACACTATACAGACAGAACCCGTGGTTCGGGATTGAACTCAGGTCTCTGCCCGTTGTGAGGCAAGCAATCGCCGCGCGCCACCATGGTCTCCCTGTTAGTACTGTTCAGTTATTAATGTAACATATATATATCACCATGTATATGTTAATTGGTTTCATATAAGCTGGTAATGGTTTGGGGAATAAAATTCTCTGTCGCGTGTAAGTTGTTGTTATTCATTCCGCCATCCAGCTGGAATATAACAAAAGTTGCGATGAAAGAATGGGATAGAGTTTGTGAACTCATCCTTTAAATATAGTGCTGGACTGTTTTGCAACATGAAGTATTGTTTTAACATTTAAAACTGTAAATACGGAGTTTGTCGCAGTTTCTGCGAGCCTGGACACATAGGGTCGCAGATCCTCCTATGCAGGGACTGTAGTTAAACAGCCATCTGTACAAATCGTCTAGAGTTTGTCCAGGCTATCTCTAGTTGCCGTCTACGTGGCAAAAGATGGCGTCCTTGGGATTGTAAAGATTTTTTTTTTTTGTCGAGTTCATCAAGCTGTATAAGCCTTGAACAGACAGGAAATCGGGGTTTTTTGAACTGACTTTTAAAAGAAAAGAGAACGACACAAGCAAGCCTCCATGGGCTTACTTCGGAACCCCTTGGCAACGTTTTGACATGAGTTCAACTCCAACATGGAGAAGCAAACAGTTTTTTTTCACAGGCAAATCAACATAATGGAGATTAGTGGTGAACGAGAATAGTGACTGAACACAAAATAAGGCCATTTTGCAAAACCATTATAAGCGATTTCATCGGAGATTGGTCCCTGAATGTATGGCACACTCGTATTCCTTGCGCCCTAAAGCAAAAGACGTGCCATATTCAATGACATTATGAAGAAGTTGGAGGGGCACTTCAACCCACAGCCTAGGGAAATTGCAGAAAGCTGCAAATTTGGCACTAGAATCCAGAAGCAGAATGAGACAATTAATGAGTACATTGTTGCCTTGAAAAACGTAACTTTGCACTGTAACTTTGGAACTTTTCTCGGACACTCACTACGCGAAAGATTTGTTTGTGGTCTAGTGGATGAACGAATTCAGCCCAAACTCATGAACACTCCAGATCTTACATTCGAGAAAGCATGCAAGATTGCTGCCACAATGGAGATGGCATCAAAGAATGCACGCGAGTTCGTCCACCACAGATTGCAGTGGCCGTTTACAGTCACTATGGCCAAACCAAGAGGCGCTAAACTAAAACCAAAGTATGGCAGGGAGCAGAGTTCAGCCAGTTGTTATTGTTGCAACGGTAAGCACTCATTCCAATTTTGTCAGTTCAAAATGGGCAAGTGCTGTAACTGCCAGAAGAAAGGCCATATTCCTCAGCATGTCAGGCCGAGCTTAAAGCAGGAAACCAATCATCTGCAGGAAACAAGCAACACCAGAAAGGAGTTCACAACTTGGAGATTAACCCAGATGGAAATGAATTTGAGTTGTAAACCATTTATGCAACCAACATTGATAGGCCGACATCCAGCCAAGGCAAGGACTTTCGAACTAAACTATTGATAAATGAACAGTTAATCAATATGTGTATTGACATGGCAGCTGTTTGTTCGGTCATGAGCAAAGACCTGTACTAAATAAGTTCCCACAGATACCATTGTTTGAGAGTAAGGTCAAGCTGAGAACCTACTCGGGTGAAGTTTTGGAGACATGCGGACAAATGAACTGTAAAGTTCAGCATAATGATCAGTCAGTAACACTGCCCATCATAGTGGCCGGCTACAGAAATAAACCAACCCTCTTTGGAAAGGATTGGCTGAGTAGAATAGTTAGACTGGAAGAATATTTTCAGCGTTGATTCGACCAAATCACGTCTTGAAAACGTCATAAGCAAACATGCAAACATTTTTGCTGACAGTTACATGGGAATAACAGGGTACTCTACACACATTCGACCTAAGCAAGATGTGAGACCTGAGTATTGTCGACCAAGACCTGTACCATATGCACTAAAGCAACAAGAGGAGGAAGAACTATACAGGTTAGAGCGGAATGGAGTACTCGTGAAGACAGACCAGAGTAACGCCAATTGTGGCCGTACCCAAGGCCGACAAAAGTGTTAGACTATGTGGTGACTACAAAGTCACAATCAACCAAGCCGTTCTGGATTTGTCTCGCGCTTACGTCCAACTCAATGTCGACAAGGAAAGTCAGCAGTACTTGACTATCAATACACGTAAAAAGCTGCCCTATGGTGTGAAATCCTCCCCAAAAATATTTCAGTCTGTCATGGACAAAATGTTATAAGGCATTCTGCACTGTGTGTGCAACCAGATCAATCGGGAATATTGATCTTACGTAAATATTTAATACCTTATGAGCTTTGTAGCTTGGAAAAAAAACAAGCTTTATGTTTGAGGCCTAGGTAGTGATCTCGTTATTTTCAGCAACAGCCCTGAGCCTTGATGTTTATCTCTGAGAATGCAGTTCTTATGATACTTATATTTGCAATAGAGAATTCCCAAAGTTGCGATTGATTAAAAAAATTGCCAATGCTTCAGGCTACGCTCTGAGACATGGGAGCCAGGGAAAGCCATTTAGCCCACAGTTTTCAGATCTATCGAGCTGAGCCCTGCTTTTGAGTTTGCAACTATAACTGCCTCTGTCCCCCTCACCAGCCCCCTAAGCAAGGTCCATTATGATCCATCCGCCAAACTATACTTGGCAGTTTCATCGAGCATCTAACCAAGACTTGACAGTGTACAACTTTAAATTTCTGACACTTCCGGGATTCAGTGTCACGTGCAGTTTTAGTTTTAGTTTTTTGAGTTAGAGCATGGAGGCAGGAACTTTCAATAATTCGTAATAGTCAGCAAGGACTCAGTGGGGTCAAAGGGCCTGTTGCTATCCTGTTTGAGTTTAGTTTATTGTCACGAGTACCGAGGTACAGTGAAAAGCTTTTGGTGCGTGCTAACCTGTTTGTCACTTTAACTCTGCAATAAAATAAGGGGAGTGACCACCAGCATGATCCTACACACTAGGGAAAATTTACAGAAGCCAATTAACCTTTAACCTTCTGGGAGGGTCCAGAGGAGGTTTGCAAGAATGATCGCAGGAATGGGTAGGTTAAAATATGATGAGCGTTTGATGGCACTGGGTCTGTACTCGCTGAGTTTAGAAGGATGAGGGGGAACCTCATTGAAACGTACAGAATAGTGAAAGGCTTGTATAGTGTGGATGTGGAGAGGATGTTTCCACTAGTGGTAGAGTCTAGGACGCGAGTTCATAGCCTCAGAATTATAGAAAGTTATTTTAGGAGGAGAGGAGCAGGAATTTATTTAGTCAGAGGGTGGTGAATTTGTGGAATTCTTTGTCACTGTGGCTGTGGAGGCCGTCAGTGGATATATTTAAGGCAGAGGTAGATATATTCTCGATTAGTACAGGTGTCAGAAGTTATGGGGAAAAGACAGGAGAATAGGGTTAGGAGGAAAAGATAGATCAACCATGATTTAATGGCGGAGTAAACGTAATGGGCTGACTGGTCTAATTTGTCTCCAATCGTTTATGATCTTATGAACCTACAAACCTGTACATCTTTGGGGCGTGGGAGGAAACAGGAGCACTTGTACAAACGTACAAATTCTGTGTAGGCAACACCAATAGTGAGGATTGAACCCGGGTCTCTGGCGCTGTGAAGCAGCAACTCTATCGCTGCGCCGGCATGCCGCCCCAAGTAATGTAGCAGGGAACAAAAATGGAGGCAGCCATTTTGTGGAGGAATTTGCAAAGAAGGCTACTTTGCCCTATGTGTTTGTGCCAGCTCTTTAAACAGATACCTGAAGTTGAGCTCCGCATGCAAAGTGTTCACCAGGACAGTGGAAAAGATTCAGGGATGTCTTCAAAGGCAACATTTGCCCTGACTCCTGAGAATTTCTGGCCCATGACTGCTCAAGGTGGAGAAGGGGCGTTTGGCATGGTATTGAGAACCTTGTGGCCATGGAGCTGGAGCACACAGATGCTCTTAGTTTAGTTTAGTTTAGTTTAGAGATACAGCGTTAAAACAGGCCTTTTGGTCCTCCAAGTCCACGCACAGTAGTTGTTATCCTAGACACTAGGGGAAAGTTACAGAAGCCGATTAACCTGCAATCCCACACGTCTTTGGGATGTGGGAGGAAACCAGTTCACCCAGAGAAAACCCTCGCAGTCACAGGGGAAATGTGCATTCTCGGTACAGACAGCACCCATGGTCAGGATCGAACCCGGGTCTCTGACGCTGTAATGCCGCTGCGTCCACTATTTTTCTACAAAGATAACATTCAAGAAAGTCCATGTGAATGTCTTGAGGAAAAGGACCACTTAAAGTGTCCACCCACGAGCTAACCTAACTCTGGAAGAAGTCCGGCAAGCATTCACTTTCATTGACAAGACTGAAGAAGGGTCTCAACCCGAAACATCACCTATCCTTTTTCTCCAGAGATGCTGCCTGACCCGTAGAGTAGCTCTGGCACTTTGTGTCTGACTCTGGAAGATACTCGGTTCCCTCATTGACCATTTTGGAACCCACAGAACCCAAATGGAAGTACATCACCCTCACTGAGACAGTGGCTAAACAGAAGAGAAAGATGTACCAGCAGGTTTTTGGAAAGCCACATCCAATTAATCGAACTCTCCTGCTTTGGTCTCTTTGAACTATTAATTCAATTTATTGCAATAAAGTATTCTCCAATGCCCACAAATCATCATAGTTAAGTTAATTTGATTTTGCAGTTCGCCAAGGTAAGATTTGAACCTAATGACCCAATCCACAGAGTCATTAAGGCACCATAGCATTACTTTTATAATCTATCCTTTATCATTCTAATTATGAACTAGCAATCAAATGGAGCAACTTTTCACTGCTTTTCATTGCATAAATTTCAAAACGTTTCTAAAATCATGTCACTTCAGTGTTCTCATTAAAAGCCCCAGTTTTTGATCATGTCATTCTTCATCCTTGATATTATTGCAATCATTTGCTGCAACATCTTTACCTTCTGAGGTTTAGATTAGAGATAGAGCACGGAAAGAGGCCCTTTCGGCTCACCGTGTCTGAGCCGACCAGTGACCACCCGTACACTCATTCTATCCTACATACTCGTAGTAATTTACAATTTTACCAAGCCAATCAACCTACAAACCTAAACACTAGACACTAAATGCTGGAGTAACTCGACGGGTCAGGCAGCATCTCTGGAGAGAAGGAATTTGTGACGTTTCGGGCCGAGACTCATCTTCAGACTCTGCTCCAGCATTTTGTGTCTGCCTTCGATTTAAACCAGCATCTGCAGTTCTTTTCCACAAACTGCAAACCTGCACATCTTTAGGATGTGGGAGGAGACCAAAGCGCCCAGAGAAAACCCACATGGGTCACGGGGAGAACGTACAAACTCCGTATAGGCAGCATCCATGGTCAGGATGGAACCCGGGTCTCTGGCGCTGTGAGGCAGCAACTCCACCGCTGCGCCACTGTGCCACCCATTTCATTTAACATTAAGCCACAAAGGATCACTTGGGGAATCTCTTGGGATTGAGGGCGCCGTTCCTCCATGTCATTCTCTGTTCTTGAAATTAGTGCAATTAGTCTTCATTGCAACTTTTCTTCAACTTTAATGTAACTTATGCAAGGGAACACCCGAAACTGCAGACAGCATTCCAACTTCATTTTCAAACCAGTACCCTGACCTTAATGTTGAACAGAACCCTGATCCCTTTGCAACGAAACTCGAAGTTTTGTTTCAAGTTAGATCACTTTCCTCCCGCCTGTGCTGCTGCTGTTAACCCAGCAGAAGAAAAGGCACGTGCTGTGGGTTATAAACATTGAATTCTCTAATTGTAACTTCTAGCTGCATTCCCACCCTCTTCCCCCAAACCCCCTTGTCTCCCTCCTCCCCCCTGGTCATTTAACTAGTTCTAGGAGTAGAATTAGGCAATTTGTCTCATCAAGTCTACTCCACCATTCAATCATGCCTGATCTATCTTTCCCTGCAACCCCATTCTCTCATCTTCTCCCCACGACCCCTGATACCCAAACAAATCAAGAATCAAAAATATCAATTGATTTGGGCTCCACAGCCATCTGTGGCAATGAATTCCACACCATCATCATCCTCTGACTAAAGAAATTCCTCCTCAGCTTGCATTCATTGTATTCATCTGAGGTCACACCTTCCCCTGCCGACAATGTGCCCACAATGACAGCACCCTGCCTGGGTTGGCTGGCTCTGATTTGTCCAGGTCGTTTCTCACCACCGGTTCTCCACCCCCAAAAACACCTCATCCCCTACATTTAGTCTAAAGAAAGATCCTGACCCAAAACGTCTCCTATCCATTTTTCTCCAGAAATGCTGCCTGACCCACTGAGTAAATTTGACATTTTTTGCCTATCTTAAGAAAAGGCATAGGTAGAAAAGAAAAGGCATGATCTCCTTGCAGCCTGTCCTGCTCCCTCCTTCCCTCCCTTCCCCATCTCTGCTCCCTCTTGGAACATCAGAACATATAATCATTTATAAGCCTCAGGTTAGTGTGAATACATGTTTTAACCAATTTCAGACCTGATCAACCACTGCTCAATGGATGACGAATGAATAATGGAAGCACGTAATGTGCTGTGTCAATTGTCGTACCCATTTTACTCAATTTCTCCTTTCGCGTACCAGTTAATGACTGATCTTACAAAGCAGTGCGGCACAATTGCTTCGCTGAAAGATATATTCCTGTCACATTCAGTGTATAATTTTCTATTTGGATTCTTATCTTCCTCATCTTATTCCCTTTCTTCATAGATGCTGATAAAAATGTAACAGATTTTTCATAAGTGCCCCAGAATTGATGTTAGTCATATGAATAAGTCATTTAAGTTTTGTATTCACTTTAGAGAAAGTTAGCCAGTTTGAAATAATACATTTCAATTAAAAAAAATAAAAGTGCCCATGCCTTCACTTCTACATGCAGTGAATAATTTAATTATAAATAGATTCCATATTAAAGCCATTGTTTACTGCTCGGACAGAGAACATTGAACGGCATGGTGGAGCAGCGGTAGAGTTGCTGCCCCACAGCACCAGAGACCAGACGATGGGTGCTGCCTGTACGGAGTTTATACGTTCTCCCCGGGAACACGTGGGTTTTCCCCAATTCCCTCCCACATTCCAAAGACGTACAGGCTTGTCGGTTAATTGGCTTCGATAAAGATTGTAAATTGTCCTTAATGTGTGTAGGATGGTGCGGGTATACGGGGATTGCTGGTGAGCCAAAGGGGCTGTTTCCACGCTGTATTTCTAAGCTAAGCTAAACTACGCTATTATGGATATGCAATAGTGGAAGATGAAAATGCAGTATAGTTTGAGAGGTGGTATTGTGGTGCATCTAGCAGAGATGCTGCCTCACAATGCTAGTGACCTGGGTTTGAACCGACCACTAATGTTGTCTGTGGACTTCCCATCTTCCCCCTGTGGGTTTCCTCAGGGTACTCCAGATGTTAACTGGTAGGTAAATTGCCTACTAATTAAATCAAGAGTCAAGAGAGCTTTATTGTCATATGTCGCAGACAGAACAATGAAATTCTTACTTGCTGCAGCACAACAGAATATATAAACACAGTACACCGTAAACAATATAATAAATGAGAAAGAAAGTTCAGTTTATTATATATATTATATATATATATAATATATATATATATATATATAATATTATACATATACACACACACATATACACACACACACATAAAAACAAACATTAACAGTGAATAATAGGATTGATTATGCACATTCTAACATGGAGAAAGATGGTGAGTCTCGGTACTGGAATAATTCTTTCAAAGTTTTTCACTGTACCTCGATACAGGTGACAATAAACTAACCAAAAATAAAAATAACGTTTTTTGCACACAGATTTGAGGATGCAAATTTTTTTAGTTTAGTTTAAAGATACAGCGTGGAAGCAGGCCCTTCAGCCCATCAAGTCCGCACCGACCAGCAATCCCCATACATTTGGACTATCCTGCACACTCGGGAAAATTTGCAATTTTTACCAAAGCCAATTAGCCTGCAAACCTGTACGTCTTAGGAGCGTTGAGGGAACCGGAACACCCGGAACAAACCCACGCGGTCACAGGGAGAACGTACAAACTCTGTACAGACAGCACCCATAGTCAGGATTGAACCTCTGATCTCTGGAGCTGTAAATCAGCAACTCTGGCACTGTAAGGCAGCAAATCCACTGCTGTGCCACAGTGCCACAAAAACATCTGCCGAAACCTGGGATTGAGCCAGGGACTTTTAGATCTTCAGTCTAACGCCCTCCCAACTGAGCTATTCTTTTGTGAACAGAATTGAGAAACAACGGACAGTGCATCTCGTCAGGTTTATGTACAGGAATAGCGCAACTGAGTTCCACAGTATGGGAGATGGGGTTTGTTTGCAACCTGGCTTATTCTGTAGGTTTGAAGGAATCTGCGTCAACGATAAGCCAGAGATGCTTCTCAACATCCTAGTTGAATTGAAATTATACTATCAGCACATCTACATTTTTGCTGAGCTTCTTGATGAAGGAATTAGTTACAATTATAAGTAGTTTGTAATCTGTTTAATCCAAGACCATACATACTGGGGAAATGTGATGTGAAAGAGGCCAACATAGTGAAGAGGACTTACGTTAGTGAGGTCATACATTTATCATACTATTTAGCCTCTACAGCATAACTCATTTGGTTTAAATAAACATTGTGGGTTGTAAACTAAGCTGAGGGAAATAAAACTGATCAAGGAGTAGTGCCTTTTATTGCACCCATTTGTTAGACAAATGGGAGAGAGGTTTTCTAAATAAATGTAAACTTGTTTTGAGCAGTCAACTAAAATGGTGCCAGCTTACTAGCACAGAGGCTTATTTTACACTTTTGCTCAGATCCTTTCAAGAAAATGGAAAAATATGTTGGAAAATTTGCTGACAGGGCAAAAAGTATGCATTGCCACAGATTTTACTCTAGTTCCCAAGACACATTTCACACACAGCTTTTTAGTCAGTTATTATAATTTCCATTTCACCCAGATTGTTTTCTTTCTCTTAAACAAAAAACAAGAACTAAGAGATGAAAAAGAAAATGGAGGTTAAGATAGACACAAAGTGCTCAAGCAACTCAGCGGGTGAGGCAGCATCACTAGAGAGAAAGAATGGGTAACGTTGCGGGTCGAGACCCTTCTTCAGACTCTTTTTTTTTCTAGATAAATAAACTTTGCTATGTGAAACGTGCAATGAATTCTTGCCATGACCAAATGGGAAAATATCTGTTTCGTGTTGACTCCTGTTAATCTTGTTGCAGCACTTCTTAAATTTAGTAATAACCTGTCACCGGATACAATCAAAGAGGTTAATCGTTGATTCTGCTTGCACCACCACACACAACTTTTCATGGTTCAAGTTGCAGCCCAAAAAATTAGTCAGGCTGCTGACCAAGGGAAATCTCCAATGGCAGCTTCCTACCAATAAAATTCCTCTTCCTAAGTGATAGGAGCTGAATTAGGCCATTCAGCTCAATGAAGTCTATTCAATCATGGCTGATCTATCTTTCCCTCTCAACCCCATTCTCCTGCCATCTCCCCATAACCCTTGACACCTGTACTAATCAAGAATCTGCCAATCTCCAATTACCCAATGACTTGACCTCTGCTGCTAGTCTGTGGCAATGAATTCCACAGATTCACCACCCTCTGACTGAAGAAATTCCTCCTCATCACCTTTCCAAAGGTACGTTCTTTAATTCTGAGCCCATGCACTCTAGTCTGAGGCTCTTCCACAAGTGGAAACATCCTCTCCACGTCCACTCTATCCAGGCCTTTCACCATTCGTTAAGACTCAATGAGGTTCCCCCTCATCCTTCTAAACTCCAGCGAGATGAAAATTGTGCTGTATCCATTGGATTCACAAACAGTGCTCGCAGATTGTTCACAAATCATCTTGATAGAGGTCAATATCCAGAATATTCCAAACTTTATTTTCATGGATTTGGGGAAAAAACATCCTGCCAACAACTAGAGAGCAGTCCTGAACTACCATCTACTTCATTGGAGACCCTTGGATTTTTAATTTCCTGACTTGCTTAGTCTTTCTTTCAGAATCTTTATAGTTAGGGAGAATCTGATTGACTACCCCATTGAAGGCCTTTAAACTAACTTTGTTTGGACTTTACTGGATTTATTTTCCACTAAATGTTATTCACATTATTCCCTTTATAGTGTATCTGTACACTGTGGATGTCTGGATTGTAATCATGTATTGACTCTCCACTGACTGGTTAGCACGCAACAAAAACCTTTCACTGTACCTCGGTACACGTGACAATAAAATAAACTCAAACTCAAAAGAAACATGAAGTTATATATTTGCCTTAAATGAAAACAAATGCTACAATGGATTTTGAAATTCTAATGGAAGCCAAAGATCAATTGTGTTAATAATATCTAATGATACTTGTGTAACCATTTATCTGTTTGTTTGCTTTAAAGCTCCATGTGGCCTGAACATAACTTCTCAGAATGGTACCATCTACTCTCCTGGCTTCCCGAATGAGTACCCCAACTCAAAGGACTGTAGCTGGCTAATTACTGTACCTTCTGGACATGGGATCTACATTAATTTCACTCTGCTGCAGACAGAACCAGTCAACGACTACATTGCTGTGTGGTATGATTTTTCCCTGCTTAGTTAAGATGGTGATTATTTGTGGACCAATAGCCTAAAAAAAATACTCACAACCTTAATGCTAAAAGAGTAAAATATTGAATCATCAGGTCCTTTTTTTACTGTTCCATAAAACAGAACTACTGTTATGATGCCACGGTATTGCATTTGGAAATGCTGTTTATAGCGTGTGGTGAAAGAGAGTGCCAGAGAAGTCTTGGCGATAGGTTTATGTGTCATGGAGCGAAGTGCATTAATGCTTGTGTTCTCCACTTTCCTACCAAGTTCCAAAGATGTGTGGGTTTGTAGGTTAACTGGCCCCTGTAAAATTACTCCTGAAGTGCAACGAGTGGATGAGAAAGTGGGATAACATAGAATTGGTGTGAAGTGATAAAGTTGCTGCCTCACAGTGCCAGAGACCCGGGTTCGATCCTGACTATGGGTGCTGTCTGTACGGAGTTTGTTCGTTTTCCATGTGACTGCGTGGGATTTCTCCGGGTGCTCCTGTTTCCTCCCACACTCTTATGACTTACAGGTTTGTAGGTTAATTGGCTTTTGTAAATTGTAAATTGTGCCCAATGTGCAGTACAGTGCTAGTATGCGGCGTGATCGCTGGTCCACGCGGAATTGGTGCGCTGCAGATCCTGTTTTGGCGCCGTATTCCCAATGTCTAAAGTCCAAAGCGTAATTGATGGTTGGCATGTACTCAGTGGGCCGAAGGGCCTGTTTCCATGCTATATCTCCAAACTCTATACTAAACATAATACTGGTGCTGTAGCAAAATATGTTGCAGGTCATTAATTATTTATCTATTTATTTACAGCCAGTGATTTTATGTTTCTATTGATTAATGTACAACTGGTAACAGCTGCCGAGAAAAGCCTTGAACCAAATGTATTCAGAAAATTAGATTTAATTTCTTGTGAGGTTCCAACTGGTTATTATCATAATGGTTTAATTCCTGATTCGTTTACGAAGTCGCATTACTTTTCAGCATCAGTTGGGATGTAGATTTAGACATGGAAAAAATATTTCTTCTCTCCTTCATTTCTTAACCCTATTACCAAGAGGTGAACTGAAATGTAATTTGGTCAATAGAGGCATGTAATTGTACTGCAGTGAAAAATGTTGTCTGTGGTTTTGTGGTGGTTTGTAAAAATATTTAAGCTAAATTACAGGTTGTGGGTTTTGTGGCATTTTTTTGTCTTCTATAGTTTCAACAGCATAATTGGTTCTGGTAATGGAATTCCAAACCCATACTTAGGCCACTGTAGACTCGCACTGTCCGGTAATAGCACATTCCCCTTGCTTTATAGAGAAGTTCATAAATTGGTCCATATTCCAAAAGTCTCATCAGGTCTCAATGTATTTTTTCTTCTTCTGCTTCCACTTCAGTCTGGTTCTCTTCCTCCTACGTTCTCCCACCCATGCCAAGATGACATGTTCCTCTTTTTTCATAGCATTTTTTCATAAGTTCATAAGTCATTTGATCAGAATTAACTTGTTCGGCCCATCGAGTCCACCCGCCAATCAATCATGGCTGATCTATCTTTCCACCTCAAACCTCATTCTCCTGCCTTCTCCCCGTAACCCCTGACACCCGTAGTAATCAAGAATATGTCAATCTCCACCTTAAAACTGCCCAAAGACTTGTCCTCCGCAGCCATCTGTGGCAATGAATTCCACAGATTCACCACCCTCTGATGAAATAAATTCCTCCTTATCTCCATTCTAAAGGTATGTCCTTTTATTCTGAGGCTGTGCCCTCTGGCCCTGGATCCTCCCACTAGTGGAAACATCCACTCTCCCCAGAAGAGTATCTCTGCTGGGATCTCAAAGATGTATATTTCATTCATCCACGTGTGCATTTTCCAATGATTTGCGGGAAATTTACAAAATATCCTGAACAGATTAGCACAGACTAAACCTTCTGTGATTGAAAGAAAGAGCATGAAATACAGCCAGGAATATTCAGCAGACTATACCTCACCTGAGAGTCTGCAGCAGATGTCACATGGTGTAGGATATGCGACCTCTGACCTGTTTCTCGGGCAACATTTTTACATGACGGGGTCATGGAGCCACAGAGCACCATAGAGAACCATGGAGAGCCATAGAGAGTCATAGAGTCATACAGCATGGAAGCAGGCCCTTCAGCCAAACTAGCCCACACCGACCAACATGTCCCATCTATACTTGTCCCACCTTCTTACGTTTGACCCATATTTCTCTAAACCTATCCTATCCAAGTACTTGTCCAAATGTTTTTTAAACATTATGATAGTATCTGCCTCAACTACCTCCTCTGGCAACTCATTCCTCACACCCACCACTGTGTAAAAACCGTTGCCCCACAGGTTCCGATTAAGTCTTTCCTCCCTCACCATAAACCAAATGACCCATTGTACTTGATTCTCTTACTCTTGATAAATGACTCTCTGCATTTACCCTATCTATTCCTCTCATGATCTTATGCACCCCTTTAAATTTACCCCTCATCATCTAGTGCTCCATGGAATAAAGTCCTAGCCTGACCAACCTCCCCCTATAGCTCAGGCCCTCAAGTCCTGGCAACATCCTTGTAAATCTTCTCTATATCCTTTCCAGCTTGATAATAACTTTCCTATTACCTGGTGACCACAATTGAACACAATACTAGGGGTGGCATGGTGGGAGGAAACCGGAGCACACGGAGAAAACCCATGTGGTCATAGGGAGAACGTACAAACTCCGTACAGACAGCAACCATAGTCAGGATCAAACACGGGTCTCTGGCACTAAACAGCAGCAACTCTACTGCTGCGCCAAATGTTTGCCGCCTTTAACTCGCCTCAGACGGTGTATGAACGTAAAATATTTACATCTTTCTTCAGTGACATTCAGTGAAGTTGATTGTGATTTAATTCACTCCAGCCAGGACAAGTTACAATATATTTTAAAATCAGATTGTCAGTCTAATTGTCCAGGTCTCGCTAAAGGGAAGCTGCCACCTCTTAAAATCCTCCACATATTTTAATGCTGCTTTTTTTATGACATATAAGCATGGAAATTCATATTTAATGTTAGAATAGTCCTTCTGAAGGCAAATCAGACTAGGCATTTAAGCTTATCAGTCGTAAGGAAGGCAAATGCAATGTTCCCATTTATTTCGAGTGGACTAGAATATAAAACCAGGTATGCAATGCTGAGGCACAAGTCACACCGCATTTGGAGTATTGTGAGCCATTTTGGGGACGATATCTGAGGAAGGATGTGCTGGTGTTGGAGTGGGTCCAGAGGAGGTTTATGAGAATAATCCCGGGGTGAGTGGGTTAAATGTATGATGAACGTTTGTCAGCACTGGGCCTGTACTCACTGGAGTTTAGAAGGATGGTGAGGGGACCTCATTGAAACTCTCCGAATAATGAAAGGAAGGGTTAGAGAGTGGATGTGGAGATGATGTTTAGGACCAGAGGGCACAGCCTCAGAATAAAAGGACGTACCTTCAGAAAGGAGATAAGGAGGAATTTCCTTGGTCAGAGGGTGGTGAGTATGTAGAATTCATTGCCACAGATGGCTGTGTAAGCCTTCAATGGGCCAAAAGGTCATAAGTGATAGGAGTAGAATTAGGCCATTCGGCCCATCAAGTCTACTCCGCCATTCAATCATGGCTGATCTATCTCTCCCTCCTAACCCCATGCTCCTGCCTTCTCCCCATAACATCTGACACCTGTACTGATCAAGAATCTATCTACTTTTGCCTGAAAAATATCCACTGACAATCTCCACAGCCTTCTGTGGCAAAGAATTCCACAGATTCACCACCCTCTGCATCAAACTTTTTTCTCATCTCCTTCCTAAAGGAAGGTCCTTTAATTCTGAGGCCATGTCCTAGACTCTCCCACTAGTGGAAACATCCTTTCCACATCCACTCTATCCAAGCCTTTCACTGTTCTGTATGTTTCAATTCCGTCCCTCCTCGTTTTTCTAAACTACAGCGAGTACAGAATCCTGCATGAGCACTCCCAAGTCCATTTGGAGCTCTGATTTCTGGATTCTCTCCCCATTTAGAAAATTGTCTACGCCTTTATTCCTACCACCAAAATGCATGACGCCACACTTTGCTACACTATATACCATCTGCCATTTATCTGCCCACTCTCCCAACCTATCCAAGTCCTTCTGCAGAATCCCTGCTTTCTCTACTCCTGCTATTTATTATTAAAGCAGAGATTGACCGATTCTTGAATGGTAAGGATGTCAGGGGTTACGCGAGAAGGTAGGAGGATGGGGTTGAGAGGGAAAGGTAGATCAGCCATGATTGAATGGAGGAGTAGAGTCGATGGGCAGAATGGCCTAATTCTGCTCCTGTGATTTGTGGACTTTAGTTTACTCCCTGTCTATCTACCTCCCGACTTCAGCTCCATCTGAATGTTCTCTGGAAGTTCAACAGCTCAATGTAGACTTGGAGAACAGCGCATCCGTCAATGTCAAATTAGTATATAGTATATAGTTTATTTATTGTCATTGTAACATGAACCATGTACAACAAAATTTATAAATGTCAGCCAGTCAGTGCACCATTTAAACATTTCTAAAAGCTAACGATACATGCAAGGTAAAATATTTAAAAAGATAAACAACTAAAATAAATATGAAAATAGCACGCATAAACACCCAACCCTACATCCTTGTGTCCATTTCACAGTGTACCAACCACAGTCCCTTAGTCCCTGCGGTCCTTGGCGGCTACATTTAGTGCCTTTATAGCAGTGGGGTAAAAACTGTTTTTAAGTCTGTTTGTCCTTGTCCTTGTAGATCTGTACCGTCTGCCTGACGGCAACAGTTCAAACAGGGAGTGTCCGGGGTGGGAAATGTCCTTTATAATATTCTGGGATTTTTTGATGCAGCGGGATCTGTGTAAGTCTTCCAAGGTAGGGAGAGGGCAGCCGACAATCCTCTGGGCGTTGTCAATGGCCCTCTGGAGCGCTTTCCTCTGAGCCGCTGTGCAGCTGGTGTACCACACGCATACACAGTATGTTAGGATGCTCTCGTTGGAGCACCGATAAAAGGACAGCAGCAGTCTCTGAGTGATGTTATTCTTCCTGAGCACCCTCAGGAAGTGCAGTCTCTGCTGGACCTTTTTCAGCAGCGCAGAGGTGTTCACGCTCCACGTCAGGTCCTCCTCAATATGGATTCCCAGGAAGCGGAAATCCGCGACCCTCTCCATACAGTCCCCTCTGATGATCAGTGGTACCATGTCCGTTTTGTTCTTCCTGAAGTCTATTATTATCTCCTTGGTCTTTAAGGTGTTGAGGAGCAGGTTATTTTCTCCACACCACACTGTCAGCTGTTCCGCCTCATCCCGATAGGCGTACTCGTCCCCCCCGGAGATGAGTCCCACCACCGTAGTGTCATCCGCAAATTTTGACAATGGTGTTGCTGTGGTGGGTGGGGGTGCAGTCATGTGTGTAGATGGTGTAGAGCAGGGGCTCAGCACGCAGCCCTGTGGAGAGCCGGTACTGAGGCTGAGGGCCGTGGATGTGTGATGGCCCACTCTGACTCTCTGGCTGCGACCCGATAGGAAGCTATTTATCCACATGCAGGTGGAGTGTGGAAGTCCCAAGTCCCCCAGTTTGTCCACCAGTTTGCGGGGAAGGATAGTACTAAAAGCAGAGCTGTAGTCCACAAAGAGCATCCGCACGTAGCTCCCCCACTGCTCCAGGTGGGACAGTGCAGCATGGAGAGCTGTGGCTACAGCGTCCTCTGTAGATCCATTCACTCTGTACGCAAACTGGTGGGGGTCAAAGCTTTGGGGCAGTAGTGATGTGATATGACCCGGACCAGTTTTTCAAAACACTTCATCACCACTGGTGTGAGTGCGACTGGCCGGTAGTCGTTGAGGCTGGAAATTGGGGTTTTTTTGGGGCAAATTATTGATCCAACATGTAATTGAAATGGAGGAGTTTGAAATCCCTCAGGGGAAGAACAGTAGCCGGAGGCAAGAAGACTTACAAAATATCCCAAGGTCCTATGGTTTAGTGATGCCTTTAGTAATAAGTGTTATTTTATGAAACCTCATTCTGTAAGGTAACTAATGATTTTGAGGAGACTTAGTTAATTGATTTGTTACCTCATGAATGTAACATATGTGGATGTTTCTTCAAAATTAAATCCACAGCCAGGACCTTTAAACGGCAAACACTTGGTACCATGGTTACTAAAAAAAAATTTGGAAGCCTCTGTATGAATATTTTGGTGTCGATGCTCTTTATATTTCATAAGATGTCGACAGTAGTAAGTGTTATTACAGAGGGCATAGGTTTAAACTGAAGGGGGAAAGATTTTATGGGCCACACAAATGGTGGTGGGTGTATGGATCGAGCTGCTAGAGGCAGGGACTATCGCAACGTTTAAGAAACAACTAGACAAGTACATGGATAGGACAGGTTTAGAGGGATATGGTCCAAGTGTGAGCAGGGAGGACTAGTGCGAGATGAGGTATGTTGGTCGGTGTGGTCAAGTTGGGCTGAAGCGCCCGTTTCCATGCTGTATCACTCGATGACTCTATAACACAGTTCAGTAGAGATCTTGAAAAGCAGGAAGGCACGTGTAATTCCACTGTTGAGCGTGGTGATATATGATGCTCCTTGTGGCTCAGAACATGAATGTTGCATTTTTAATTAATCCACTTCCAGTTGAATGGATGGCTGGCATATATAAACCATTCCTTGCTGTGCTTTGAACTGACCTCCCGAATCTTGCTGCTTCCAGTCTTCACAAATAGAAGTAAAATGTTGTCCATTTACACCTTGGATAAGGCACCTTGGATTTATGAGGATGTTGCCAGGACTTGTGGGTCTGAGCTATAGGGAGAGGTTGCGTAGTCTGGGACTATTCCTCAGAGTTCAGGAGGATGAGGTGTGATTTTATAGAGGTCTACAAAATCGGGTAGATACACCACGTCTCATTCCCAGAATAGGGGAATCGAGAACCAGAGGACACAGGTTTAAGGTAAAGGGGAAAAGATGTTATAGGAATCTGAAGGGTAACTTTTTCCACACATAGGGTGGTGGGTGTATGGAACGAGCTGCCAGAGGAGGTAGTTGAGGCAGGTTCTATTGCAACATTTAAGAAACACTTACACAGGTACATGGATTGGACAGGTTTAGAGGGATATGGGCCAAATGCAGGCAGGTAGGACTAGTGTAGCAAGGGACAAGTTAGTCAGGATGGGCAAGTTGGGACGAGGGACTTCCTTCTACTCTGTATCACTCTAAGACAACTTCACTGATTTTCAAACACACTTGTCTTCTTTCGCAGGGACGGACCTGACCAGGCAGCTCCACAGCTAGGAGTCTTCAGTGGCAACACGGCACTGGAATCTGCTCACAGCTCCACCAACCAGGTCCTCATCAGGTTCCACAGCGACTTCTCCGGAGGAGGATTCTTCGTCCTCAATTTTCACGGTCAGTTTGCTTCAGCAGTGCCTGCTACTGGATTATAAAGAAACTAACACACGCTCGAATATTGCCTTGCTTGGTCAGTTTCCTTTGTGAAGTATTATTTACATTAGTCAATGATCCAGCATCCAATGCTCCCAGACTTCATTATTCATTATTCTTCTCACTTTAAAATTTAACTCTGCATTGGGAAATGTTATATTTGATTGACACTTTATTGTTAAGTTTTAGTTTAATTTTTGTTCAACCTTAGTTTTTGTTTAATTTAGTTTAAGTTTAGTTTTTTATTAGTTCAATTTATTTTAGTTTATTTTTCGTATAGTTTAGTTTTTTAGTTTAGTTTAGGTTTAGTTTAGTTCTAGTTTAGATTTAGTTGACTCTAGTTTCAGTTTAGTTTTGCTTCAGTGTTAGATTCAGTTTAGTTTTAGTTCAGTTTAATTTTACTTTTACTTTAGTTTTAGTATTGTATATTTTTAGAGGTACAGCGCAGAAACAGGCCCTTCGGCCCAACGAGTCCGTGTCGACCGACAATCACCCTGGTTCTATCCTACACACTAGGGGAAAATTACAGGAGCCAATTACTCTCCAAACCAGCACATCTTTGGCCAGTGGGAGAAAACTGGAGCACCCGGAGAAAATCCCTGCATTCACAGGGAGAACGTACAAACTCCGTAAAGACAGCACCCGTAGTCAGGATCAAACCCGGGTCTCTGATGCTGTGAGGCAGCAAGTCTACTGCTGCACCCCCACAATGTTCTACTGAACATATATGTCGCTCAGCTAGGAAGGGTGCTGAGAAAATTTACAAGGATGTTGCCAGAATCTGGGGGCCTGAGCTTTCGGGAGAGGTTGAGCAGGCTAGGACTTTATTCCTTGGAGTGCAGGTGGATGAGGGGTGATCTTATACAGCTGTGTGAGATAGATAGGTGTGAATCTATAGAGTCTTTTACCAAGAGTAGGGGAATCAAGATAGGAATGGGAAACTGAGGGGAATATTTTTCATACAGAAAGTAGTGGGTGTATGGAACGAGATGCCAGGGGAGGTAGTTGAGGCAAATACTCTAACAACCTATAAAATACTTTTGGACAGATACATGGATTAGAGAGAGTAAGAGGGATATGGGTCAAATGTAGGCAGGTGGGACAAGTGTAGACAGGGCATCTTTGTCAGCATGGGCAAGATTGGGCCGAAAGGGCCTGTTTCCATGCTGTGTGACTGAGCTGCTGCCATATATATATATTATATATATATGCATCAGCTCAGCACAAATTGGCTTTATAGTATAATGACGTAAATACTTAGTTTAGTTTATTGTCACGAGATACTTAGTTTAGTTTATTGTCACGAGGTGCAGTGAAAAGCTTTCGTTGCGTGCTAACCAGTCAGCAGAAAGACAATACATGATTACAATCGATCCATTTACAGTGCGCAGATACAGGATAAATCAACGTTTAGTGCAAGGTAAAGCCAGCAAAGTCTGATCAAGGGTAGGCCGAGGGTCACCAAAGAGGTGGATAGTAGTTTAGCACTGCTCCCTGCTTGTGGTAGAGGTTGTGGCACTTGTTGCTGTGAGTCTCTGTTGAATAATGACCATACATTCCATATGATCTGACGTCCTATAGGGTATTTGGTGCATATTGAATCATTCTTTAACAAGATGAAAATTAGAACCCCCTTGAACTAGAAAATATTTCTGAAATTCTCTGCATTAATGTAAGGTCATGTCAATTATTCCTTGAAGTATTTTTCATCAAGCCCTTCATCTCTCCAAGAAGATCACTTTCAAAAAATGTTTATTGTTATTTTAGACCAGGAGTAGAGATTGGGTGTAGTACTGTTGATTCCTCGGTTTAAGATCGGATTGGCGAGGCTGCTGCCTTTTCTCAGTCTGACGCCACCATTACAGTGGAGTTCTGTGTACAAATCTCTGCGGTGTTGCTTGATCCTGGAACCTGTGACTGTGAAAGGGAATGATATCAACTGAGCACAGCTGACACGATTGAAATTGATAAAATGCTTTTTAAGTTGAGGAGGAACTGAGATTAATTTTTAACATTGCAAATTTATCAAAGGTAATCATGTTTGCTCTTTGCTTCATTGCCCAACGTAGTAGTTCAAAGGCTATGTTAAAATGCAGCCATCAATCGTGCATTCCATGCCTGTCAAGTTTTGGATTGTCAAAGAACAAAAGGGTGAAAAACTGCAAATGAAGAAAATCTGAAATAAAAGCAGAGAATATTAGTCAGGCAGATTTTGTGCCGGGAAAAACAGAGTTAATGTCCCTTGGCTTGCTTTCTGATGTAAGGTCTTCGATTGAAAGTGGCCAGGAAAAGCCTGCTTTTTTGAAAGTGCAAAGAGTTTAGACACGAGAGAACGATTTATACTCATGCGAGGCATAGACAGGGTGGACAGTCAGAACCTTTTCCCCAGGGTGGAAATGTTAAAGACTCGAGGCCTCAGCATTAAGTTGAGAGGGGTAAAATTTAAAGGAGATCGGCGGGGCAAGTTTTGTTTAGACTGAAGGTGGTGGGTGCCTAGAACGTGCTGACTGGGGTGGTGGCGGGGGAATATAGCATTGCGGCATTTCAGGGGCTTTTAGACAGGCACACGGATGTGCAGGAACTGGAGGGATATAAATCGTGAGCAGGCAGATTAGGCTAATCTGGCATCATGATTAGATTTAGATTAGATTTTCCTGTACATCAACTGAAATGGAGGTAAAGGAGCAATACTTTTTTTAATTCTAAGGATCAGAGGAAGTTTATCCAGAGTGTTATTTTGTTGAATCTGTAAAAGGTGAAGATTTTGACATATGGAGTCAGTTCCAGAGAGTTCCTGGAGATGCAAACCTTCCTGAAAAATACTTCCTTATGTTTTACCGCCATGCTATATTTGAGCAGAGCCTATCAAGTTAGTTTGCCTTGGGAGCCTTATAGTAAGTCGGATTCTCCACCTTCAGCTTGGTCCTCCCAACTTGAATTGCTTCAGCAGAAACAGGAATTGTTTCAGTTAAAACACGAAATGCTGGAATAACTCAGAGGGGCAGGCATCATCTATGGGGAGAAGGAATGGGTGACCTTTCGGGTCGAGAATCATTTCAGGATTCTCCAGGCCCTTTCTGCTGAAGGCATGCAAGAGTGCAGGTCCCCTATATGCTGAAGGTCCTGTTTCCATGCTATATCTCCACAATCTTAAGACCTCGATCAAATTAGCTGTCATGTTTCCCTTTAATCCAACAAAACAACAAAAGTACTGCAAAGTGCCTTCAGATGATGTCCTGAGGCTGTGCAAAGCATCGACATGTTTATTCATTGTTTATTAGTAAATTATCGACCCTGTCCTAATGACCGGAAAATAAAGCAAAATACAAGTGGATGGATGAATTACAGGTAATTTTAAAATGACCTTTCCAGAGGCTTTATTGTCAGAATAAAAAAAAACATCCATTGGAAATGAGTATACTTTAAGCAGTTCTAATGACCAATTGAAACTGCATTTGTTTTCTAGCTTACTGGCTCAAGAAGTGTCAACCACCACCTGTCGTTCCTTTGGCCACAGTATTGTCCGAGGATGAAGACTATGAAATAGGCAAGTTCAAGCATTATTGATTCACAGGATTTGCAGATATTTATCATGTTGAGAATCATAGTCATTAATGCAAGATTTTATCTTATTCTGATCTTCATTGTCAAAGTGAACAAAACAAAATTAAAATGAAATTAAATGCATTCAATATGTCCACCACATAGCACTCTGTCTTTCCCAATATCTACTTTACGATTTGCTCTGGTAACCCCATTGTACTCACTTACCTTTGCTTCATGGAACAGATTTCTTAAATGTTTTGATACATTTTGATACCACCTGTCACCGCCACTCCCTCACCTGTGTCCACCTACTACCTGCCACATTCTAATCTGTCTCTCCTCTCTCTCAGCTTTCCTTTTACCCCCCTCCCCCCACAATCAGTCTGAAGCCAAAAACATCATGTTCTCTAGAGATGCTGCCTGATACAACAGTGGGTGGTTTTGCAGGTTGTGAAGATGGTTGTGAAAGATTGCAGCAGGATCTGGATCGATTGGCCAGGTGGGCGGAGGAATGGTTGTTGGGATTTAATACAGAGAAATGTGAGCTGTTGCATTTTGGGATGTCAAACAAAGGCAGGACCTACACAGTGAATGGTCGGCCCCTGGGGAGTGTTGTAGAGCAGAGGGAACTAGGAGTACAGGTGCATGGTTCCTTGAAGGTCGAGTCGCAGGTTGATAAGGTGGTCAAAAAGCCTTTGGCACTTTGGCTTTCATCAGTCAGAGTGTTGAGCATAGAAGTAGGGAGGTCATGTTGCAGTTGTATAAGATGTTGGCGAAACCGCATTTAGAATATTGTGATCAGTTCTGGGCACCATGTTATAGGCAAGATATTGTCAAGCTTGAAAGGGTTTAGAAAAGATTTACCAGGATGTTGCCAGGACTAGAGGGCGTGAGCTAGAGGGAGAGGTTGAGTAGGCTGAGTCTCTATTCCATTGAGGGCAGGAGGATGAGGGGTGATCTTATAGAGGTGTGCAAAATCATGAGAGGAATAGATCGGGTAGATGCAGAGTCTCTTGCCCAGAGTCGGGGAATCGAGGACCAGAGGAGATGGGTTCAAGATGAAGGGGAAAAGATTTAATAGGAATCCGAGGGGTAACTTTTTCACACAAAGGGTGGTGGGTGTATGGAACAAGCTGCCAGAAGAGGTAGTTGAGGCTGGGACTATCCTAGCGTTTTAGAAACAGTTGGACAGGAACATGGATAGGACAGGTTTGGAGTGATATGGAACAAGTGTAGGCCAGTAGACTGGTGTAGCTGGGACTTTGTTGGCCGGTGTGGGCAAGTTGGGCCGAAGGGCCTATTTCCACACTGTATCACTCTGTGACTATGACCCGTTGAGTTACTCCAGTGTCCATTTTCTGAAAGCCAGTATCTGCAGTTCCTTGTTTCTATATCTCATCCTGCCTTGACCCTTTTCCATTGTCTTCCTATGTTGATCCAGGATTCTTCCTATTTTCCCCACCACTGTCACTTTCCAGATTTGTGACTCTGAGCTCCCACTTTCTCCATGGATCTCCCTCAGATTCTCTCTCCATCAACATTCCTCCCAGATAGCCGGAGGTTCCTCCGCTTCTTGATGAAGTTGAAGTCAAGTAACCATGGAGAACCATGGTTTTACCCCATAACCACTCCACAGCACCACCTTGTTCTACACAGTTGAGAACAGTGGTGCAGCGGTAGAGTTGCTGCCTCGCAGGACCAGTGACCCGGGTTCGATCGGGAGGGATTCTGAAAGGGTTATGAAAACATCTGTATGTTTAAAACAAAAATTAAATGGAAGTGTGTTCTTTTACAAGGTGATGTTGTGAAGTACCATTGTCCCCCGGGATATACAATTGTCGGCAGCGAACTCATGACTTGCAGACTGTTAACACAGCTGCAGTTTGAAGGCAGTCCTCCGTCTTGTGAAGGTAAGTGATGATGACAGGTGAAGCGGCAAATCTCCTTCCATAATCAGCTGCAGATTATCATTTCAAGCAGAAGAGGTTAACAGGGCTGGCGAATTGAGAACATCGTGCATTGTCTTTCAGCTGACTGGTATAGCACGCAACAAAAGCTTTTCACTGTACCCCGGTACACATGACAATAAACTGAACTCAACTGAACTAATCTTTAATGCAAGTCAAAGCACGTGAGAAACAGATCAGAAACCATAGTCAGGTCAAGTCGACTATATTGCCATATGCACAAGTGCAACGAAAATCTTGTTTGCAGAAGTATTACATGATCCATTTGTCTTTTAAACAACACAAAAACATCCTTGTCTTCCTTTGTTATCACCTCTTCCCAGCCCCAGCCCAGTCACCCATCCTTTTTCTCTAACGCTGCTACTTGACCCACTAAGTTACTCCAGCACTTTGTATCTATCTTTGGTATAATTGAGCATCTGCATTTCTTTGTTTCAGCTCCAAAAGCAGCTTGTGAATGATTTCCCTTAGATGGTTAAAATAGACCCGATAATTCCATCGGATGTAATCTGCAATGTTTCCAAATAAAGCATGAGTTACTCCAGCACTCTGTGTCTATCTACACAAAAACATAAGTCAATCATGCGTTGGGAAAAAAAAGATGCCAAAAAGAAACTGAGACATTTGTGCAAACACAATTAGAAAAACAAGTTAATGGGAGTTTGAAAGGGTCTGTAGTGTTCCATTGTTGAGGTTAGATTAGGTTAGTGTGTGTTGGTTCAAGAACCTGATAGTCGTTGGAAACCAGCTGGTCCTGAGCCTGGTGGTTTGCATCCTCAGGTTTCTGTACCTCCTGCCCACTGGTAGCAGTAGGACAAGTGCCCACCTTGGATGGTGGGGATGATGGGTTCCACCGCCTTGATTCAGCACCTCATGTGGATGTTGGAGAGGGCTGTGCCTGTGATGGACCTGGTTGATCGCAACACTCTCTGCAGCCTCTTGCATCCTGTGCGTTAAAATTGCACGCTCGGCCATGGTGCATCCATTCAGGGTGTTTTCTACCGAAGATAAACACAAAGTGCTGGAGTAACTCAGCGGGTTGGGCAGCATCTCTGAATAAAAGGATGGGTGACATTTCGGGTCGGGACCCTTCTTTGACTATTCCAGACCCTAATCATCCTCCCAGTTCCACTGTACACATCCTTGATCCCTCTAGTTATCACACCTTCCCCAGCCAACGACGGGCCATCATGCACTCCACGTTTCCTGAGGTCATCTGTTGTCGGCCCTGATTTATCCTGGCCTTCTCTCACCTCTAGTTTTTTTCCCACCTCTATCTTTTCAGTCTGAAGAAGGGTTCTAACCCATAAGATACTCGTCCATGTTCTCCAGAGATGCTGCCGGTCCCCCTGACATATAGCCCTGTCCCACGGTGCGAGTTCATTCCAAGAGCTCTCCCAAGTTTGCCCTGATTCGAACTCGGAGATTTACGGTAACAGCCTCTCGTCGGTACTCGGGGCTCTCGTGGACATTTTTCAACGTGTTGAAAGATCTTCACGATTCTTCCCGTGCTTACCTGCCGTTAGCGTTATGAGCCGCTAAGAGACGTCCCCGAGCTCCGATGTACCCACTACGTTCATTCTAGGTGCTTACCACGAGTTTGATTTTTTTTTAAACTCGGGAAAGCACTTGCATGAACTCGCACCGTGGGATAGGGCTATTACTCCAGCACTTTGTATCTAACTTTGGTATAAACCAGCATCAGCTGTTCTTTGTTTCTGCTTTCTACAGTACATCTGTGTTCATTTGTTGGAATATTCGGTGACATTAGTTTAGTTTAGTTTGGTTAAGTTTGGTTTAGTTTATTGTCATTTGTAATGATTTGTTTTTGGAAAAAAGTGGAAAGCTTTTTTTGTTGCGTGCTATCCAGTCAACGGAAAGACTATACAAGATTACAATCAGGCCGTCCACAGTGTAGATACTTAATAAAGGGAATGGCTTTTAGTGCAAGATACAGTCTAGTAAACTCCAATTATAGATGTTGAATCTCTTCAAACATCTGACAAAGCAACAATGTTAGCGTGCCTTCCTCGTTATTACATCTATGATGTAATATTCATCAATACTAATACTATATCTATATAAATGTGTAGGAAGGACCTGCATATGCTCGTTTTAATCGAAGATAGACACAAAATGCTGGAGTAAGTCAGCGGGACAAGCAACATCTCTCGAGAGAAGGAATAGGTGATGTTTCGGGTTGAGACCCTTCTTGAGACCTTCTTCAGGTCTGAAGAAGGGTCTCAATCCGAAACGTCACTCATTCCTTCTCTAGAGAGATTCTGCCTGTCCGGCTGAGTTACTCCAGCATTTTGTGTCTATATCTATATATACTAGATCTATATATACCTAAATATTATATCTAATACTCAGCTATGCCCCAAGGTCAGGTTTTCCAAGTTGTTAATGCCCAGGAATTTGTGTCAGACAAGCTGTGATTCAAAAAATTGTGAAGAAAATAGATTCTCCAGCATTTTTGCCTACGGAAGAAAATAGGAAACTGCTTTACTGTGATGAGAGTGTTCTGCTCATTTTACCCCTGAAATGTAGAACCCCACAGTTACAGATGAAATCTTTGTACAGTCATTCCAGTGGACACATTAGACAGGAACAGCAGATGCTGGTTTACACTGAAGATAGACACAAAGTGCTGGAGTCAGTCAACAGGTCAGGCAGCATCTCTGGAGTAATAGGATGGGTGGCGTTTCAGGTGGGGACCCGAAATGTCTGAAGAAGATCCTGGCGCCAAAACGTCACCTATTCTCCAGAGATGCCGCCTGACCCGCTGAGTTATGGGCCTGTCCCACTTAGGCAATGTTTTAGGCGACTACAGGCGACTAGGCTGTCGCCACATGGTCACTGATGGCCACCGGGGTGTAGCCTGTATGGTCGTGAGTAGTCTCCTCAGTCGCCCAAAGAGTCGTAGCGTATTTCTGTTCGCCGCTGGATTTTCAACATCTTGAAACATTTTTGCAGACAGTGGCGACCATGTGTTTGACGCCAATGAGCGTAGCTTGACGTAGGTGCTGTCGTAGGTTGTCGCCAGGTTAAAGTAGGTTGTCGCCAGGATGTCGTAGATCGTCGCCAGGTGACGTAGGTTGTCGCCGGTGCTGACTCCGGTGAATTCCATTGTCATATTCGCCGGCAGTCGTCTAAAAAAATCGCCTGAGTAGGACAGGCCCATTAGTCCAGTCGCCGGTTTTTCGGCGACCTGCTAAAACTATGACAGTCGCCTAAAAATCGCGTAAGTGGGACAGGTCCATTACTCCAGCACTTTGTGTCTAGCTTCAAACTCAACATGGTGTCAGGTAAAATATATACCTGTGGTCTTCTGCAAATACTTTTTTTATTTACCCTGTGTACTTTGTAAATAATCATATCTCTGCCTGCATTTTACGATTGCAGCACAGTGCCCTGTGAATGAAGTTCACAGAAGCTCATCAGGAGTGATATTAAGTCCAGGATATCCTGAAAATTATCCCAACTTCCAAACATGCTCCTGGACGATCAGAGTGGAACCTCGCTACACTATTTCTCTATATGTGGAGATGTTTCAAAGCGAGAAACAGTTCGATGAGCTGAGCATATTTGATGGTACGATGAGATGTATAAATAATTATTATCAATGGATGATTTAATGAAAAATGTATTAAACTGAACCAACACTGGGCATGAAAAATGTATTAAACTGAACCAATACTTTCAACAGTGGCAAAATATTGACATTACTTTACAGATGCAGCTTCTCCTTATATGAAATTGTGTTTGCAATATCATCCAATATGGATGTGGCATGCCTGTACACATTCTGAGCCTGTTGTGCAATTAATTGTAATGACAGAGTAATGAAAAATGGGATGAGCATCGACTAGAAACAGGCATCACACGCTTTGCATGTACAGTTTAGGAAAACACGCCCCAGGATATCCCCATTGTGTTGACCTGTGCAAAATGTGGACTGTCACCGCCACTTGGAACACTAAGCTTAGAACAGTGCAGCACGGGAACAGATTCCACATTGTCTCTGCCAAACATGATGCCAAGTTAAACTCATCCCCAACTATCTAATCACAAATTCACAAGTTATAGGAGTAGAATTAGGCCATTCGGCCCATCGAGTCTACTTCGCCATTCGATCACGGATGATCTCTGCCTCCTAATCCCACATTCCTGCCTTCTCCCCATAACCCTTGACACCGTTCTAATGAAGAATTTGTCCATCTCAGCCTTAAAAATAGCGACTGACAGCCTCCACAGCCCTCTGTGGCAATGAGTTCCACAGATTAACTATTCTCTGACTAAAGCAGTTCCTCCTGACCTCCTTTCTAAAAGAGTGCCCTTTAATTCTGTTACGCGTGATCCATATTCCTCCAGATTCAAGAGAGTTTATTGTCATGTGTCCCAGATAGGACAATGAAATTCTTGCTTTGCTTCAGCATAACAGAATATTGCAGGCATAAATAAATACAGAACAGATCAGTGTGTCCATATACCATTTTGTGTGTGTGTGTGTATATATATATATATATATATATATATACACACACACACACAATATTCATGTGCCTTAATGTTTCTTAAATGCCACTAACATATCTGCTTCCACGTGGCAATGCATTGCAGGCACCCACCACTATCTGTGTAAAGAACTTGCTCCTCACATCTCCTGTAAACCTTCCTCCTGTGACGTTAACGTTACTGTATGCTCTCTGATCTTTGACATTTCCCAACTGGGGGAAAAAGGGTATGGACTGTCCACCCTATCTTTGCCTCTCATAGTCATATGTACTTCTATCAAGTCTCCCCTCCACCTGCCATGTTCCACAGAAAACAATCCAAATTTGGTCAACTTTGGGGGCGGCACATTGGCGCAGCGGGAGAGCTGTCGCCTCACAGTGCCAGAGACCTACGGTCGATCCTGACCACAGGTGCTGTCTGTACAGCGTTTGTACATTCTCCCCGTGACAGCGTGGGCTTTTTCCGGGTGCTCTGGTTTCCTCCCTTGCTCTAAAGATGTACAGATTTGTAGGTTAATTGGCTTCTTGTTAATTAAGTTGTAAAATTGGCCCTGGTGTGTGTAGGTTAGTGTACGGAGTGATCGCTGGATGGCACGGACTCACTGGGATGAAGGGCCTGTTTCTGCACTGTATCTCTAAATTCTAAAGTATCTTTATAGCTAACACCCTCCAATCCAAGCATTATCCTGGTAAACATCATCTGCACCCTTTTCAGATCCATCACGTCCTTCTTGTAATGGGTTGATTAGAACTGTACGCAGTACTTTAGGTGCATCCTAACCAAAGTTTAGAAAATTACAACACGATGTCCTGACACTTATGTTGCATGCTCCAACCAAAGAAGGCAAGCTTATTATATTCCTATTTTACCATTCTTTCTACTGGTGTTGCTCTGTTCAGTAGCTATTGACTTGGACCACAAGTGGGTTTTCCCTGGTGTTCAGGTTTCCTCCCACATTCATAAGACATACAGGTTTGGGGACTAATTGGTTTCAGTAAAAATGGTATATTGTCCCTAGTGTGTAGGATAGCGCTAGTGTACGGGGATCGTTGGTTGATGCCGACTCGCTGGGCTGAAAGGCCTGTTTCAGCACTGTATCTCGAAACTAAACTAAACTAAAAATGATTTCTTCTTGTGATGTATCCAACAGGGCCGACGGGTCAAAACCGAGTGCTGGTTGTTCTGAGTGGAAATCACACAGGGAAAATGAACTTCACCAGCACGGGAAGGCAAGTGCATTTACGTTGGTCAACAGATCATGCAACGAGCAAAAGGGGATTCAAGATCCGATACTCAGGTACTGACCTACCATTTTCATCTGTGATTCTAGTTTGAGTTGCACAATACAGGTCCACCAGCGATTGGACCTGTATTGTATATTTTGTCCGGCCGATCCCCCCCTTTCATCCGGCCAAAATTCATCCCCCCCGACGAAAATCCCCCTGAAAATGTGACCCCTATAGCCGGGTGAGGTAGCCGATCCCGACCTCATCGGGACTTCCGCAGCGGATCAGCGTGTCAAATTTTCCGCCCTTTGTCTGGGGCGCTGGAACTCCGACAGATCTGTGCCCAGACCCGGCTTCCGCGGACAACTTTGCAGGCCAGTATCTTTGCTTCCCCTCCCCCCCCCCCCCCCCCCCCCACCCCAAGGCCGTGACCTCTGTTGGTCCAGCAAAACAGATAATCCGGCAAGGCTCCGTAACCAAGGATGCTGGAAAATCGATGGTGGACCTGTAGTAATTGTCGCAAGAAGCAACATTGCTGGCCAGTGGTTTGTCTGGTACCTGTTGCTTGCCAAAGTGAGGTAATTGCAGTTAAAAACGGCACGGTAAATGAGCCTCGACGTCAGGCTGTGAGCCCACTCAGTCTGATGCGAGGCGTCTGGTCTTCTACCCATTCCCTACCGTCACCGCAGCTCCTGAGAATGTAACAGGCTGAAAAGCATTACCATGCGCAGCTTCCTTGTTACAGCTGTTGTTGTGCGGCACGGTGGCGCAGCGGTAGAGTTGCTGCCTTACAGCACCAGAGAACCCGGTTCGATCCCGACTACAGGTGCTGTCTGCACAGAGTTTGTACGTTCTCCGCTTGACCACGTGGGTTTTCTACAGGTGCTCCGGTTTCCTCCCTCACTACAAAGACGTGGGGTTTGTAGGTTAATTAAGTTTGGCTTATTGTCATGTGCACTGCGGTACAGTGAAAACACTTTTGTGGCATGCTAACCAAATAGCAGAAAGATAATACATGGGTAATTGACTTTGTAAACTTGTAAATTGTCCCGAGTGTGTAGGATAGTGCTAGTGTACGGGGTGATCGCTGGTCGGCAAGGACTCGATGGGCTGAAGGGTCTGTTTCCACACTGTATCTCTAAAGTCTACAGTCTAAAGAAAGTAGTGAAGGTTTTTGTGACCAGAGCTCCCTTCCCCAGAACCAGGTGAGGAGTGGAGTTGGTTATAGTCTCCAAGCTAGAGTTGTGGATAGGAGTGAGGTGGTACGACAAAATAGACAAAATGAAACTAGGTTAAAACAGAGCAGATGGTGGTGTAGGACATTCTGAAAATTATAAGGAAGATGAGTAGTTTGAAATCTGTTTCAACAAGAGCATACATACTGGGGAAACGTGAAGGGAAAAGAGGCCAACATGGTGAAGGGAACTTATGTCAGTGAGGTAGTAAATAGATTATCTGTTCAGCCAAGTTGTAAATTGATCCTCAACCCTGGGTGAGGGGTCTCACTGAAACCTGGTTGAAACTGGATTTGACCAGTCTCAGGTACCAGTCTCAATACTTCAATAGACAATAGACAATAGGTGCAGGAGTAGGCCATTCGGCCCTTTGAGCCAGCACCGCCATTCACTGTGATTATGACTGATCATCCACAATCAGTACCCCATTCATACCTTCTCCCCATATCCCTTGACTCCGCTATCTTTAAGAGCCTTATCTAACAGGAGTGGTATAAAATCTACATTTTATAAAACACATAAAATCTACATCCAGGAGAGGGGAAATGTGGATAAGGGGTGGTATAAAAAGTGATGACTGCTTTTTATCTAAGAGTGTGCAGGAAGGAACTGCAGATGCGGGTTTAAACCAAAGGTAGACACAAATAGCTGGAGTAACTCTGCAGGTCAGAGAGCATCTCTGGAGAGAAGGAATGGGTAACGTTTCGGGTCGAGACCCTTCTTCAGGTCGAGAGCCTATCCTCGGACATATGCCTCCAAAGTTTGCCAATCTGTAATAAAAGAGATTGTTTGGAAAGTAATATTTTGCCACCAGGTGAAATTTTCCAATCGAAACATCTCATACATGCACATTTACACAACCAAACGGCACGTCTCGGGATTGGGCACAGGGTAAAACCTGTCCCCAATCCCTGACCTGCTGAGGCTGATTCACATTAGCTCAGTTTAGGGATAATACAGCGTAGAAACATGCCCTTTAACCCACCGCTACACACTAGGGACAATTTACAAAAGCCAACTACCCTACAAACCTGCATGTCTTTGGAAAAGAAAGCCGTGCACCTGGAGAAAACCCGTGCAGTCACAGGGAGAACGTACAAACTTCATACAGACAGCATCCGTAGTCGGGATCGATCCGGGTTTCTAGCGCTGTAAGGCAGCAGCTCTCCCGCTGCGCCACCGTGCTGCTCTTTAAACTGGGTTTGAGGTTTAGCACAACTCCCCAGTCTGCAAGATAATTTGACATTCACCCTAATGGGCCTGTCCCACTTACGCGACCTTTCCGGCGAGTGCCGGCAACCGTCATAGGTCGTTGCAGGTCGCCGAACATTTTCAACATGTTGAAAATTCAGCTGCAACCAGAAAGACTCCACGACTCTGGGCGACTGAGGAGACTACTCACTATAGGCGACACCCTGGCGACATGTCGCGGGGTGAAGCCTGTATGGTCGTGAGTTGTCGCCCAAAGAGTCATGCCTTGTTCTGGTCGCGGCTGGATTTTCACCATGTTGAACATTTTTGGCGCAGCTCTGAAGCCGTGCCGCTGCCGCCGCTGTGATGCTGGAACCGAGGCCGCAAGCTCCGCCATTAGGCCTCAGCACAGACGGAGACGGTGACGAGGGACACGACAAGAAAAGTCGCATCCCCCCCAAAGGGAGAGACTAAAACCCTGTTTCTCCCCCCCACACACACACACACACACACACACACACACACACACACACACACACACACACACACACACACACACACACACACACACACACACACACACACACACACCCTAAAATAACAAGATTCTAACTAATACAGACACAAGAAGCCAAAAATAAAAGAAAAAACAGACGGACTGCAGGTGAGCCGCAGCTGCCAGGCAGCGCGGCCACTTCCGGAAACTTCTATTCCCCAGAGTGGAAATGTTCTGCACTAGAAGTCTTAGCTATAGTTTTTTTTATACAGCGTGTGTTTGGGGCCTGGAACGCATTGCCAGAGATGGTGGTGGAGGCAGATACGATAGTGCCATTCAAGAGGCTTTTAGATAGGCGCATGGAAGTGCAGGGAGTAGATGGATATGGATCACGAACAGGCGGATGAGATCTGTTTAACGGCATCATGGCACAAACATTGTGGGCCGAACGGCCCGTTCTCATGCTGGATTATTGTATGTGTAGGAAGGAACTGCAGATACTGGTTTAAACCAAAGATAGACTGAAATGCTGGAGTAACTCAGCGGGACAGGCAGCATCTCTGGAGAGAAGGAATGGTCAAGACCCTTCTTTAGACTGAATAATCCAGACGTCACCCATTCCTTCTCTCCAGAGATGCTGCCTGTCCTGCTGAGTTACTCCAGCATTTTGTGTCTATCTTCTATGTTCTATGACTCGTATTCAAAGCCATGAACTTTTAATGCAACTAGTATACCTCTGAGCAGTATACTCAGAGGTATACTAGTTGCACACTCAAATACAGTTTTGTATATCTTTTATGTATTTCCTTCCTGGTAGTTTCCCATCCTCAGCACTGTTTTGTGGCCACGGGCAGCTCCACTTGCACTATATCGAAAAATCAATTGACATGCGGAAAATAGTATTGGAGGCAACTGCTATTGTTATGCTGAGTAAGGGGTGCAGATTGTTATCGATCACCTACTGTGCAGAATGCTGACACTGCTCACAGCTAATATAACAAACCTTACATAACAATCAATGTTTAGTTTAGTTTGGAGATACAGCGTGGAAACAGGTCCTTCGGACAACCAAGTCAGCACCAACCAGTGATCCCCCCACACTAGCCCCACTACCCTACGCTTGCGACAATTTTATTTTTACAATTAAACCAAAGTCAATTAACCTACAAACCTGTACACCTTTGGACTGTGGGAGGAAACCGAAGATCTCGGAGAAATCCCACGCGGTCACGGGGCGATCGTACAAACTCCGTGAAGACCGCCCCCGTAGTCAGGATAGAACCCGGGTCTCTGGCGCTGTGAGGCAGCAACTCTACCGCAGCGCCACCGTGCCGTACAATGCAGTGCTTGGCATCGTGACAATTTCAGGTGACTTGCTCAGAGATTGTTCTAGATTTCCCCCTCCCCCTCTCCAAAGACCTTTGATTCTCTGAAAAGGCCATACATCTTAATTAAATGCATACCTCACCCCTATGTCCAACTCACTCCCCCCCCCCCCCCCTCCCGAATGATTCATAAAGATCACTCAGAGTATGTGTGGAGATTTCTGTATGAGCTTGAGATACAATAGGCCTGACTGACCTTTATGCAGAAGTGCTGTAATGTTAGAGCTGAATTAATGAAAGCTGTTTTCAAATATCACTATACAGTTGGAGGGCTTGCTTCCCTCTTGAGACAAACAGTTGTGCTGGTTCTCTGCTCTTAAAAATGATCCTATCTCTCCTGCACACAGATATTCAGCTAAAGTGAAATGCGAGGGACATTGCGTGATCTACAACTTTTTCACGCAACCCTCATCTAACTTTGCAGCAGTTTTGTACGATATTGTTGACATTTTTTAAGTTTATGAAAAGAGAAATACTCTTCTAAGTTCATAAGTGTGCATTTATTTCCATTAGTCACAGTAAAGATGTTGAATGGAGTGTTTCAGCACAAATGTCTACAACATGCCTGATGTAAATGATTTTCAACATATTATCTTTGATTGTACGATTGAATGGCAGAGTAAACTAGGGCCGAATGGCCCAATTCTACTCCTCTGACTTATGAAATTATGCTACATGTTTTGGTCACTATGTTATAGGAAAGATGTTGCCAAGCTGGAAAGGGTGCAAGGAGATTAACGAGGATGTTGCCAGGACTCGAGAGCCTGAACTATAGGGAGAGGTTGAGTAGGCTGGGACTTTATTCCTTGGAATGCTGGAGGATGAGGCATGATCGTATAGAGATGTACAAAATCATGAGAGGAATAGATCGGGTAAATGCACAGAGTCTTTTGCCCGGAGCAGGGGAATCAAGAACCAGAGGACATAGATTTAGGTGAGGGGAATAAGATTTAATAGAAACCCACGGGACAACCTTTCTACACAAAGTGTGGTGGATGTATGGAATGAGCTGTTGGAGGAGGTAGTTGAGGTAGGGACTATCGCAATGTTTAAAAAACATTTGGACAGGTACATTTATAGGATAGGATATTGGCCAAATGCAGGCAGATGGGACCAGTGTAGATGGGACATGTAGGGATTGGCGAGGGCAGGTTGGGCAGAAGAGGGTGTTTCCACGCTGTATAAATCTATGACCCTCTGACCTATGGCTTGAGAGAGCTAGCTGGCTGAGTGCTGGTATGCTGATGTCCACCAGTCCACAAATACATTTTTAACAGAACCCTCAGCATGACTGACTAATGGTACAACAATTAAATAAGGCACCCAATTAGCAATCAAATTGTTATTATTTATTCCCTTGTCGTGAAATTGTTTATGTTATCGGAGGAAACTATGGCATGAAGACAATTCAGCGATTCAGGGCAGTACGGTGGCGCAGGGATAGAGTTGCTGCTTTACAGCGGCAGTGACCTGGGTTCGATCCTGACTAGGGGTCCTGCCTGTACGGCGTTAGCATGTTCCCCCGTGTGACCGCGTGGGCTTTCTCCGGGTGCACCGTTTCCCCCCACACCCCAAAGACGTGCAAGTTTGTAGGTTAATTGGCTTCTGTAACTTGTAAATTGTCCCTGGTGTGTAGGGTAGTGCGGGTGTGAGGGGCGATTGCTGGTTGGCACGGATTCTGTGGGCCAAAGAGCCTGTTTCCGCATTGTATCTCAAAACTATAAACAAAACTGTAGGCCGCAGCGTCCTCTGCGAGCCTTCCCTCACCTCAGGTGCTCCTATTTATGGTCTTCTCTTTCTGCTCTGTTTCTGCTTTTGTTATGATCAATTTTTCTGAACTCCAACATATCCAACCTCCACAATCTTATCTTTGCTCCAGCTAGCTGTATCCTGCGATTCAAACCATTGCCTCATATAATTGCTGAGCTGCTTCTTCCAACATGACATTTAAGCAGCCTTGACTGGATTTATAGTCATACAGCATGGAAACGGGCCGCTCGGCCCAACTTTCCCACCTGCCTGTATTTGGCCCATATTGCTCTAAACCTGTCCTATCCATGCACCTATCCAAAATGTTCCTCTGGCAGCCCATTCCATATATCTACCACCTTTTGTGTCAAAAAATATTGCATCAGTGGAATTGCTTGTCGACTTTAGGAGGGCTCTCTCCCCCCCCCCCCCCCCCCCCCCCCCCACTCACCATGAACAACACCACATTCACATATGTGGAGTCGTTTAAGTTCTTGGAACCATCATCTCCATGGACCTTAAATGGGAGGCCACCATCGACTCCACAGTCAAAAAGGCCCAACAGAGGATGTACTTCCTGCGGCAGCTGAGAAAATAAAATCTGCCACAGGCAATGATGGTCCAGTTTTATACAGCCATCGTAGAGTCTGTCCTCGCCTTCCCCATCATGGTCTGGTTTGGCTCAGCCACCAAGCACGACATCTGGAGACTGCAGCTCATCATTCCATCAGCTGAGAAGGTTATTGGCTGCTGCTTCCCATCCCATCGACGAACTGTACACTGCAAGGGCCAGGAAGCGAGCAGGTAAGATCATCTCTGAACCCTCTCACCCTGGCCACAAACTCTTTGAGGCGACTCCAGACTGTCAAAGCCGCCACAGCCAGAAATATAAACAGCTTTTTTCCACGAGCAGTAGCTCTACTCAACAGCTAAAAGTCTGTAGCCTCCTTGTGCTCTGGTATTTTATTTAATTCTTCACATGTTTAAATTGTAATGTCTTATTTTTAATTGTCTACTGTATATCGTGTGTTACTTGCAATCAAAGCATCAAGGCAAATTCCTTGTATGTATACATACTTGGCTAATAAAATGTATTCAATTCAATTCAATTGCTATTAAATCTTTCCCTCCTCACCTTAAACCTTTGCCCTTTGGTTCTCGATTCCCCTATTCTGGGCTGTAAAAGACTGTGCATTTACGCTATCTATTCCCCTCATGGTCATAAGATCATTCAGATTCAGATTCCTTTATTGTCATTCAGACCTTTCGGTCTGAACGAAATTTGTTACCTTGCAGTCATAACATGTAATAAATTAAAACAAAACACACAATAAACACATAATTTAACATCCACCACAGTGAGTTCACCAAGCACCTCCTCACTGTGGTGGAAGGCAAAAGTCTTAAGGTCTTTGTCATTTTCCCCTACTTGTTCCCCTCTGTACTGAGGCGATCCAGATGTCATCGTCCACCAGGGCTCCGAAGGTAGGCCGCCACCGCCGCCCGCCGCCAGAAAGCCGTCCCAGTCAGGATCGATCCCGGGAACGCTGGAGCCGCCGGAGCTCTGAAGCCGGGCCGCCGCCGGAGCACCTGCTGGAGAGCCGCTGGAGAGCCGCTCGGATGGGCCGGAGAGCCGCTTGCTGCTGGAACAGCTGAGAGCTGCGGAGAAATCCCACTGGAGAGACTGAAGGTGCGCATTGCAATGCACTGCCGGGCCGCTGCTGGTACCTATGCCTGGAAGCCGGCTGGAACACCCGCTGGAGCAACTGCTGGAGAAGGAGCTCCGAACGACAGCTTTGTTCTCAATCAGAAAAACGTCACCCATTCCTTCATCGCACATCTGAGATGCTCAGCCTGTCGGACTGCTGCGTTACTCCAGTTTTTTGTATCTATCTTTGGTTTAAACCAGCATCTGCATTTCCTTCCGACACATAGTTGTTTTTTTATGCTTGTCTGAGTCTATGCACCTGTGATGCGGCTGTGAGCTTCCATTGTTCTGTGCCTCACTGTGCTTGTGCAGGTGACGATAGACATGAACTACCACTGCCCATTGCTGGTTCCCCCATTGTTAGTCAAGCAAAACCTCTCACTAGGTTTTGCTTGACCTCAACATCCCTTCATCGAGGATGTTGAGGTCAGCTTCAGCTTACATCATGCCCCAGCACACTTCCCTAGTTGCCCAATGACATGCGGTCTTTAGACGTTCGATTTTAGACTTTAGAGATACAGCGCAGAAACACGCACATCGGCCTACCAGGTCCGCACCGACCAGCAATCTACCTAACACTACCCAACACACTAGGGACAATTTACAATTCACAGTGGCACAGCGCTAGAGTTGCTGCCTCGCACCATCAGCGACCTGGGTTTGATCCTGACTACGGGTGCTGCCCGTGTGGTGTTTGTGTGTTCTCCCTGTAACCACATGGGCTTTCTCCGCGTGGGTTTTCTTCCTTCCACATTCCAAAGACGTACAGGTTTATAGGTTAATTGGCGTTGGTAAAATAGTAAATTGTCACCTAAGGTGTAGGATAGTGTTAGTGTACGGGGTGATCGCTGGTCAGTACGGTCTCGCTGGCCCGAAGGGCTCGTTACCGCGCTGTATCTCTAAAGTCTAAAGAAGCCAATTAACCTACAAACTTGTACGTCTTTGGTGTGTGGGAAGAAACTGGAGCACCCGGAGCAAACCCCCACTGTCACAGGGAGTACGTACAGACAGCACCCATGGAAACCGGGTCACTGGCTCTGAGGCAGCAACTCTACCGCTGCGCTTCTGTGTTGCCCAGTCATGGCTGAAATTGCCTCCTTCAAGAGTTGCAGGCACGGTGCGAAGCAATGCAGGAGAACTTTATAAATTGCTCGTGATTCATGTGTACCGATGGGGAAAATGGCACAATTGCCACCACTTGAATCTTTGCATGAGGCTCGCACAGTTATCATGCACAAACGGAATTAGCATATTGGCATAGCATCATTTTACCACATACAGTATTTTCATGCTCAATTTAATTTCTAGGACAATGTTTTCATCCTGTCACAATGGCTAACTACATCTACTTGATAATCTTGAAGCAGTTCTTTGCAAAGTTTATAACTTTTTATAATGACTTCATAACAATATATGTCTTCTCACGCAACCCCAGTTTGTATTTCCTTGCAATAAAATGTGGGCGAGCAATATCAAAATTGGTCACCTATTCAAAATACTTATGAAGTTGACCATCATATTGTTTTTGTTTTTTTCAATTTTAGAGATACAGCACGGACGCAGGCCCTTCAGCCCAACGAGTCTGTGCTGACCAGCGATCCCCTCACACAAACACTACCCTACACATATTTGGGACAATTTATTATTTTACCAAGCCAATTAGCGTACAAACCTGTACATAGTTGGAGTGTGGGAGGGAACCGGGGCACCTGGAGAAAACCCATGGGGTCACAGGGAGAACGTGCAGACAGCACCCGGAGTCATGATTGAACCCAGGTCTCTGGCGCTATGAGGCAGTAACTCCACAGTGCAGAGGCATCATATTAATCCCTAAATAAAATAATATAGACTGGCTGAGAGGTGAGTTAGCACAGCCACTGAAAATAAGAAAAAGTGCTCAACTTAAAAATAGGTTTAAGTCAGAGGGGGCTGGGGGTAGGTTTATTGCAAACTGTAATAATGCTTTTGGGACTCAGTGGGACAGGCAGCATCTGAGGTGGGAATGGACAGGTGAGTTTCAGGTCAGGACCCTTCCTCAGATTGATTATAGTATGGGAAGAAAGTTTGGAAAAAGTTGGGGGTGGATCAAAGCATAGATGGATACAAGGGCAGCACAGTGGCGCAGCGGTAGAGTTGCTGCCTTACAGCGCCAGTGACCCGGGTTCAATCCTGACCATGGGTGCTGTCTGTACGGAGCTTGTGACAGCGTGGGGAGTCTGTACATTCTGCCTGTGACAGTGTGGGTTTTCTCTGGCTGCTCCAGTTTCCTCCCATGTGCCAAAGACGTGCGGGTTTGTAGGTTAATTGGCTTCAGTGAGGTGTTAATGAGATACCAGACTGCAAAGTCAGCCGCGGAAATTGGACATGGGAATGGTTCTGCCGGTTCTGGCTGGGCCGGAGTTCCATATCCCGGGCCGCAGGAGAAAATTCGACCCGCCGATCAGCTGCGGAAATCCCGATGAGGTCGAGATCGATCGCCTCACCCGGCCTCGGCTCTGCATTTTCGGGAGGATTTCAAGAGCGCTCTTTCCGAATTAAAGGATGTCCTGGTCCACCTGTTGCTGCAAAGTCGGTGGTGGACCAGTAATTTCTTCTACCTGTCATATTGTCGCCTTTAGTTTGCCCTCCCTTCTGGCTTGCCATTTGAAAACTTAATCACCTTGAATTTTCCCCAATCCTGGTTAAAGGTCATCGACTTGAAGTTTAGTTTAGATTAGCTTAGTTTAGTTTAGTTTAGATTCACAGCGTGTAATCTGGCCCTTTGCCCATCAAGTCTGTGCCGACCAGCAATCACCCTGCACACTAGGAACATCTTACAATTATAACAAGTCAAACCTGCATGCCTTTGGGAGGAAACAGAGCACTGCAGGAAAACCCACAAGGAGAATCTACAAACTCCGTACAGACTGAACCCATGGTCAGGATCGAACCCAGGTCTCTGGCGGCTGTGAGGCAGCAACTCTATGCTGTACCACCTTGCCGACCCAGTGTTGCAGGGTGGTTAAGGTTGGTGGTCACTCCACAGATGACGAGGGCTGCCAGTGCATTCTGTTCTTCTTTCAAATCTTTAGCGTCTATTGTTTGTGCTCTTGTCCAATGAGACCTTCCCAAGTGGATAATTTAGTGTTCTGCAGCTAAATGTTAATGTGGATTGTTAGTGATAATGAGGCTTATTCAGTCCATTGCAAGACAATGTTATCATGATCACGCTTCCAGTTGCCTGCAATGAGTCCATTGTATGCCCATCAGAGAGTTTGTTCCTGCTGCAGACCACTCTGTTAACCCGAGAACTTTTTTTAATTTGGAAATTAATGAACACCCACTGATGAGCTACTTTGGTAGTTAATGCGGCACTTAGCTTCCTCATCGGATTCTAATAAATGTTACGGCCGTCTGAAAATGAGTCGCTGAGAGGCCATTTTTGCATTGGAATGGACCCCGGGAGATTGACAAGAGACGAAAATAGCAGAAGCTAGAGGAGAAACAGCTGCTGAGTGATTAACTCATTGTCACAGAAGCATTAAATAATAATGATGATGGCTATGCGTAAGCAAGCCAAAATTTGTCTCGGAGTGCTGGAGTAACTCAGCGAGCCAGGCAGCAACTCTGGAGAACGTGGATAGGTGGCGCTTCGGGTCGGGACCCTTCTTCCAACCTGTCTTGCTTTCTTCAGAGGAGTTTACAGTAAATCTCCAGTCATCCAGAACAAGGTGGTCTTGAGTTGCACGCATTTTCCAGATGATTGGCTACGCTCATTAACACCCCAGCACAACTTCAATTCAACTTTTATTTTAGACATGACATGGTACTGGAATAAATTGTCCAGTGCATGGAATAAGTTGAAAGAGAAGCTGTGGCCCCAGTGTGTGAACGGGAAGGAGGGAGGAAACTGGGGCCCCAGTGTGTGAAAAGGATGGAGAGAATTTGGGCACCAACGGGTTCAAGGTGGGGATGGGACGAGGTCCCTAATCGGTTAATTAGTACAGGTGTCAGAGGTTATGGGGAGAAGGCAGGAGAATGGGGTTAGGAGGGAGAGATACAGTGCATTCACAAAGTCTTATTTTTCCACATTTTGTTATGTTACAGCCTTATTTTAAAATGGATTAAATTATATATTTTTTATCATCAATCTACACACAATACCCCAGAATGAAGAAGCGTAAACAGGTGTTTAGAGATTTTTGCAAAGTAAAAAAGAAATAACTGAAATATCACATGCACATAAGTATTCAGACCCTTAGCTATGACACTCAAAATTGAGCTTAGGTTCATCCTGTTTCCATTGATTATCCTTGAGATGTTTCTACAACCTGATTGGAGTCCACCAGTGGTAAATTAAATTGATTGGTCATGATTTGGAAAGGCACACACCTGTCTATATAAGGTCCCACAGTTGACAGTGCATGTCAGAGCAAAAACCAAGCCATGAAGACGAAGAAATTATCCGTAGACCTCTGAGACAGGATTGTGTCGAGACACAGATCTGGGGAAGGGAATGAAACAATTTCTGCAGCATTGCAGGTCCCGAAGAGCACAGTGGTGGTGGCAGCATCAAGCTGTGGGGATGTTTTTCAGCAGCAGCAACTGGGAGACTAGTCAGGATCGAGGGAAAGATGAACGGAGCAAAGTACAGAGAGATCCTTGATGAAAACCTGCTCCAGAGCGTTCTGGACCTCAGACTGGGGGGGAGGTTCACCTTCCAACAGGACAACGACCCAAAGCACACAGCCAAGACAACGCAGGAGTGGCTTTGTGACAAGTCTGTGAATGTCCTTGAGGGGCCCAGCCAGAGCCCGGACTTGAACCCGATCAACATCTCTGGAGGGGCCTGAAAATAGCTGTGCATCGATGCTTCCCATCCAAACTGACAGAGCTTGAGATGATCTGCAGAGCAGAATGGGAGAAATTACCCAAATACAGGTGTGCCCAGCTTGTGGCGTCATACCCAAGAACACTTGAGGCTGTAATCACTGCCAAAGGTGCCTCAACAAAGTACTGAGTAAAGAGTCTGTATACTTATGTAAATGTGATATTTCAGTTATTTATTTTGTGTTTTCGCTTTTTTATTATGGGGTATTGTGTGTAGATTGATGATAAAAAAAAATTAATCCATTAGAATAAAGCTGTAACGTAACAAAATGTTGAAAAAGTGAAGGGGTCTGAATACTTTCTGAAAGCACTGTATATCAGCCATGATTGGATGGGGAGTCGACCTGACGCCCCAGAGTGTGAGAGGGAGCCCAGGAATTCAGGCCGCACTGATGTAACTGGGAATGCCTTAAACATCACCTCATCAGCTGGAAACTGCGCCATCTTGTAGCAGAGTATGGCAGTCTTACTTGTTACACGGGAAACTCACAATGAGTCAATCAGCAGTGGAAAAGCAGGAATAGTTCAAAGTTACAGTTGACAATTTGTGTGATTTCCCTGTCGTTTCACATTTCCGGATTGGATCTCCACTCATTCGGACGCCCTGGGAGTGTGTGCAGAAGCTGAATTAAGAATCCATTGTGTTTTGTGCTTCCAGCTTCCTACTGCAGCGTGGACCGTGTCCCATTGAACGGTGGGGTTGTGAACAGGACGACAGGCACACTCCACAGCGTGGTGCAGTTCTACTGTAAAGCAGGGTACCGGCTGGTCGGTCAGAGTAACGCTACCTGTCGACGGTTTCCCAGTGGCTTGTACCAGTGGGACTCTGCAGTTCCATTCTGCCAAGGTAAGAGTTATTAATGGCCACAGTTAGCAACTAGTTCATTGGAGTGGCAGCACCGTGGCTCAGCGGTAGAGTTGCCTGCCTCACAGCGCCAGAGACCCATGTTCAATTCCAACTACAGGTGCTGTCTGTACGGAGTTTGTATGTTCTGCTTGTGACCACGTGGGTTTTCTCCAGGTGCTCTGCCTTCCTACCACACTCCAAAGACGTGCAGGTTTGTAGGTTAACTGGCTTTGGTAAAATTGAAATTGTCCCTAGTGTATGTAGGATAGTGCTAGTGTACGGAGATCGCAGGTCGGCGAGAACTTGGTGAGCCGAGGTGCTTGTTTCTGCATTGTATCTATAAACTAAATTAGGTAGTTAATTCCTCTCACTGTTGAAATGACATTTCATAATTTTATAAGTTCTAAAGTGATAGCAGCAGAATTAGGCCAATCGCCCCGTCGAGTCATTCAATCATGGCTGATCTTTCTTTCCCTCTTAACCCTATTTTCCTGCCTTAACCCCATAACCCCTGACACCTGTAATAATCAAGAATCTATCTCTCTGTCTGATAAATATCAATTTACTTAGCCTCCACATCCATCTGTGGCAGTGAATTCTACAGACTCACCACCCTCTAACTAAAGGAACATTGATTTATTCTGAGGCTACGACCTCTGGTTCTTGACTCTCCGACTAGTGAAAACATTCTCTCCTCATCCAATCTATCCAGGCATTTCACTATTCGGTGACTTTCAATTAGACCCCACTTCATCCTTCTCAACTCCAGTGAGTAGAGGCCCAGTCAGTGCCTTCAAACGCTCATCGTATGTTAACCCACCCATGCCTGGGATCAATCTCATTAACCTCTTCTGGACCCTCTCCAATGCCAGCACATTCTTCCTCTGATATGGGGCCCAAAATTGCTCACAATCCATTTCCCCCCGGATTTCTGCCTTAGCCAAAGAGACAAGTCCTCTCATTAGTGCATCGCTGACTAATGCTGTCAATTCTGTTGGTTTAATCCAACAACATGCTTATTTTGTTTATTTCCCTTCCCATTCCCACACTGGCCTTTCTGTCCTGGGCCTCCTCCACTGTCAGAGTGAGGCCACATGCAAATTGGAGGATCAGCACCTCCAATTTCTCTTACGCAGCTTACAACATTGATTTCTCTAATTTCAAGTAACTCCTGCATTTCCCTTCTCCCCCATTTAAAAAAAAACACCCAATACCTCTACTTTCAGTCTGAAGAAGGTCTCCGACCCAAAACATCACCCATTCCTATTCTCCAGAGATGCTGCCTGACCCACTATTTAAAAAAAAAAAATTCAAACAACTTTTGGAAAATAAATATTTATTTGTACTTATATTAAGGACTGGTTGAAAACTCTGCTGTAGCAGTTTTCCTAATTGTCATTAGCTACAAAATGAAAATAGCAAGTGACGACCAGTGGTCGTCACACCAGTTCCACTGTTCACATCCTTGTATCCCTCTTGTCATCACACCTTCCTCAGCCAACAATGGAGCATTGTTGTCGCCACCCTTCTTGAGGCCATCTGTTTACGTCCTTTATTTGTGCTGGCCTTTTCTCACCGTCAGTTCCCCCCCCTCCCCCCTCCCCCATCGCCACAACCCACCCAATACCTCTACTTTCAGTCTGAAACATAGAAGAAACAAGAAATCAGGAGTCCGACCCACCGCCAAACTGATCACACATATCCCGTTACCTTCTCTCCAGAGCCAAGGGCCACATCCAACTCACTCTTAAATATAGCTGCCTGAGAGAGTTCTCACACTGAAAAAAGTTACTCCAGCATTTTGTGTGTCTATCTTCGGTACAAACCAGCATCTGCAGTACCTTCCTACACACTTTAAATCACTGATTGAATGTGAGGTGTACCATGTAACTCATTCTGTTCGCCGGTGATTGGAGCAATGATCCCAAGCGTGTAGCTTCTAATTTTACTGGAATCCTCCTGTGTTTTAATAATTGAGATTTTGTAACAATTTATTCAGTATTAATGAGCATCGTCAAGGCACCGATAGATTAACATGCTAGTACAAAGAGCAGTTGACTGTACACCAGTTAATTTAAAGTCTGCTTTTGCTCAGGAAGTAGAATTATTGAAGAGACCAGTCAGTAGATTCAAGGAAATAACCCTGTTTGTCTTATTTATAATTTCATGACATCAAAATACTTCGGGATGCAAGGAGTGGGGTGGGTAATGGAAGTATGAGGAGACTAAAAATGGTTAGGGTAAGGGTGGCACAGGTAAAGGTGACGCAGGTAAAGGGGCTGTCCCAGTGCAGCAACCTAATCCGCGAGTTAAGAAGAGAGTCTTCGACCTTCAAGCTCGAGGGCACTTGCCTGGAAAACCTCGAGCTGGATCGACCGTCCGCGTTGAAACCGCGAGCTGCATTGACCGTCTGCACGCACACACACACACACACACACACACACACAGAGCAAAGGCGTGGGCCAGGGAAAATGGGGGAGCACTGTCTGCAATTCAGACCCGCGATGAAGAGGAAGGAAAGACGGCTGCACAGTGTACAGTAAGTCCTTTAGAGGTGTGGGGGGGAAGAGAAGGGGGGGAAGATTGGAGACACTTTTAAGAAGTATAATAAAGTTTAGTGGGCATTTTACCTACCGGTCGGTTTTCCTGGGTCCTGAAAACTCCAATGAGCCAATCAAAATGCCCGGTCAGCGAAGCAGATTGCCTACGGCTGCCCTCGACTGCCAGTAACTACATAGCGACCCTACTTCACTGCACTACGAGTTCAAAAGAACCATGCCGACCAACTTTTACTCGCGGAAATGAAGGCGACCATGTGGTGACTGCATAGCTTCCTGCAGTCACCTAAATAGTTGCCTAAGTGGGACAGGCCCATAACTGATTGCTTGTTTTTAGTCCTGCTGGTTTCCAAATGCTTAACCTTCCAAACTAGCGATCTGATATCCAACTCTCCTTTTTCAACTGGGATTGAAATGTCTTTCCAACGGGACAGAGAGCACCTTGAGATTTTTGGCATGTTACTCCCGTAATGTTCGTACTGGTTCAGGGGTCACTGAGACCTATCCCCAACATCTTCAGATTTACATGCAGTGATGATGTGATGTCTGTGGGTTGTTCCTCATCTTCAAGTACTCATCGGAGACTGGCTGCTTCAGTTTCCTCCACAACCCAAACACGGGAATTACCCCTGGTGTGTGCTGAGGAATAATCTTTATCGAGGAACTATGAGGATAATATCCCATCCAGGATCCCATCTCAATTCACCCCACCCAGGCACTTTAGACTTTAATCCAGGAGAGTCCATAAGAAAGTGAATGTAATTAAGATGGATTAGTGTAAATGGGAGTCCTGAATCGATGGGCCAAAAGGCCTGTTTCCCTACTGTACAACTATGTGTTCACCCTGAGCTAAGGGACAGTAGGTCCAAAAAGGTCCAGCACTTTAGCCCAGCTGGAAATTAAACATTGTTGGGGTATTTGCCCAAAATCTCCTGTCGAGAAGGTTCATGTAGGGGCAAGGAAAAATACTTGTGAAACTATACATTTGGACAGGTACGTGGATGGGAAAGGGTTATGGGTCAAATGCGTCAACATGTCTTGGCAGGATGGTTTAGTTTATTGCGTTTATTCTTGTCAAGTGTAGCAAGGCACAATGAAAAGCATTTGTTGTGCGCTATCCAGTCAGCAAAAAGACTATAGGTGATTAAGGTCAAGCTGTCCAAAGGGTACAGATACAGGATAAAGTAAATAGAAACAGAAACATAGACAATAGGTGCAGGAGTAGGCCATTTGGCCCTTCGAGCCACCACTGCCATTCAATATGATCATGACTGATCATCTAAAATCAGTACCCCGTTCCTGCTTTTTCTCCATATCCCTTGATTCCGTTAGCCCTAAAAGCTAAATCTAACTCTCTCTTGAAAACATCCAGTGAATTGACCTCCTGTTGCAGAGAATTCCACTGATTCACAACTCTCTGGGTGAAAAGGTACTTCCTCATCTCAGTGCTAAATGGCCTACCCTTTATTCTTAATCTGTGACCCCTGGTTCTGGACTCCCCCGACATCCAAAATATTTTTCCTGCATTTAGCCTGTCCAATCCTTTAAGAATTTTATATGTTTCTATAAGATCCTCTCATATCCTTCTAAATTCCAGTGAATACAAGCCCAGTCGACCCATTCTTTCATCATATGTCAATCCCGCCACCCAGGGAATTAAACTGGCGAACCTACGCTGAACTCCCTCAATAGCAATAATGTCCTTCCTCAAATTAGGAGACCAAAATTGCATACAATGCTCCAAGTGCGGTCTCACCAGGGCCCTGTACAACTGCAGTAGGACCTCCTTGCTCCTAAACTCAAATCCTCTCGCAATGAATGCCAACATGCCAATAGCTTTCTTCAGTGCCTGCTGTATCTGCATGCTTACTTTCAGTGACTGATGTACAAGCAAACCCAGATCTCGTTGCACCTCCCCTTTTCCTAATCTGACACCATCCATATGCCTTCCTGTTCTTGCCACCAATGTGGATAACCTCACATTTCTCCACATTATACTGCATCTGCCATGCATCTGTCCACTCACCCAACCTTTCCAAGTCACCTTGCACCCCCGTAGCATCATCCTCACAGCTCACACTACCACCTAGCTTTGTGTTATCCGCAAACTCGGAGATTCCCTCATCTAAATAGTTAATATATATTGTAGATAACTGGGGTCCCAGCAACGAGCCTTGCGGCACCCCACTTGTCACTACCTGCCATTCTGAAAAGGACCCGTTAATTCCTACTCTTTGCTTCCTGTCTTCCATATCAATACCCTATCCCCAATACCCTGGGCTCTAATTTTGCACACTAATCTCTTGCATGGAACCTTGTCAATGGCTTTTTGAAAGTCTAGATACCCCAGATCCACTGGCTCTCCCTTATCCATTCTACTTGTTACATCCTCAAAACATTCCAGTAGATGAGTCAAGCATGGTTTCCCCTTCATTAAGCCATGTTGACTTTGACCGATCCTGTCACTGCTTTCCAAATGCTTGCTATAACATCTTTAATAATCGACTCCAGCATCTTCCCCTCTACCAATGCAAGGCTAACTGGTTCTCTCTCCCTCATTTCTTAAAAAGTGGAGTTACATTAGCTACCCTCAGTTCACAGAAACTGATCCAGAGTGTATAGAACATTGGAGGAAATGCCCATCTGAGGAAGGACATTATTGCAATACATCAACGATTTCTATGGAAAGACCACCTCCTTGAGTACCAGGACAAGGGGTCTGGGATGACCGAGACCATCTCTGGAGGAGGTAGTTGAGGCCTGGCTATATTTAAGATGAGTTTAAGGGATCAGAGGGTATGCCAGCCATTCCGGTGCAAACATGTTTATGTTTCCTAATAGAACACACCATTTTCTGAAGAATGTGGATTCCCTTCAGTTCCTCTCTCCCACTAGATCCTCGGTTCCCTAGTATTTCTGGGAGTTTGTCTGTGTCTTCCTTAGTGAAGACCGAACCAAATCACTTGTTTAACTGTTCTGCCATTTCCTTGTTTCCCATTGTAAATTCACCTGTCTCTGATTGTAAGGGACCTACATTTGTCTTCACTAATCTTTTCCTTTTTACATACAGTATCTAAAGACGCTTTCAGAGTCAGTTTTTATATTCCCCGCAAGCTTTCTTTCATGCCCTTTCCCCCCCTCTTAATTAGCCCCTTTGTCCTCCTCTGTTGAATTCTAAATTTCTTCCAGTCGTCCGGTTTGCTGCTTCCTCTGGCCAATATGTATGCATCGTCCTTGGATTTAACACTATCCTTGATTTCCCTCGTTTGCCACGGTTGAGCTGCCTTCCCCGTTTTATTTTTTCGCCAGACAGGGATGAACAATCTTTGGAGTTCACCCATGCGGTTTTTAAATCTTTGCCTTTGCATCTCCACCGTCAACCCTTTAAGTATAACTTATCAGTCTATCGTATCCAATTCCCGTCTCATACCTTCAAAGTCTCTTTTCGTTAAGTTCAGGACCCTAGTCTCTGAATTAACCGTGCCACTTTCCATCCTAATGCAGAATCCCACCATATTATGGTCACTGTTGCCTATGGGGCTTTGCACAACAAAATCGCCAACTAATTCTTCCTCATTACATAATACTCAGTCTAGGATGACCTGCCCTCTAGTCAGTTCCTCTACATGATTGGTTTAAAAACCCATCCTGTATACACTCCAGAGAATCCTCCTCCTCAGCGCTGCTACCAATTTGGTTGGCCCAATCTAAATGTAGATTAAAGTCACCCATGATAACCACTGTACCTTTGCTTCACTAATTTCCTGCTTGACGCTATCCCCAACCTCCCTACTGTTGCTTCGTGATCTGTATACCACTCCAACAAGAGTTTTCTGTCCTTGGCTGTTTCGTAGTTCTACCCATACCGATTCTACAGCATCCAAGCTAATGTCTCTCCTTGCTATTGCATTAATCTCCTCTTTAACCAGCAATGTCACATCACTTCCTCTTCCTTTGTCTATCCTTCCTGAATATTGCATGTTTAGCTCCCAGCCTTGGTCACCCTGTAGCCATGTCTCTGTAATTCCAACTATATCATGTCCCTTAACTACTAACTGCACATTCAATTCATCCACATTATTGCAAATGCTCTCCGCATTAAGGCACAAAGCTTTCAGGTTTGTTTTTCTCTTCTGCCTTCTACCTTTTGCTTCTGTCCTTTTATGGCCCTCTGTTTCCTTGCATTGGTTCCCATCCCCCTGCCCTGTTAGTTTAAACGTGATCTTTCCTACACTCTCTTTCCCGTGTCCGCATACGCTTCCACGTTGTTGACCACCCCCCCTTCCCCCCCCCCCCCCCCCCAATGACGTTGAGTGCACGATAAAGTCCAGTAAAGTCCAATTCAAAATAGTGTGAGGGTCTCCAATGAGGTAGATAGTGGAGCTCAGGACCATTCTCTGGTTGGTAGGTTTAGTTGCCTGATAACAGCTGGGAAGAAACTGTCCCTGTATCTGGAGATGTGTGTTTTCAGACTTCTGTACGTCTTGCATGATGGGAGTGGGGAGAAGGGAAAATATCTGGGGAGAGACTGGTCCATGATCATGCTGCAGGCCTTGCTGAGGCAGCATGAAGTTAATTGGAGTCAATGGAAGAGAGGTTGGTTTGTAAGATGGTCTGGGCTGCATCCACAAGTGTCTGCAATTTCTTGCGGTTTTGGATGGAGCTGTTCCCAAAGCATGCGGTGATGTATCCCGATGGGTCATCTGTAGAAGTTTGTGAAAGTTGTCGGGGTCAATTTCCTAAGCCTTCTACGGAATGATTCAATTATACTTTATTGTCACGTGTCAAATTCTTTGTTTTTGTATACAATCCAATAAAGTCATACAGCAGACCTCACCTAGGCAGTACATTTCGTAGAAAAAAACTGCAGTTGCTGGTTTATATCGAAGATAGACGCAAAATGCTGGAGTAACTCAGCGGGACAGACAGCATCTGTGGAGAGAAGGAATGGGCGATGTTTTGGGTCACGACCCTTCTTCAAACTGCCAAAGAGTTGCCACTTTTCTGGAGCCGTGCTAACCAGTTAGCAGAAAGACTATACATGATCACAATCGAGCCACTGGCGTGTTTTCTAGGCTATTCATGTGGAAAAGTACATTTGCACAGGTACATGGATAGGAAAGGTTCAACGGGATATGGGTCAAACACACTTAGATGAGACAGGTGTAGATGGGGCATCTTGGTCAGCACAGGCAACTTGGGCCGAAGGGCCTGTTTCTGTGCTCTATGAGTCTTTGACTCTAGTGGCAGGTGGTAGAACATTCTGTGTGCCAAAGAAACAACATTTAAGATTGGGAGACTGGTCCCTCCACCTTCTAGTCCTGGATTCTCAAATTTAGTTAATTACATGGCATAGAGTTATGGAGTCATAGAGCAGGGAAACTCCGTGCCGTGAATCTATGGATCTTCGTGCACTCATTTACACTAATCCTACACTAATTCCACATTCAAATTCCAATTAGAGTTGGATTAGAATTCCAATCCTAATTAGGGCGGCACAGTGGTGTAGCAGTAGAGTTAGTGCCGCACAGCGCTTGCGATCCCGACTACAGGTGCTGTCTGTATGGAGTTTGTATGTTCTACCCATGACCTGCATGGGTTTTCCCCAAGATCTTCGGTTTCCTCTCTCACTCCAAAGACGTACAGGTTTGTAGGTTAATTGGCTTGGTATAAGTGTAAGTTGTCCCTAGTGTGAGTAGATTGTGTTAATGTGCAGGAATCGTTGGTCGGAGCGGACAAGGTGGGCCGAAGGGCCTGTTGCTGCGCTGTATCTCTAAAAGTAAATAAACTAAAACTCGCCCAAGATTCTACTGTTCACTCACACGGGAAGTAATTTACAGTGGCCAATTAACCGACTCAAGGAAACCTACGCAGTCGCAGGGCGAGCACGCAAACGCCAGGCATACAGCACCTGAGGTCAGGATCAAACCCAGGTCACTGGTGCTGTGTGGCAGCGACCTTACCAGCTGCCACATTGTGTCACCCGTTACAAGGCGGCACCGTGGCGTAATGATAGAGCTGCAGCCTCACAGCGCCAGGAAACCAGGTTCGATCCTGACTACGGGTGCTGTCTTTACGGAGTTTGTACGTTTTCCCCGTGACCACGTGAGTTTTCTCTGGTTACTCCAGTTTCCTCCCACACTCATAAGACATACAGGTTTGTTGGTTAATTGGCTTCGGTGTAAATTGTTTTCTCGAGGTCAGGATTGAACCCGGGTCTCTGGCGTTATAAGACAGCAACTCTATCGCTGCGCCACTGTGCCGCCCTATTTGACTTGCATCTTTCATTTTGCATCATATAAGATAACTGTGCGTATTTGACGATTACCAACTTGTCTTTCAATCCAACTGTAGACTCCTAGAGGAAGTCAAAACATCATAACCTGCAACCTGAGAGGGCCAAGTCTTTGAGAGGGAGATGGATTCAAGAGAGAGTTAGATTTAGCTCTTTGGGCTAACGGAATAAAGGGATATGGGGAGAAAACAGGAATGGGGTACTAATTTAAGCTGATCAGCCATGATCATATTGAATGGTGGTGCTGGCTCAAAGGGCTGACTGGCCTTCTCCTGCTCCAATTTTCTATGTTTCTATGTTTTCTATGTCTATGTTTTCACCATATTCACAGTCATGTGCAATTAGTGCTTTGCTCACAGTAAACTTAAAAAATAATTCCAGAGAAAATTTGGAAATGTTTAAAGCTGATTTGAAGAATTGTGAAAAAACGAGGTCAAATTAAGTGAGGATGAACTAAATTGCTTTCAATCTACTGTAGTTAAGTTTTAGTTTGTAAAAAGCAATTGATATTTGAGATAACCCCTGGAAATGTGCCCCGTTTTACTACCAATTCTTGAAGGTCGAAAAACACCGAAAGTGATTGTAATTAAATTTGACTGTCAAGCGCATAAAAGCGCAAGTAATAATTTCCTGCACTTCAAATAAAGACAAGTATTGCAGGCTGCTTCTTGTTTCATAGTAACATAAATGGATACCACCAGCTAATAGGGATTCAGATATCTGAGCTGCAAAGAGACTTGGGATTGCTGATGCACGATTCCCAATAGATTAATTTGCAATTTGGATTAGCAGTAAGAAAGGCAAGTGCAATGCAAGCATTCATTTTGAACGGACTAAAATATTAAAGCAGGGAGACTTTACAAGGCATTGGTCAGATCACATTTGGGTATCTTGTGAAGATAGACACAAAGTGCTGCAGTAACCCAGCGGGTCAGGCAGCATCTCTGGAGAAAAGGAATAGGTGACATTTCGAGTCAAGACCCTTCAGAAGTGCAGGCACCCCCAGCCTCCTACAGGGTAAAAAAAAAATCCTCGCCATCCGAACCACTCCTTTAGACTCAAACTTTCAAATTTTAGGAACGTCCTGGTGAAGAAGGCTCTCGACCCAAAACGTCATCCATGCCTTCTCTCCAGTGACGTTGTCTGTCCCGCTGAGTAACCCCAGCATTTTGTGTCCACGTCCTGGCGAATCTTCTCTGCACCTTTTCCAGCTTAATGACATTCTTCCGATGAGTTACCAAAACAGTACACAGTACTCCACCTGTGGTCTTTCCAACGTCTTGTTGAGATATAACAAGCAATCCCATCTCCTTTAGCTTTCGAGATACAGTGTAGAAATAGCCCTTCGGTTCATGTCGACAAATATGTACACTAGTTCAATTCTTCACACTGGGGACAATTTACAGAAGTTTGCATTTACCTACAAACCTGCACATCTTTGGCATGTAGGAGGAAACCGGAACACCCAGAAAAAACCCATGTGGTCACAAGGCGAATATCCAAACTCCATACAAACAGCACCCGTAGTCAGGATCGAACTAGGGTCTCTGGCGCTGTGAGGTAGCAAATCTATTGTTGCACCACTGTCCCACTCAACTAACCACCGATCAATGCAAACACGCCAAACCCCACTTCACCACTCCATCTAGCATGTCGTCATTTACAGAGAACTCAGTCCCTGTATCCAAGAAAGATACAAAATGCTATAGTAACCCAGTGGGACAGGCAGCATCTCTGGATAGAAGGAATGGGTGATGTTTCTGGTTGAGACCCTTCTTCCATCCTGAAACATCACCCATTCCTTCTACCCAGAGATGCTGCCTGTCGTGCTGAGTTAATCCAGCATTTTGTGTCTATCTCCGGTGTAAACCAGCATCTACAGTTTCTTCCTACAAATTGAATTCTCCAATATAGGTTAGGTAATTAACCTACAAACTAGTACGTCCTTGGATTGTGGGAGGAATCCAGAGCACCTGGAGAAAGCCCATGCAGTCATGGGGAGAACGTCCAAACTCTGTACAGACAGCACCCATAGTCAGGATCGAACCTACCCCTCCCCTTTCTTTGTACTTTCTCCCCTGCCCTCCCTGTGCTCCCCCCTCCCCAGGAATGGGAAGTAATGAGAAAGAATGAATCTGTCCCTGTATCCCTCGGTCTCTCTGCTCTGCAACACTCTGCAGGGCCCTACCATTTACTGTGTAAATCCTGTCCTGTTTTGAATGCAGAATATAGAGCAGTGCAGTACAAGACAGGCCCAATGGCCTACCGTGCTGAACATGATGCCAAGATAAACTTACAAATTTGCAAATTTGCATTACCAAGGTTCAATGCCTTTCATTTATCGTCATAGAGAGATACAGCATGGAAACAGGCCCAACTTGCCCACACCGACCAACATGTCCCATCTACATTAGTCCCACGAGCCCGCATTTAGCCCATAACCCTCTAAATCTATCCTATCCATTTACCAGTCCAAATGCCCCTTAAAAGTTATGATCGTACAAAATTAAAATCCACAGTTTTCATTTTCAATGACAGTTCATATCATTTTCAAGTTAATGATCAAATGGTGTTTCTTTTGTGCATAATTCTTGATGCATATTCATATAGTTATAGTCACAGAGTCAGTCATACAGTGTGGATGCAGGCCCTTCAGCCCAACTTGCCCACACCGACCAGCATGCCCCATCAGCACTGGCCCCCCTGCCCGCGTTCAACCCATATCCCTCTAAACCTGTCCACGTACTAAATGCTTTTTAAACATTGCGTTATATGTTTATGAAATAAATGAATTATTCTGCATTGTGTGCTTATCTTGCCACCCTGTGGCTAATCTTGTTGCTACACCTCGAAGGCATTGTTCTTTTCATCTTCCACAGATGGACAGAGTATTTAGGTAAAATACTCTTACATTCATTATAATACGCCATACAAATGACTTCACATTTGCAAAAGTGAGCAACAATTCCTTCTTATTCGTCCAAGTCCCATCCTCAAGCTATTTTACTTTAGACCTCAGAGAGACAGTGTGGAAAAATCCTGCACACTAGCACTATCCTATCCACTCGGGACAATTTACAATTCGATCGATGCCAAATTAACTCACAAATCTGTACGGCTTTGGAATGTGGGAGGAAACCAAAGCAGCTGGAGACAACTCACACAGGTCACAGGGAGAACATACAAACTCCGTACAGACAGCGACCGTAGACAGGATTAAACCCGGGTCGCTGGGTCTGTAAGGCTGTTCCAAAGTGCCGCCGCTGAGCCACAGTGCTGCCGTCTCTGTCCCAATTCTGCTTTTGAATGTGTGGTTCATTTTTTTCTTTTGATGTCAGTAAATGCCCAAAAGGCGGAATTATTTGAAGAACTAATTACATTTGACCCTCCGTCGCTTTACATTCTCTATCTGGAGACCGTTTCGCTCCACCCTCTGGATAGCTGTGCCCTTGTTCCCACCATCCGTCAGCACATCATCATGCCATCCAATCAAACTGTTCATATGAATGATTAATATTGTTAGTGTTATATTGGGTATTTGGCAGATAGCATGGACTCAGGCTGAAGACTATCTGTGACTGTAGTAGCAGCAAGGGTACCCCTCAATGCCAAGGTCAACTAATTTCTGGCAGCAATAGTGACCAACCTGCACTTTCCAATCTTAAGTCCTCATCTCTATCCACCCGGAAGTATAACTGTTTCAAGAGAGCTCACCCGACCCCTCCTTCATGTTTAGTTAAATTTACCGAGATACAGTGAAAAGATTTTGTTGCTCACTAATCAGTCAGTGGAAAGACATTACATGATTAGAATCGAGCCATCCACAGTAAAGTCCGAACCAAGTTCTCCGAGGGTCCCCAATGAGGTAGATAGTAGGTCAGGACTGCTCTCTGGTTGGTGATAGGACGGTTCATTTGTCTGATTAAAGCTGGAAAGAAATTGTCCCTGAATCTGGAAGTGTGCATTTTCACACTTTGGTACCTTTTGCCTGATGGGAGAGGGGAGAAGAGGGAGTGGCCGGGGTATGACTTGTCCTTGATTATGCTGGTGGTTTTGCCGAGGTGGCCTGAGGTGTAAATGGAGTCAATGGGAGGTCGGTTTGTGTGATGGTCTGGGCTGCGTCCACAATTCTCAGCAATTTCTTGCAGTCTTGGGTGGAGCTGGTCCCAAACCATGCTGTGATGCATTCCAATAAAATACTTTCTACGGCACATCTGGTGAGGGTTGTGAGGGACATGCTGAACTTCCTAAGCCTTCTAAGGAAACTGAAGAAGGGTCCTGAACCGAAACATCACCCATCCTGTTTCTCCATAGATGCTGCCTGACCGCTGAGTTTCTCCAGCACTTTGCGTCTATCTTGGGTACTCCATTAACCTTGTAGAGTTAATGGGCCTAATTCTGCTCCTATAACTTATGAACTTTACACTCAAACTATGTCCAGACCACCTCTGTATAACAGAAGGGTTACATTCCTAGAAAACAGATTGCGTTAAGAATTTTTGTAAACCAAAACCACCTCACTGTGCATGTGTTGAGAGATACAATTTGAATAAAATGTGTTGATTTATTTGCTTTTTTACCACATAAATTCCATGAGAATGAATTTTATTCTGTGTCTCAAATTTTGGGGAGTAATTTGTGAATTTCTGTAACCCATAGAGTCATAAGGCAAGGATTGTTGTGTGGAAACCGTGCTGTTGTTATTACTTCCACAAGTTTGCTTATTAAACCTAACTGATTGCACATAACTAGATACAAAATAGCCTGTTCCCGGTTAGGTTTGTGATATATTACTCTGTGGAACAATCCTTGATGCATTTCACAAATTCCTTTTCCAATTCCTCTTGCAATCCAATATATTGACATCTACTCTTATTCGGCAGCTGGTTATTTGGGATTGCCTCGGTTATTTTGTGCAATTCGTGCCTATAGCAACATGTTGATTGGTTTGTCATTGCCGTTAGACACAGTGGTATCATAAATCTTCATCGTTTTGCAATGGGGATGTTTTGCTAATTGTGATCAAGCACAGAACTTGTGGTACATTTGGGAGCAGAGGGTGGTGGGTGTACAGAATGAGCTGCCAGAGGAGGTAGTTGAGGCAGGGACTTTCCCAACATTTAAGAAACAGTTAGCTACAAATGGATAGGACAGGTTTGGAGGCATATGAGCCAAACGCGGGCAGGTGGGATTATAGGACAAGTTGGCTGGTGTGGGCAAGTTGGGCTGAAGGGCCTGTTTGTACACTGCGTCACTCTCTGGATCTATGACTCGTTGACTAAGTAATGACTACAGCATGGTTTCCACACAACAAATTAAGTTAAATGGAGTTAAACCATGTGGGTTTGATTGACCTGCAGACATGAAGAATTGATTTAAACACCAGGAAATAAATCATTCTAATTTGAAGACACAGTTAAAGCAGCACGTTGGACACCTTGTAAATAGTAAGATTGATTCCAGGCACTTTGTCTTCATTTATCCGCAGTGACAATCGCAGTTATACAACAATAATCGGCATGGTCGGTACATGAGACACCGCACTTCATGCATCTCAGGTTATCGGTTTTTGATAAAATCCAATTTCTCTGCAGAGCGTGAGAGTCAAGCCTCAAACAAATGTGCAATTCGATTTAAAAAATATTGCCACAAATTGTTGCTCCTGTGGATGAAATATTGGAGTCAGGGCTCAAGAAAAAAAAAATTACCTTTTGAATTGTCCCATTGCTGCTCTTTTACAGAACTTTAAAGTAATCACCGGTGGTTTGAGGCAGAGACTACAATTTACCAAAATGCAGAAATTATGTTTTTGACGAGGTGTAAAGGCGGTTTTGAAAAATGGTCGGGGAGAAAGAAAATTCTACATGCTTGCACAGTCAGCTTATGTGTGCAGCTTATACATCTTAACTGTGCAATATTAATGGGCAATCAGATTGAAATGTTTAAGTCGATTGAAGGATATGTAAGGATTTGGAGCAATCCTCAAAAGGGGCTTAGGAGAAGAGTCCCAACCAAAGGAAGGAGAGAAGGGATGTGCAGGAAGGAACAGCAGATGTAGGTTTACACCGAAGACAGCACACAAAATGCTGGAGTAACTCAGCGGGACAGGCAGCATCTCTGGAGAAACGGAATAGGTGATGTTACGGGTTGAGACCCCTCTTCAGTCTGAGAGTCAGGGGAGAGGGAAACGAGCGGTATGAAAAGGTACAGAGCAGATCAGAGATGGCGAGAAGGGAGATAATCTAGAGAGTAGATGAAGGCAAATTAAAATTTAAAAATAGCAGCAGATGCTGGAAATCTGAAATAAAGTGAAGAGAGCAGGGAAATACGTGGTCAGAGTGCATCTATGGAAAAAGAACCAATTACAGTTTCAGGTACAGGTCCTGTAGATATAGACAATCCAAGAGATTGTCATATAAACATTTATCACCCAAGAGATGGTGGGAAGAGTAAACAATTGGCATGAAAATGGTTATAATACCCAATAGTGAAAGGCCTGGTTAGCATGGTTGTGGATATGTTAGTTTAGTTTGAAGATCCAGCACAGAAACAGGGACTTCAGCCCATTGAGTCTGTGCAGACAAGCGGTCCCCATACACTAGCTCTATCCTACACATACTCGGGACAATCTATTATGTAACGAGGCCAATTTAACTACAAACCTGTACATCTTTAGAGTGTTGGAGGAAACTGGAGCACCCAGAGAAAACCCACACAGTTAGAGGGAGAACGTACGAACTCTGTACAGACAGCACCCGTAGTCAGGATTTTACCCAGGTCTCTGGCGCTGTGAGGCAGCAACTCTACCGTGCCATCCTAGTGGGAGAGTCTAGGATCACAGGACCCAGCCTCAGAATCAAAAGATGTACCTTTAGAAAGGAGATGAGCAGGAATTTCTTTAGTCGGAAGTTAATGAAACTGTGGAATTCATTGGCACAGATGGCAGTGGAGGCCAAGTCATTGGATATTTTTAAGGTAGAGATTGATAGGTCTAAATCAATCAGTACGTCATAGGTTATGGGGAAAAGGCAGGAGAAGTTTGAGAGGGAAAGATAAATTAGCCATGATTGAATGGTGGAGTAGACTCGATGGGCTGAATGTGTCTAATTCTGCTCCAATGACCTATGAACGTATCAAAATGTTTTTGGGATTGGCTTAAATGGAAATCCCAGAACTAAGATTGGCATTTTATTTGCAAAACACAAAATGCAATTGAAACTCAGCAGGTCAAGAAGCATCTGCAAACATTTCAAATTGGGACCCTTTTGTAGGCTCTTGTTTCTTTTGTTTGGAAAGGAATCTGGAGTGATGGGAGTTATGGTATTGATCAACCAGATCTAATTGAATGGCAAAATCAACCTGAATTCTCACATTCTGTTCATATAAAAAATGAAAGTTAACCGACTCTAAAGCCAAATTAAGAATAGGAATGAATTGAAGGCATCTGCCAATACTGATGCATAAAAATGTCTACAAGTTGTGTTGAAAGTTCTTCATGAATTGTTTGAATTTATTGATACTTATTGTTATATGTATCGAGTGAAAAGGGTTTTAGTTGTGTGCCATCCAGTCAGCGTAAAGACTATACATGATTACGATCAAGCAGTCTGCTGAAGGGAATAACATTTAATGCAAGGTAAAGTCAAATTAAAGATAGTGTGAAGATCTCCAATGGAGTAGATGGGAGGTCAGAACTGCTCAATAGTGCCTCTTCACGAGTTGCTTTCTAAACCAACACCCCCCCTCTTCCCTCCCCTCCCCCTCCCATCTTCCCATTCCTCCCTCCCCACCTTCCCAGTAAAGATGTACTCCTAGTTCCCTCTGCTGTACAGCACTCTCTGAACTCCTGTTATTCACCACAAAGTCTCTTACAACCTACCCAGTGGGAAAGAAACGGAACGATAAAAAGTGAATAAGTGTCAAATTAGGAAGTAGGTAGGGAAAGTAACAGCATAAGAACCGAGGGAAGCAGAAAGAAAATGGATTTGGTAAATGTTGCATTCCCTTTGAAACATTAGCAACGAGTGACTGGGAGGCTGGTGTGTGAAATGCACAGACAATTTTATTCATACGCCTCATGTGAAATTCACTTTCTGAAATGGATCTAATTTGTGTTTCTGAATATTAAAACTGTTTTGTATTCTGACTCTTATCATCTCCCAGGAATGGAGGTGATATGACTGGAATAAAAACATAACTGAAGCAGATTACACAGAGTTTAAGAAACCATGATGAATAATTCAGAGCTTCAACAGGCTTCCACTCACATGTTGTCAGCCGTCTCAGATTCATAAATGATAAGTTCATTATTCATAGGAACAGAATTAGAGCATTCGGCCCATCAAGTCATGGCTGATCTATCTTTCTGTCTCATTCCCATTCTCCCCATAACCCTTGACATCCTCACTGATCAAGAACCTGTCAGACTCTTGACGCTTTAAAAATATCCATTGACAGCCTCCACAGCCGTATGTGGCAATGAATTCCACAGATTCACCAGCCTCTGACTAAAGAAATTCCTCCTCGTCTCATTTCTAAAGACACGTCCTTTTATTCTGAAGCTATGGTCTCGGTACCTAGAATCTCCCACTAGTGGAAACATCCTCTCCACATTCACTCTATCCAGTCCTTTTACTATTCGGTAAGTTGCAATGAGGTTTCCCCCTCATCCTTCCAAACTCCAGAGTACAGGCCCACTGCCTTCAAACGATCATCATTTCCGTAAATCTCCTCACGACTCTTTTGAATGCCAGCACATCCTTCCACAGATATGGGGCCCAAAACTGCTCACAACACTCAAAATGCAGTCTGACCAGTGCCTTATAGAGCCTCAGCATTACATCCTTGTTTTTGCATTCTAGCCCTCTTGAAATAAATGCTAACATTACCACCAATTCAACTTGCAAATTAACTCTTTGGGAACCCTGCACCAGCACTCCCAAGTTCCTTTGCATCTCCGATTTCTGAATTCTCTCAGCAGGTCAGGCAGGATCTCTTGGGAATGTGGATAGGTGATAGAAAGGGACCACAAAAGCTGGCTTATACCAAAGATAGATACAAAATGCTGGAGAAACTCAGCAGGTCAGACAGCATCTTTGGAGAATGTGGAATGGTGACGTTTCGGGTCAGGACCCTTCTTCGGACTGATTTAGAATTAAATTTAAGATGCTTCTTATCTTGCAGCGATCAAGTGTGGTATTCCAAGGACACCTGGCAATGGTTCGGTGTTCGGCAGAGACTACAGTATGAGCAGCAAAGTCAACTACCGGTGCAATGAGGGCTTCACACTGGAGCCCGATCATCAGGCTGTGGCTGTTTGCAGGGAAGATGGAAAATGGAGCAACAGCTGGAAGGCCCCACAATGTAAACGTGAGTGTTTTCACTCTCACTGCAAACTTTGCATACGTGATTGAGGAGACAGTATATTTAGTTGGGGTCGTAGAGTCGTGCAACACAGAATATTATGCAAACATAAATGATCAGTCATCCTCTTAATGGACATTAGTATGGGCAACTGACTCATCAATATTTCTATTTCTTGTTTTTTTTAAAGTTTGGTTTAGTTTAGAGATACAGAACGGAAACGGGCCCTTCAGCCCACCGGGTCCACACCAGCCAGCGATCCCCGCACACTCGCACTATCCTGCACACACTAGGGACAATTTGCAATTTTTGCCAAAGCCAATTAACCTACAAACCTGTACGTTTTTGGAGTGTGGGAGGAAACCGGAGCACCCGGAGAAAGCCCACGCTGTCACAGGGAGAAAGTACAAACCCCTTACAGTTAGGATCAAACCCGGGTCTCTGGTGCTGTAAGGCAGCAACTATGCCGCTGTACCACCCTACTTGAGGAGAGAATATTTAGTTTGAGTCGCAAAGCACTGAATATGCTGCATGTATAAATGATCAGCCATGATCTTAATGGCCATTCGTACAGGCATGAGGAGTTCACTGACTCACCATTATTTTTATCTCATGCTCTTCAAATGTTCTCTAGAACTGCTGGAAAACCAATGGGTATTTATTTACTTCGAGTCGTACAGCGCGGAAACAGGCCCATCAGCCCAACTTGCCCACACCAATCAAGATGCCCCATCTGCACTAGTCCCATCTGCCCGTGTTTGGCCCATATCCTTCTAAACCTTTCCTATCCATGTACTGTCCAAATATCTTTTAAATGTCACCCAGAGACCCGGGTTCAATCCTGACTACGGGTGCTGTCTGCACGGAGTTCTCCCTGTGACCGCATGAGTTTTCTCCGGGTGCTCTGGCTTCCTCCCACACTCCAAAGATGTACAGGTTTGTAGGTTAATCCGGCTTCGGTAAAACTTGTAAATTGTCCCTCGTGCATAGTATGGTGCTAGTGTACGGGGTGATCATTGGTCGGCACAGACTCGATGGGCTGAAGGGCCAGCTTCCACGCTGTATCTCTAAATTAAATTAAACTAAACTGAGAATAATTTACAAACAACTTTCAGGAGCAGGAGCAGGCTACCTGGACCTTGGTGTCTGTTCCACCATTCACCAAGATCGTGGCTGATCTACGACCTCAGTGCTGATTTACCAGCCCTATTCCCATGCTCATTGATTCTTGCAAATCACAGCAACCTGTTGCTATCAATCATGAATGTACTCAATAGTTGAGCTTCCATACCATCGAAGCATAGAGTCCCAAAGGTTTGGCAATCTGTGTGGAGAAATGTTGCCTCATCTCAATCCTAAATTATTTGTAGCTTAGTTTTCGAGATACAGCATGGGCATCGTGGTACAACGGCTTACCAAGCCCACGTCAACCATCGATCACCCGTTGACACTAGTTCTATGTTATTTCACTTTTACATCTACTCCCTACATGCTAGAGACAATTAATAGAAGCAAATTGATTAAAAATTCACACATCTTTGGAGTGTGTGAGGAAACCGGAGCACCCGGAGAAAACGTGTCCATAGAGAGTACATACAAATGCCACGCAGAGAGCACCCATCGTCAGGATTGAACCTGGGTTCCAGTGCTGTGAGGCAGCAACTCTACCTCTGTGCCATCCTAAATAGTCTACTTCTTATACTCCAACTTCTAATTTCATCCTCTCTCTTCCTACTCCTATTTTCTGACTTGCTCCTTCCTCTTCCATTTCCATCTGGTGGTCAGGGAGGTTTAAGAGCTCTAGACTGTCTGGTCTTGTGAAAACTCCAACCTACATCATGCTGGGGGTGCAAATACTTTTTCAGTTCAGATCAGAATCAAATTTGCGGTGACATGCTTTCAGCAGACAGCTGAGGAGGTTGTGGGCAGTTTTGGGCTTGATATCTGAGGAGAGATGTATTGGCGTTGGTGAGGGTCCAGAGGCTTAGAAGAAAGATCTTGGGGATGATTGGGTTAACATATGATGAGTGTTTGACGGCACTGCGCCTGTACTCACTAGAGTTTAGAAGGATTAGGGGGGATCTCAAATGAAACTTACCAAATAGTGAAAGGCCTGGAAAGAGTGATATGGAGAGGATGTTTCCATTAGTGGGAGAGTCCAGGATGAGAGGTACAGCCTCAGAATATAAGAACGTACTTTCAGAAAGGAGATGGGGAGGAATTTCTTTAGCCAGAGGGTGGTGAATCTGTGGAATCCATTGCCACAGACGGCTGTGGAGGCTGGCATTGGGTATTTTAAGGCGATTGGCAGGTTTTTGATTAGTAAGGGTGTCAAGGGTTATGGGGAGAATGGAGTTGAGAGAGAAAGATAGATCAGCCTTGATTGAATGGAGGAATAGACTCGATGGGCCACATGGCTTAATTCTGCTCCTATGACTTATGAACATGAACTTTCTTTCACCATCAACTGGTCAGAAGACAGTGCTTATCCTTAACACCCATTCTTAAATTCCCCATTTGATTTATTACTTACTACTTTACATTCCTGATTCCTGATTTCTCCAAATCCGAACACCCTCTGATTTCTGTTCCCTCAATTCGAAGACCTCGTTTAGAACTAAACCTCCCTTTTAGAGAGAGAACAATTGATTCTCATTATTTTATGACCATTTTCCCAACTGATAACATGGCGACCCGAACTGTGCACAATAACTAACAATATACCTTTTGTGATTCAGTTTTATCTTTCACTTTACCCAGATTTAGATTCCCGTTCCCATTATGTCAAAGCAAATAACGTTGCTAATGATTTTGGATCACAGTGCTGTGCACAGACTATTCATTGGCAGGCTGCATGCAAGTCATATATCCACAAAGGTTTCAGATATCAGGAGGTAAACAGGGGACATAGCCCTGTCCCACTGTACGAGTTCATTCCAAGAGTTCTCCCGCGTTTGCCCTGATTCGGACTCGGAGATTTACGGTAATGGCCGCTCCCAGGTACTCGGGGCTCTCGTGGACATTTTTCAACATGTTGAAAAATCCTCACGAGTCTTCTCGAGCTTACCTGCCGTTAGCGAGTCTTCCCGAGTACCTGCCGTTAGCGTTACGAGCCGCTAAGAGACGTCCCCGAGCTCCAACGTTCATTCTACGTGCTTACCACAAGTTTTATTTTTTTAACTCGGGAGAGCACTTGAATGAACTCGTACAGTGGGACAGGGCTTTTAGGAGGCTGCCATCTTGACCCACCGATTTCCTCCACTGGTCTGTTTTGTGAACCAAACCGTCTCATTCCTGCTCAATCGTTTAGTTTAGCGATACAGCACAGAAACAGGACTGCCGGCCAGCCCGTGCACGAGCACCATCTTGCACACAATTTGCAATCTTTACCAAAGCCAATTAATTAACTTACAAACCTGCACGTCTCTGGAATGTGGGAGGAAACCTGAGCACCCGGAGAAAACCCACGTGGTCATGGGGAGAACGTACAAATTCCATACAGAGAGCACCCATATTCAGGATTGAACTCGGGTCTCTGGTGCTGTGAGGCAGGAACTCGCCATCGTGCTGCCCCTGCAATTGTCAAAGTGTTCCTTTTCGATTAGTGGTGCAGTCTGGTTGGAACAAGCTTACTTGTGAAGGCAGAACAGAATGTTTTTTTCTTCTCCGTAATGAAGCTCTTTTACCCAAATCACGCCCGCAGAAACGTGATTATCTCTACTTGTTTCTGAGCGATTAGTGCAGGAGTAAAATAGCGCTGTCTCTTTCACTGAGAAACATGGACAGTAAATTGACAGTAAATATTTTTTTGTTTCATGCATTATTCTCATGTGTACCAAGGTACAGTGAAAAGCTTTTTTGGTGCGTGCAATCCAGTCAGCGAAAAGACTATGCATGATTACTATCATGTCATCCACAGTGTACACAGTGTAGGATAAAGGGGAAAAAGTTTAGTGCTGGAAAAGTCCAGTAAAGCCCAAATTGAAGATAGCCTGAGTGTCTCCAATGAGGTAGATGGGAGATCAGGACCACTCTCTCGCTGGTGAGGGGACGGATCAGTTGTCTGATAACAGCCGGGAAGAAACTGTCCCTGAATCTGGATCTGAATCTGAAGTGTTTTCACACTTTTGTACCTCTTGTCTGGTGGGTGAGGGGAGAAGAGATAGTGGGCGCGACTGCTCCTTGATTATGATGGTGGCATTGCCGAGGCAGTGTGAAGTATAGATGGAGTTAATGGAAGAGAGGTTGGTTTGCCTGATGGTCTGGGCTATGCCCACAGCTCTCTGCAATTTTGTGCAGTCTTGGATGGAGCTGTTCCCAAACCACGATGCAAAAAGCAATTAGCTGTAAGAGCGAGTTTACCCATTGGCAAAACACGACGGACTTTATGTTTGAGATCCAACTGCTGAGGACAAGCCATCAAAATAAGTAAATACAATGAGGACATCACAAATTGAAATTAATACAAGGTGTAGAAATGTGATAATCAAATGGCCACCGTATGTATAACCTTGTATGATTTTTGAAAGGAGCTCAAAGTTTTGATGTGTTCATCTGGACATAAATGTGTTTGAATTCACAAGTTAAATGCAATTGCATTGTTTGCTTTAGCTAATTGTGGTCTGAAGTAATGGCACTTTCCTGATGTTTGACAATTTTATTTCAACTGGGAAATAAAGACTTGTAAGGCTATTTGAAGTTAATCCATTGGCAGTGATAGGCGCACATTGTTTTTGGGTGGAATTCAACCATGGTCAGACTATGGAGAGCAAGATGACAAGTATCTTTATTGAATAAAGGGCGGCACGGTGCGGCATCGGTAGAGTTGCTGACTTACAGCGCAAGAGATCCTGGTTCGATCCTGAGTACGGGTGCTGTCTGTACGGAATTTTTACGTTCTCCCCTGCGTGGATTTTCTTCCAGATCTTCAGTTTCCTCCCACACTCCAAAGACATACAGGTTTGTAGGATAAATCGGCTTAATATCAATATAAAATTGTCCCTAGCGTGTGTCGGATAGAGTTAATCTGCAGGGATAGCTGGTCGGTGCGTATACGGTGGGCCGAAGGGCCTGTTTCCGTGCTGTATTTCTAAACTGAGCTACTCAGGAACATAGTTAGAATAGACAGCCTGGTGGAAATGTCCAACACTGGAGGGCATTGCTATAACGTTAAGGGGGGGCTTTGTACACAGTGAGTATTGGAGGCCTGGGTGATGGGTGATTGTGGGGGGTGATGGTGGAGGCAGAAGCATTAGTCCAGGAGTAAAACAGTACTCTCTCTTTCACTGAGAAACACGGAGCTTTTCAACAGTGAATTGCTGTGTAGTTTTTGGTTTAGTTTATTATTATCAGGTGCACCGAGGTACAGTGCAAAACAGATATTGGCGTTTAAGAGGCTTTTAGATAGGCACGTGGAAGAGCGGGGAATAGAAGGATATGGATCATGTACAGGCAGATGAGATCGGATCATCTTGGCACCTTGTTCGGTAAAAACATTGAGGGGCGAAGGGCCAGTTCCTGTGCTGTAATGTTCTATGTACATCATATCCAGAGCATTGTTTGAGGAAAGGGGAACAAAAAAATCTCTGGAAAGAATTCCTCTGTATTTCAGGTTGGCTTGGGAAATGAAAACTTAAACATTTAAACATTTGTTTGTCTGTTTTACTGGTTCTCTATTTCTTATCAAAGAGGTAAGTAGGTGCAGGCAGTCTAGTTTCAGTTTATAGATTCAGCGTGAAAATAGGTGGCCCAACGGGTCCATGCCGACCAATGATCACTCCGTATCCTAGTTCTATCCTACACACCAGGGGCAATTTTACAGAAGCCAATTAGCCTACAAACCTGCACATCTTTGGAGTGTGGGAGGAAACCGGAGCACCAGGAAAAAACCCACGTGGTCACAGGGAGAATGCACAGACAGCACCCGTAGTCAGGATCAAACAAGGGTCTCTGGCATTGTAAGGCAGCAACTACTGCTGCACCACTGTGACGCCCTGCCATCTCTTCATTTACTGCAGGACCTTTTCCTATTAAACATACTAATTCCCATGTCGGCATACATGGACATGGACAACTGTCTGCACTTGTTTTACCAGAGGAAGTATAGGCAGATAACCCTCGTTATATTTGACCATAGGGGTGTGGTAGAAATGGTGTTCATTAGTACCGGGCGGCACGATGGTGTCGCGGTAGAGTTGCTGCCTTAAAGCACTAGAGATCTGGGTTCGATCCTGTCTACGGGTGCTGTATGTACAGAGTTTGTACATTCTCCCCATGACCTGTATTAATTTTCTCCGGGAGCTCATGTTTCCTCCCACACTCCAAAGACGTTCCCAGTTTGTAGGTTAATTGCCTTCGGTAAAATTGTAAATTGTCCCCAGTGTGTAGGATAGTGTTAGTGTACATGGTGATCGCTGGCTGGCACGAACTCGGTGGGCCGAAGAGCCTGTTTACACGCTGCATCTCAAAACTAAACTAAATTGAGTAACGAGGGTAGATATATACAGTACTGGAAAAATAGCCAATGTGCATACACTAAACAAGACGCACATTAAACAGGAAAGGACACAAAATATATAATACTTTAAACATTGTAGTCACTCTGAACTTGGTCCTTGGTTCCCGATTTGAATGGACTCAGTTACAACAGGTTTCGTCTACAATAACCAAAATCTGTTATAAAGAGATCTGTAATAATGAGGGTAGACTGCATTAAAGTCAATTTGGCTAAATATTTGGCTAAATTAGAAAGAAAAATATATTTCGGGGACAAGTGCATAAAAGTGTCGATCCTTTATGTGATTATTGTCAGAGGTAAAGAGGCTACTAGTCAGCATTAACATAAGACAGAGTACATTGCTAGAGCAGAATTTCAGATGCAGGGTTCGGATGCACTGAAAGAGCTTGTGATGCAGGAACATCGCTCCAAGATGGTGGCACCGCAAGTAGACAGGATGGTGAAGGAGACGTTTGGCATGTTTGCCTTCATCGGTCAGTGCATTGATTACAGGAATTAATTTAAGTTTACAGATACAGCACGGAACCAGGCCCTTCGGCCCATCGAGTGCATTCCGACCAGGGATCACCCTGTTAACTAGCACTATCCTACACACCAGGGATAATTTACAATCTTTACCAAAGCCAATTACCCTGCAAACTTGGATGTCTTTGGAGTGTGGGAGGAAACCAGAGCACCCAGAGACAACCCGCACGGTCACAGGGAGAACGTACAAATCGCATACAGGCAGAATCCTTAATCGGGATCGATGCCGGGTCTCTGGCGCTGTAAGGTAGCCACTCTACCACTGCGCAACGTGCTGTCCATGGCAGTTGGGACATCATGATATAGTTGTACTAGACATTGGTTAGGCCATGTTTGGATAGAGTGGATGAGGACAGAATGTTTCCTCTAGTAGGAGAGTCTAGGACCAGAGGCCATAGCCTCAGAATATAAGGATGTACCTTTTAGAAAGAAGATGAGGAGTAATTTCTTTAGACAGAGGAAGGTGAATCTGTGGAATTAATTGCCACAGATAGCTGCGGAAGCCAAGTCAATGATTTTTAAGGTGGAGATGACAGATTCTTGATTTGTAAGGGTGTCAGAGGTTATAGAGCGAAGGCACGAGAATGTGGCTGAGAGGGAATGCCATGATTGAATGGCGGGGTAGACTTGATGAGCGGAATGGTCTAATTCTGCTCCTGGAACTTATCAACCATTGAGTAATACAGTGTGGAAACAGGCCCTTCAGCCCAACTTGCACATGCCGACCAATATGCCCCATCTACACTTGTCCAACATGCCTGCATTTTTTCCATATCCCTCTAAACCTTACAGTATTGAAGAGACACTTCGACAGGTACATGGGACAGCAAAGGTTCAGATAGATACAGGCGAGGCGCAGGCAAGCAGCACCAGTTGGGTAAGGCCACTTGTTCAGCATAAACGGCTTGGGCCGAAGGACTTGTTTCCATGCTGCATCGCTCTATATAGCTGTGTAGGGCTAAGCATGAAGCAGGCTTAGTGTATTTTTCATGGGAATGTGGATTTCTACCTCATTCTCCTTTGAATTCACTCAGGGACCCCGACCTTCCTATCAGGTGAGGCAGAGGTTCACTTGCAGAGGTTCCTCAAACCTCATCTACTGTATCCCTGTGCTCCCGGTGTGGTCTCCTACATATCTATGGGACCAAGCGTAGACATGGCCATCGTAACGCTGAACACTTGCGCTTAGTCTGCCTAGTCCTACGTGAACTCCCGGTTGCCAAACATTTTGTCTCCCCTTCCCATACTGACCTTTTTGTCCTGGGCCTCCTCCACTGTCAGTGAGGCCCAACGCCAATTGTTGGATCAGCACCTCATATTTCTCTTGGGCAGCTTACAACCCAGCTGTATGAACGTTGATTTCTGCAATTTCACGTAACTCCTGCATTCCCTTTCTCTCCCACCCTAGTCATCATCCTATTTCCACTGTTCTCATCCTTGTATCCCTCTTGATATCACCTCTTCCCCGGCCAACAATGGCCAATTATGAGCTTTACACTTCCTGAGGTCATCTATTACCGGCCATGGTTTATTCTGGCCTTTTCTCACCTCCAGTTTATCTACCCCCCACTATCAGTCTGAAGAAGGGTTCCAACCCAAAACGTCACTTAGTCCTTTTCCCCTGAGATGCTGCCTGACCCGCTGAGTTCCTCTTGCATTTTGCATCTTTCTTATGGATATCTACCTATAATTTTAGTTATATCAATGTTTGAGTTAGTGACAATGCAGATACAATACTATATTCTGTGGCTCGATGGTTTCAACAACTTAGTAACCAAAAATCCAAGGACTCTCATCCACCAAACAGAACGTAGACATATATAAGGTGATTTTATCTTGAACAATTTTACATTGGAATCTGTCTTCATTGTTTTTCAGGATTTCTCAGGCTTGCATTAAACCAAACTATTTCCTGAAAATCCTGTAGATTTCTAGCACCAGGAACCTAACCGAACAAAACTAATTAACTTGACATCCGCACAGTCACTATTTTATTGCAGAGATTACATTATAGACTCCGATTGCTATTCAAGATTAATTCTATTTTTCATTTCAATATCCATGTAATAGGAATCGGAGGGGAATGAATCATTTGGATTAAATGGTATTTAGATTATGCTTTTTACACATCAGATTAGATTAAGACGTAGAAAATGCAGTTATATGAAAGGAATGCACAAGTCCTGCCTAATAGAAAAGAATTACTGCAGTTTTTTCCGCCATATACTGCTACATTTACATTTATTTCCAATCATCATTGACATGATCTATTATTCTTAAGTGACAAGTATCTTGTATTTCTTGTTAAGTGCTATAATTCTACAGACTAGAGACAGGATTTCTTCATTAAAGTACTATCTTTGCTGCATTAAAGGACTAACTTTTCTGGCCTTGGTACATTCAGTGGAACAGCTTTTCTTAAAATGTGTTCCTTGGTTGGGGGGGACATGTCATATATGCTGTGAGGGAGTCCTTTAGTTTGATGAAGTCAAGTTAGCTTGGCCCTCTTTAGTCAGAGGGTGATGAATCTGTGGAATTAATTGCCATTGTCGGCTGTGGCAGCCAAGTCATTGGGTATTTTTAAGGCGAAGATTGAAATATTCTTGATTGGCAAAGGTGTCAGGGGTTGTGGGGAGAAGGCAGGAGAATGGGGTGGAAAGATAACTCAGCCACGATTGAAAGGCGAAGTAGACTTAATGGGCCGAATGGCCTAATTCTGCTTCGAGAACTGATTAATTTATGAACTCATTATGTTTCTTATTTCTAATCGTGATGTTCCTTGGAATTTCCGGAGTTTGTGTGTGGTAACTGCAAGCTAGACTGTTTTTTTAGAGAAACAGCATGGAAACAGGTCCTTGGGCCGATTAAATCACCCGTTCACACTAGTTCACATGGATTGGTGGGTTAATAGCCAATAGACAATAGGTGCAGGAGTAGGCCATTTGGCCCTTGACCCAGCACCGCCATTCAATGTGATCATGGCTGATCATCCCCAATCAGTACCCCGTTCCTGCCTTCTCGCCATATCCCTGACTCCGCTATTTTTAAGAGCCTTATCTAGCTCCCTCTTGAAAGCATCCAGAGAACCTGCCTCCACCGCCCTCGGAGGCAGAGAATTCCACAGACTCACCACTCTCTGTGAGAAAAAGTGTTTCCTCGTCTCCATTCTAAATGGCTTATTCCTTATTCTTAAACTGTGGCACCTGGTTCTGGACTCCCCCAACATCGAGAACATGTTTTCCTGCCTCTAGTGTGTCCAAGTCCTTAACAATCTTATATGTTTCAATGAGATATCCTCTCATCCTTCTAAACTCCAGTGTACAAGCCCAGCTGCTCCATTCTCTCAGCATATAATAAAAAGCATATAATAGACCACACCCAAAGTGATACTCTCACCCTTTTTACATTGACAGTGACGAATTAGAGATTGTTGAAAGCTTTAAGTATTTAGGAATCAATATCACCAACAATTTGTCCGAGTCCAGCCATATTGAAGCAATGGGCAAGGAAGCTTAGAAGACTTAGGAAATTCAGCATGTCTCCAACAACGGATGTTAAATCTAAAAGTATAACAGTTGCGGGTTCGGACCCTTCTTGAGACAAGAAAAAGAGTTCAGAAAGAGTCTGAAGAAGGTTCCGGACCCGAAACATCGCCTATCCTTTATCTCCAGAGATGCTGCCTGACCTGCTGAGTTACCTCACAATTTTGTGTCTTTTTAGTATAGTTTAGTTTAGCGATACATCGTGGAAACAGGCCCTTCGGCCCACCGAGTCTGCGCAGATCAGCAATCCCCGCACACGAACACTATCCTATACACTCGAGACAATTTACAATATTACTGAAGCAAATTAATCTACAAACCTGTACATCTTTGGAGTATGGGAGGAATCCAGAGCACCCGGAGAAAACCTATGTAGTCACGGGGAGAATGGTCCAGCTCCATGCAGACGACACCTGCAGTTAGGTTCGATCACGGGTCTCTGGCAGCAACTCTACCGCTGCGCCACCGTGCCACCATTATCATCTATCTTTGGTATAAACCGGTATCTGTAGTTGCTTTTTATTACAGGGTACTTTTATCTGTGTTTGTTTGTTCTTTGTGTCCACAGCTGTGCCTTGCCCTTCGATTGAGAGTGTACACTCACGAGACATTCTCAGGCGATTTGTTCATGGATCGGCAAATGAATACGGAACTAAAGTCATGTTGAGTTGCAAACCTGGTTATTACTTACGGGGCCACAAGTTCATAGAGTGTCAAAAAAATGGCACTTGGAGTGGATTCAATGAAAAAGCAACTTGTGAAAGTAAGTGCAAGATCCATTTAAAAAAATCACTCATGAGGTACAAAGATTAAGTAAATGTTATAAGATGTGGCAATGATTTTATTTGAAAAATTATTTAAGGCAAAGTAAGGCCACATTCAAACTGGAGGAACAGCATCTCATATTCCGCTTGGGTAGTTTACAATCAAACGGTATGAACATTGAATTCTCCAAAGTTAGACACAAAATGCTGGAGGAACTCAGTGGGACAAGCAGCATCTCTGGATAGAAGGAATGGGTGACGTTTCTGGTCGAGACCTTTCTTCAGACCCGAAACATCGCCCATTCCTTTCTATCCAGTGATGCTGTCTGTCATGCTGAGTCACCCCAGCATTTTGTGTCTATCTCCAGTGTAAACCAGCAACTGCAGTTCCTTCCTACACATTGAATTCTCCAATATTAGGTAATTAACTGACAAACCAGTACGTCCTTGGACTGTGGGAGGAATCCAGAGCACCTGGAGAAAACCCATACAGTCACGGTGAGAACGTACAAACTCCGTACAGACAGCACCCGTAGTCTGGATCGACATGTAAATGACACCCAAGTGGAGCAGGCCCTTAACTCTCTTCCAGCTTTCGCCTCTCCCCACCACCACCACCACCACCATCATCAAATTAGTCTTTATTTAAACAATTGTACAAGATGGTGGCGAGGCCGCATTTGGAATATTGTGTTCAGTTTTCGTCACCCTGCTATAAGAAGGAGGTTATTAAGCTGGAAAACATGCAGATAAGATTTACGATGATGTTACCAGGACTCCAGGGGCCTGAGCTGTAGATTGAGGTTGGGCAGGCAGGGATTTAATTCCTTGCTCAGGAAGCTGAGGGGTGATCATCCAGAGGTGCTGAAAATCATGAAGGGAATGGATAGGGTCAATGAACAGCATCTTTGATCTAGAGTTGGGGGATCAAGAACCAGAGCACATTGGTTTAAGGTGAGAGGGATAAGATTTAATAGGAACCTGAAGGGCAATCCTTGTCACACAGCGGATGGCGGGTATACGGAACAGGCATCTTGGTCAGCATAGGCAAGGTTTGTAGGTTTATTGGCTATTGGCAATATTGTAAATTGTCCCGAGTGTGTAGGATAGTGTAAGTGCACGGGGGTTGCTGGTCGGCACGGACTCGGAGGGTAGAATGGCCTGTTTCCACGTTGTATCTCTAAACTAAACTAAATAGACACAAGTATACAACTTGTATACTCATGACTCTGGCTGATGAAGTGCTGGCTGATATAGTGTAATCTGAAGTAGTACAACAACAAAAAATTAAAATACAATAATGCAATAATTGGGCACGGTAGAGATAAGAATGAGGGCTGAGGATAAGGTGTTACAGTCCATGTGCAGGCAGATTGGATCAGCTAGATTGGAACCATGATCGATGTAGGCAAGGTGGGCTGAAGGGCCTGTTCCTGTGCTGTAATGTTATATGTTCAGGAGTTCACGTGAAAGAGGCGTGAACAGCCTGACAGAGATTTGGCGTTATTCTGGGGATTACATGTGAAACTGCTGGTCTTTCTGGCTAAATCTAAGCTGTGATTTCCAAAGCAAGAAGTTTTGATCAGTACTTTTATGTGTGACTTGTCCAGAAGGTACCAACTCGTAAGATCCAGAGTAATTTAGTGCATTGGGTCTGAAATAATTTCGATTTTGGACTTCAGAGATACAGTGCAGAAACAGGCCCTTCGGCCCATTGTGTCCATGCCAACCAGCGATTCCCAAACACAATCCCCAAACACTAACACTATCCTACACTCTAGGGACAATTTACAGAGGCCAATTAACCTACAAACCTGCACGTCTTTGGCGTGTGGAAGGAAACCGGAGCACCCGGACAAAGCCCACGCGGTTACGGGGAGAACGTACAAACTCCGTACAGACAGCACTTGTAGTTGGGATCAAAACAATATCTCTGGTGTTGTGAGGCAGCAACTCCACTGCTGCGACACCATGCCGTCCTTGGTGAGGGGAAACAGAGTGACGGTGGGGAGACTTTTTTGTAACTGGAATCCTGTGGCAATGGTGTACTGCAGGGGTGGGTGCTGGGACCCTTGCCGTTTGATACATTAATGTTCTGGAGCTGAATGTCAGAGAAATGATGAGTAATTTCACAGCTGACAGTAGATCGATGCTGTGGACGCTAATCTTCATTTGCAGAGCAGTAATGATTAGTTGGTAAGAGAGGCAGGGAAATGATAGATGGAACTTGATCCTGAAGACTGTGAGGTGATGTATTTTTGGGCGGACTAGTATATGCACCATGAATGATAAGGCTCGAGGAAGTAGTGAAGAATAGTGGCACTGTGGCGTACAAATCCCAGGATTACGTGGTGACAAAGTCATTACTTACCTTCACAAGCCTGGACAAAATATACGACCAGGAAGGTTATGGTACATCTTTATAAAACATCTCAAAAAAGGCTTTTGACACATTGGCCTTCATGAGAGCATTGAGTATAGAAGTTGGGAGGTCATGTTGCAGTTATATAAGAAGTTGGTGAGTGCCTATTGAGAGTTTTGTGTTTAGTTTTGAGCACCATGTTATAGGATGTTGTCAGGACTCGAGGGCTTGAGCTATAAGGAAAGGTTGGCCAGGTTCAGATTCTATTCCTTGGAGAGCAGGAGGATGAAGAGTGATCTTATAGAGGTGTATAAAATCATTGGAGGAATAGATCGGATAGACACACAGAGTCTCTTGCCCAGAGTGGGGAAATGGAGCACCAGAGGATGTGGGTTTAAGGTGACTGGGGAACGATTTAATAGGAACCTGAGGGGTAACGTTTTCACACAGGGGTGGTGGGTGTATGGAACGAGTTGCCAGGAGAGTTAGTTGAAGCAGATACTATCGCAACATTTGAGAAACATTTAGACAGGCAGATGGATGGGTCAGGTTTGGAGGGATATGGGCCGAACACGGGTGGGTGGGACTAGTGTAGAAGGGACATGTTGGTCGGTGTGGGCAAGTTGGGCTGAGGGGCCTGTAGCCACACTGTATGAATCTCTGTGACTCTCTCCCTCTGCCTCTCCCTCTGCCTCTCCCTCTGCCCCTCCCTCTGCCTCTGCCTCTCCCTCTCCCTCTGCCTCTCCCTCTGCCCCTCCCTCTGCCCCTCCCTCTGCCCCTCCCTCTGCCCCTCCCTCTGCCCCTCCCTGCCTCTCCCTCTGCCTCTCCCTGCCTCTCCCTCTCCCTCTGCCTCTCCCTCTCCTCTCCCTCTGCCTCTCCCTCTGCCTCTCCCTCTGCCTCTCCCTCTGCCTCTCCCTCTGCCTCTGCCTCTCCCTCTGCCTCTCCCTCTGCCTCTGCCTCTCCCTCTGCCTCTCCCTCTGCCTCTCCCTCTGCCTCTCCCTCTGCCTCTCCCTCTGCCTCTCCCTCTGCCTCTCCCTCTGCCTCTCCCTCTGCCTCTCTCTGCCTCTCTCTCTGCCTCTCTCTCTGCCTCTCTCTGCCTCGCTCTCTATCTAGATATTGAATACAAAGTTATGTGCTTAGATTGGGTATACAGTGAGAAAGCTATCTTTGCAGCTGGAGTATTTATAAAAGGTGGCACAGTGTAATAACTGCTGCCTTACAGTTGAAGCCTGCAACGCACTGCCTCAAGCAATGGTGGAGAAGGATCCTTGAAACATTTCAGAAGTACTTGAATTGAGCACGAAATGGTGTTTAAGTAGTATGATATTGACTCAAAAACAAATAATTTAGTTTGGCTTAGTTTACTTTAGAGATACAGTGCGGAAGCAGGCCCTTCGGACCACCAAGTCCACGCCGACCAGCGATTCCCATACATTAGCTCTAACATTAAGGACAATTTACATTCATTACCAAAGCCAATTAACCTACAAACCTGCATGTAATTGGAATGTGGGATGAAACGGGAGCACCCGGAGAAAACTCACACTGTCACGGGGAGAACGTACAGACTCCATACAGACAGCACCCGTAGTCAGGATTGAACCCAGGTCTCTGGCGCTGTGAGGCAGCAAGCCTATCGCTGCGCCACCGTGCCGCCCAAACTTAACAAAAGAAAATGTTTGAAGCGGATCTGACAATGTATGTCAATCGGGAAACAAAGTTTAATATTCTGGTCAGATACCCTGCATTAAACCAGGAAGAGAGAGATGCAATCCCTTCATTAATTCAATTACTTTTTTTATCATTATGCTTTTAATTAATTTCGCATAGCTCAACATAATTTTTTTTAATCTTGTTGCTAATTTTCTTTTAATTAGCTGAATTGATTCCGTTTTTAGTGTCTGTATCAAAGCTTCCACACTCTATTCAAAGAGCCTTTTATAACGGGTACTAGTCAACAGGGAAACGCAAAGTGCGTGAGTAACTCAACTCAACAAGCATCTCTGGGGAACATGGGTGGGTGACGTTTCGGGTCGGGGCCCTTCCTCAGACTCTTGCAAACAGGCCCTCGGTGCTTCCTGGTGAGGACCCTCAGGATTCACCAACCGATCCGCTCTCAGCCCTCAGTCCCCATTGCCTCATCTCCACCATGGGCCTCTAGGACCTTTCCACCTCCAACCCCAGCAGGAAGGTCTATAGGTTCTCCCTTGAACAGTGCTGCATTGACGACTGCATTGGGGCTGCCTCCTGCACCCGTGCAGAACTCGTGACGTCATTAACTTCACCGCTAACTTCCACCCTGCCCTCAAATCAATCTGCACTATCTCTGACACCTCGCTGCCCTTTCTTGATATCTCTGCCTGCATCACAGATGGACAGATAATCCACTGACATCTACTCAAAATCCAATCAAATCATATTTATCTGAAGAAAAATATTTATTTGGAGAAAGAGAATCTGGAAATATCTGGAGACCAAATAAATATCTGGTCTGAAGAAGGGTCTTGACCCTAAACGTCACCCACTCATTCTCTCCAGAGATGCTGCCTGTCCCGCTGAGTTACTCCAGCACTTTGTGTTTATCTGGACCACACTTCCTCCCACCCTTCCCCTTGTAAAGATGCTATCCCCTAGTCTTATCTGTCCATCTGTGATGCAGGCAGATATATCAAGGGGAGAGAGGTGTAACATCAGTCTGAAGAAGGGTCTCGACCTGAAACATCACCTACTCCTTTTCTCCATAGATGCTGCCTCACCCGCTGAGTTTCTCCAGCTTTTTTTGTCTACATCCCCAACTCTTAATTTCTTCCTTTCGGCTGCATCTGCTCGCAGGAAACCAGAGGCTTTCCATTCTAAGGCTTCCGAGATGTCATCGTTCTTTGATAAACGTAGATTCCCCCCCTCCCCACCCCCTGCTCTCATAGATGCATCCCTCACCTGTGTCATGCAGTTCTGCTCTCGCTACCCCCTTCCCCCAGATGGAACAAGGATGGAGTTCCCATGATCCTCACCTCGCACCCCACCAGTTTCCAAACCACACACATCATCCTCACCTCCAACGTGATCCCAGCACCATTCCCATTTACCAATCTCCAACCCTTTCTGCCTTCCACAGAGACAACACCCTCTACAACTCCTTGGTTCCATCCCTTCCCACCCAAATCACCCCCTCCCCAGGTACTTCCAATTGCAGGAGATATAACACTTGTCTCTAAATCTCCCCCCTCATCTGCATACAAGGACCCTAACAGTCTTTCTAGGCGAGACAGAGGTTCACATGCACCTGCTCTAACCGCATCTACAGCATCTGGTTTCCCCAGTGTGGCCTCCTGTACATCAGCGAGACTAAGTGTGGACTCTGTGACCATTTCACCAGACATTTGCACCAAGACATAAGGGATCTCCAGGTTGCTAACCATGTTAACTCCCCTTCCCGTTCCCATGTTGACTTCTGCTGGAGTTCTTTGAGGAAGTTAATAGCAGGACAGACAGAGGGGAGGCTGTAGATGTTGTTTACCAAGATTTTCAAAAAGCCTTCGATAAGGTGCCGCACGTCAGGTTGCTAGGGAAGATGAGAGCCCACGGTATTAAAGTGAAGATACTAGCATGGATAGCGGGTTCGCTGGATGGCAGAAAGAGTGGCAATAAAAGACGCTTTTTCAGGTTGGCTGCCAGTGACTAGTGGAGTTCCACAAGGGTCAGTGCTGGGGCCGCTTCTCTTCACGTTGCACATTAATGATATGGATAAGGGGATTGTAGGTTTGGTGGCCAAGTTTGCCGATGATGCTAAGATAGGTGGAGGGGCAAGCAGTGTAGAGGAAGCATGTACTCTGCAGAAGGACTTGGACAGGTTGGGAGAGTGGGCAGAGAAGTGGCAGATGAAATTCAGTATAACAAAATGCGGAGAAATGCATTTTTGGAATAAAAATAAAGGTGTAGATTATTTTCTAAATTGAGAGCGAATCCAGAAATTGGATGTGCAAAGGCACTTGGGAGTGCTGGTGCAGGACTACCAACAAGTTAATTTGAAAGTCGAATCAAGGAAGGCAAATTCAATGCTAGCTATGGTGGTGCAGCGGTAGAGCTGCTGCATCACAGCACCAGAGACCCGGGTTCGATCCTGACTACGGGTGCTGACTATACAGAGTTTAAAAGTTCTCCTCGTGGCCTGCATAGGTTTTCTTTGGGATCTCCGGTTTCCTCACACTTTCCAAAGATTGTAGGTTAATTGGCTTTGGTAAAATTGTAAATCGCCCCCAATGTGAAGGATAGTGTTCATGTTGTGTGGGGATTGCTGGTCGACACGGACTTGGTGGGCCGAAGGACCTGTTTCTGCGCTGTATACCTAAACTCCAGGAATTCCTTGCAATTAAATCATTAGAAAGGTGCACCTTCAAAAGAAGATGCAAGGAGAAAAGTATCAGCCCTGAGATGCCTCTGAAAAATAGCTTAGCGTTCAGATTACAATCTTTGTTTTCATTTCGATGAGCAAGATTGAAGAACTTACTGCCGCCGCCTAATGTCTTGTATTGCCATTAGTTATTTGCTCGTTCAGCATTTGTTAAATAAATTGACTTTAGGCAATGTCTGATGATATTGCAGTGTTCTACCAGATATTAGCTGTATGATTGAAAAACTGCAGAAGCAAAGGACATTTCAAACTAACTAAAGTCATTCACTTTGACCTAGCTCTATTTGTTATTCTGGGCATGTCATTAACGGGTTATCTGGATATTATGGCCAGTGAAGAAGTTGCTAAGGGCATTGGAGTTAAAACCTTTTTGCTTTTTCACTAATTTGTTCTTTGTACCTTTTCATATCTCTCATTTCCCTCTCCCACGACCGTCAGTCTGAAGAAGGGTCTCGACCCGAAACGTTACCTATTCCTCTCCTCCAGAGATGCCGCCTGTCCCGCTGAGTTACTCCAGCTTTTTGTGTCTATCTTCAGTGTAAACCAGCATCTGCAGTTACTTCCAACACCTACAGCTTTGTTAAAGCTTTGGATTAGTGTTAGTTATAGTTTTGTTTTTAGTTTAAGTTTAGTTTAATTTAAAGATACAGCATGGAAACAGGCCCTTTGACCCACCGAGTCCATGATGACCAGCGATCACCCCGCACACCAGTTCTATCCTACATGCAGGAACAATTTATAAAAGCCAATTAACCTACAAACCTGCACGTCCTTGGAATGTGGGAGGAAACCTGCAGAAAACCCACGTGGTCACGGGAGAACGTACATACTCTGTGCAGCCAGCACCCGTGGTCAGGATTGAACCTGGATATACCATTGCGCCACAGTGCCACCCTACGTTATTTTGAATATTCCCCAAATTGGATAAAGTTGACATTCCACTGAAGGCGCAAGAGGTTTGCAAATGCAACACTTCTCACTAATCATGTAGTTAGTACTGTGAAGAAAATAGACTTCATGACTGAAAAACAATTTCTTCGATTTGTTTCTCTCCCCAAGTCCCAAGCACATCCAAGTTAAAAATCCATTTACTTGAGCTCAATAACAGGAAATTACCTGGAATGCATCTCTGTTAGCATCAGAATCAAAATTAGGCTCCGAGGGATGAATAATAGATCAATGAATGTACATCTGAAATATTATTAATATCAACCCTAATACCACTAGTGGCTCTGTCTGACCATGAGATAAGATCTAGAGAAAATTAAAAAATGTTCATTGACATTGAATCTTCATTTCATGGATTGATCTTTAAACAGTTATCTCGTGTGGTGATCTTCCTTCCCCGCCGAATGGCAATAAGATCGGCACGTTGCAGACATATGGGGCCACAGCAATCTTCACATGTAACACTGGGTACACGCTGGCTGGATCTCACGTCCGAGAGTGTCAAGTGAATGGACTGTGGAGCGGAGTGGAAACCAGATGCCTGGGTACGTAACATGCACTCTTCAAAGACCTCCAATTAAAGCACATCAGCTCCAACTTGCAGCAATGGTCTCCAGCCAACATGATAAGTGCAACAGCAAATTTTGTTTGGATTCAGTTTTAGTTAAATTTTAGTAATACAGCACGAAAACTGGCCATTGGCCCATCAGCGTCACCCCATACACTTGCACTCTCCCACACACGAGGCACAATTCACCATTTTTAATTACCAAAGCCAAATAACTTACAAGTCTGCATACTTAACGAATGTGGGAGGAAACCGGAGCATACGGAGAAAACACACTTTTTATTTGTGTGATGCTTGAACTTTCATCATGCTTTTAATTTAGACTTTAGACTTCAGAGATACAGAAAGGAAACAGGCCCTGCGCCGACAAACGATCACGCTAACAATATCCTACACACTAGGGACAATTTACAATTTTACGCAAAGCCAAATTAACCAACAAACCTGCACGTCTTTGAAGTGTGGGAGGAAACCGGAGCACCTGGAGAAAACCCACACAGTCATAGGGAGAACGTACAAACTCCATACAGACAGCATTTGTAGTCAGGATCGAACCCGGGTCTCTGGCGCTGTGAAGCGGCAACTCTAGCGCTGCGCCACTGTGCCGTTGTGGCGTTGGGGAGAAGGCTGGGTCAACGATGACTACACCGACACACTCGTGTTTGGGTGAACGCTCATGAATTGGTTTATTTATAATGAAGGATGGTAGCGATGGGCGGTGGTGACAAAGAGGTACAGGTCCACAAAGGGGCGCAGTCCCTCATTGTCCGTGAGCGGGTGCTGGTGAGCTCAGGCTTGTTCCGGCAGCCCAGTCAAGAGTGTTTTATTGTCTTATGGCCCGAAATAGAACAATGTCATTCTTATTTGCAACAGCACAACAGAATATGTAAATATAGGAAATATAGGACTCTGTCAATGCCGTAATAAACACCAAAATAACATGTGTACACGTGTGTGTGTATATTTATATATACACAAACACAAACAAGCAATAATAGTGAAAAGACAAAAACAGTTGAGAGCTTATTGGGAAGTTGTGATGTTTAATAGCCTGATGGCTGTAGGGAAAAACCTGTTCCTGAACCTGGACGTTACAGTTGTCAGGCTCCTGTACCTTCTTCACGATGGCAGGAGTGAAATGCAAGTGTGGCCAAGGTGGGTGTGGGTCTCTGATGATGCTGGCTGCCTTTTTGAGGCAGCGACTCCTGGCGATCTCTCTGATGGTGGGGAGGTCAGAACCCGTGATGGACTGGGCAGTGTTCACCACTTTTTGCAGTCTTCTTTGCTCCTTGGCGTTCAAGTTGTCGAACCTGGTCATGATACAACCCATCAATATGCTCTCTACTGTGCACCTGTAGAAGGTCAAGACAGTATTCCTCTCCCTTCCACTTTCTCCGCCTTCCAGATTCTCTCATTCTCCCTTTCATCCCCTCCCTTTCATCCCCTCCCTTTCTCCCCCTCCCTTTTCCCCCTCTCTCCCCCTCTCTCTGTTTCTCTTTCCCTCTCTCTCTTTCTCTCTCTTCCCTCCCCCTCCCTTTCTCCCCCTCCCTTTCTCCCACCCTTTTCCCCCCTCTCCCCCCTCTCTCTGTTTCCCTTTCTCTCTCTCTCTCCCTTTCTCTCTCTCTCCCTTTCTCTCTCTCTCCCTTTTCTCTCTCTCCCTTTCTCCCCCTCCCTTTCTCCCCCTCCCGTTCTCCCCCTCCCTCCCCTTCCCTCCGTTTCCCTTTCTGTCTGTCTCCCTTTCTCTTCTCTCCCTCTGCCACTCTCCCCCTCTAGCACATCCCCTTTCGCTTTCCCCTCCCACCCGCTCTCGCCCCTGGTTTATAAGGACTGGGGCTGACGAGATGTAAACATGATGATCCAACAACAGCTAATTGGACTTCTTGATTAGTACGGGTGTCAGGGGTTATGGGGAGAAGGCAGGAGAATGGGGTTGAGAGGGGAAGATAGATCAGCCATGATTGAATTACTTGATGGGCCGAATGGCCAAATTCTGCTTCTATCACATGAACATGAACCTATGACACGACTGTGGCTCCTGGGGCTGTATTAATAATATAATATTATTATTACTTTAATTTGTTTGTTTTATTTTATTTTAAATTTAACCTTAATAATGTAATAATAAAATTATTAATAATTATATTATTATTATTTATATTATTTATTTATTTTGGTGCAGTTATATTTTAGTTTTAATTTTACTTTAAGAGTGATGTCAAATTATATTATTATTATTATTATTATTACCACCATATTATATTTTATTATTATTATAATAGATTTATAATTATAATCCAGTCTGAAGAGGGGTCCCAACCCAAAACGTCACCTATCCGTTTTCTCCAGTGATGCTGTCTGACCCGCTGAGTTACTCCAGCACTTTGTGTCTGTGAAGTCATAGAGTCTTACATCGTGGAAACAGGACCGTCGGCCCAACTTGTCCACACCGGTCAACATGCCCCATCTACGCTAGTCCCCACCTGCCTGCATTTGACCCCTATCCATCTAAACCTGTCCTATCCATGTACCTGTCTAATTGTATCGTAAACGTTGCAATAATCCCTGACTCAACAACCTCCTCTGGCAGCTCGTTTCATACACCCACCACCCTGTTCGTGAAAAAGTCCAGTAAAATCTGTCCCCTTTCAACTTAAACCTATGTCCGCTAGTTTCGTGGGACTCTGAGACTGTGCGTCTACCCACTCTATTCCTATCTTTGGTAAAAACCAGCTTAAAGTATCTGCAGTTAGTTTTCATTACGACAAATTAGGCTGTTTGGTTTTAAAACCGGATTGATATTCAACATGGAAGGGCAGCATGCAAGTATGTGTTTTGGTTGCAAGCATCCAAAGCAAAATGGATTTGTGTAGCTGAATGCCTTTCTTATCGGACACAGGTTCTCCTGATGGAACTAGCCAAACGTTAACGGGGATATTGTTAAATTTACATTACTCATAAAGGCAGCAAGGAAAGCTGACATAAAGGCTGCAATTGGTGCATTAAATATTGCCGTTGTCTGACTAGGATGTGGCTGAGGCACGGGGTGTTAGTTTATCATGGCAGAGCACAAGTAATTTTAAATAAAGCAAAATCCATGCTATGCCTGGTCTAACTTCATTACAATATTGCATGACTGGAATAGGGAATAAAATCCATTACTCGACAGACGTTATAGCTCGCTCTGTGTTGAGAGGCTTGGGCAGCACTGTTTTGGGCAGTATAGTGGCGCAGCAGTGGAGTTGCTGCCTCACAGTGGCAGATACCCAGCTTTAGGAGTTTGTACGTTCTCACTGACAGCGTGGGTTTTATCTGGGAGCTCCGGTTTTCTCCCACACTCCAAAGATGTACAGGTTTGTCGCTTAATTGGCTTTGTTAAAATTATAAATTGTCCCGAGTGTGTAGAATAGCGTTAGTGTGCGGGGATCACTGGTCGACGCGGTGGGCCAAAGGGCCTGTTTCCACACTGTACCTCTAAACTAAACTAAACTAAGCTTGGAGCGTTGGTTGCTGATCACCGATGCTGGAAGTACAGGTGAAGAGGTGCCTGAATTATCAGATCTCAGACCTGACTTCCCAGTACAGTGAGCATTTGTTTTTGTAGACCATTTTATAATGCATTTTGGTTACAGTGGATGGTACTACCAACCTTCACCATCAGGCTGGGCTGACACCGCCAGTCCCCGCCCGCACCACCACCCCGGCCACTTCCAGGCTGGATCTACCTCGCTACCGCCAGCCCACACAGCTTCCTGGGCTGTTTCCAGGATGCACCCTGCATCATCATCACCACCGCCGACCCTCACCCACTCTCTGGCTGCCCACGGGCCGCGTTCCTCACCTCTCCCCAGCTACCAGCAGGCCGGGGCCGTCAACTCACCCGGATTCCAGGCCCAGCTCCGGACCGAGAGTCTGAAGAAGGGTCTCGACCCGAAACGTCACTGTCCATGTCCTCCATAGATGCTGCCGGACCTGATTTACTCCAACACTTTGTGCCTTTTTGTGTAGTAACCAGCATCAGCATTTTTTTGTTTCTCTGACTTATACAATGATTATCCCTTACCGGTTATAGAGGCAATCGGCAATAACCGACCACACCCCCCACTATGGTTGTGTTATAATGGGGGTTAACTGCATTACTGTCAAGTAAAAATGTTTAATTGTCCCTATTGTTTAGGGTAGTGCTAGGGTACAGCTGGTCAGCGCGGACTCAGTAGTTATGGACAGAACGTTACGGCGTGTTGAAGCTCTTTGGGAATTAACTTGCATTTGATGCTATCTCAATAATTCCTACCTGAATTGAATTGAATACTTTATTGTCATATGTGATAAGTCACAGTGAAATTCTTTGCTTGCACGCCCACGGTATGCAAATAGTCGCCCATAAAGGCTGCTAACATAGAAACATAGAAACATAGAAATTAGGTGCAAAGGTCCCCCGAGCCTGCACCGCCAGATCATCGGCTCCCCGTACCTTTGTTCTTCCCCCGCTCACGTGGCGGTCCCCCTTAAGCGCCCTCTTCTTCCTCCTTCGTTCCTTCCCCAGGCAGCGGTGTCCTCACTTCCACGTGGTCCGTCCTCGTCCGTCGTTCGGCGCCATCATCGACGGCCGCGCCGGCCTCTCCTGTTATAGTTGCCGTGCTTTAACGGCTCTTCTATCTGCTTCCCTTTACTTTAGCTGGTCACTGCGGCTCGCCGGATGGCATTGTGAATGGCCACATCAGCGGGGATGGTTTCAGCTACCGCGACACGGTTGTCTATCAGTGCAACCCAGGTTTCCGCCTCGTTGGTTCCTCCGTGAGAATTTGCCAGCAGGACCATAAGTGGTCCGGGCAGCCAGCGGTCTGCGTACGTAAGTACCTTTCCTTTGGTGGGAAAGTTCACTTTTTGGATCACCAAAGTTTTGCTGCAGTTTTATTGTGGATGTTTTTATATACATTCACCTCCATGACCATTCTCCTGGATGAAATGTCCTTGCTCCTGGTGACGAGCCTAAAGCCAGATGGTTATGTTGGGAGTTTCAACTTTGACACAAAAGGTTTTAATTATAGTTATTAAGAATGCAAAATGTCTTATCCGAAGAAGGGTCTTGACCCAAAATGTCTCCTATACCTTTTCTTCAGAGCTGCTGTCTGGCCCGCTGAGTTACCCCAGCTTTTTGTGTCTGTGTTCCACTATTGCTTGCCAGCGTCCAATTTCACTGAACACAAATCTGTTTTCCTTTCAAAGATTAGATCCTTTCCTCATCATCAATGCAAGGCCATCACCACAAATTCTGACACTGTTGGCTGGTGAAAAGGAATTCAAGAGAAATTCAAGTCATAAAGTGATACAGCATGGAAACAGGCCATGAAATAGGCTTCAAACCAACAGCCCACACCGGCCAACATATCCCATCTATACTAGTCCCACCTGCCTGCATTTGGCCCATATCCCCCTAAACTTCTCCTATCCATGAACCTGTCCAAATGTTTTTTAAACATTGTGATAGTTCTTCCTCAAATTTCATTGTACCTTAATTGGTACATGTGACAATTAAATTGAATCTTGAATCTTGAATTATCTCCTCCAGCAGCTTCTTCCAAACACCCACCACCCTTTGAGTAAACAAAAACCCTGTTGCTCCTCAGGTTCCACCGTGCCGCACCCTTCTATAATCTCTGAAGATTTAGAAAGAGTGGAGCTAAATAAAGAGGGATGCTGGTAAATTGAAACAGCAGAGGAAGGGGAGGGTTCAGTTCAGTCATTTAATAATACTTTATTGTCACGTAGCTAGGTGCAATGAAATTCTTTGTTTTGCTTACCATACACAATGTGCACAATGAGTCGCCATGTTTCCGATGCCATTAAGTTACAAAAGTGCTAATTAGAGTCATGTTTGTCCCTGTTCGTTCTCGGAGGCTCACCCGCCGGCTCCCTCTTTGTTCTCGGAGACCCCCCTCCCCCGCCGTACAATGAGGGGAGGGTGGTGATGGTGTGAAGATGACAGGAATGATGGTGTAGGTTAAGGATGGGAAAGAGACAAGATGATAGGAGGCTGAGGAAGAAAGGTTTTGTTGGAAGAAAGGTGCACGTGTGTGTGTGCATGTATGTGTTTGATTGTGTGTGTGTGTATATATATATATATATATATATATATATATATATATATATATATATATATATATATATATATATGTGTGTGTGTGTTTGATTGTGTGTGTAGATAGATAGATAGATAGATAGATAGATAGATAGATAGATAGATAGATAGATAGATAGATAGATAGATATGATTATAGACAGAAAGATAGACAGGAAGAAAAATACATGCATACCACAGGTGATGCCTAACCTGTGTGTGTGTGTGCGCGTGTGCGTATGTCTTTGTGTCTGTGTCTGTCTGTATGTCTGTTTGTGGACCACAAGAGAGATAAAGGGACAGAGGTTGTGGCTTACTTGAAATCGAAGGATTCAATTTTCAAGACCTGTTTACGGTTGATGGTTTTGATCAGGTTATTTCTGTTCCTCTGTTAACACCGTCTACCCTGACTTTGTTTCAGCGATCACATGTGGGCATCCTGGCAATCCAGTTCCTGGCAGAACGAATGGCACTCAGTTCAATCTCAATGATGTTGTCAACTTCACCTGCAGTAAGGGGTATCTGCCCCAGGGAGCACTGCGGGCTCAGTGTCGAGCTAATGGCCAGTGGAGCAGCCCGGTCCCAACCTGTCAAGGTAAGAACAGCACCTGTACACTTCGCCTTATGTATTTTAACCTGGAGAGATAGTTCCATAATGTAGGGTTTGGATCATCTTGTTTTGAATGCTAAGTGCTGAATTTTTATGGTCCATAAGTCATAGGAGCAGAATTAGGTCATTCGGCCCATTGATTCTACTCCACCATTCAATCATGCCTGCTCTATCTTTTCCTCTCAACCCTATTCTCCAGCCTTCTTCCCATATCCCCTGACACCTTTGCTAATCAAGAATCTCCACCTTGAAAATATCCATTGACTTGGCTTCCACAGTCCTCTGTGACAATGAATCCCACAGATTCAACATCCTCTGACTAAAGAAATTCCTCCTCATCTCATTTCTAAAGGTGCATCCTTTTAGTCTGAGGCTGTGACCTCTGGTCCAAGACTCTCCCACGAGTGGAAACATCCTTTCCACATCCACTCTTTCCAGGCCTTTCACTATTTGGTAAGTTTCAATGAGGACCCATTCAATGAGGTCAATGCTATCCCCACAATAAAACCTCTCATTGTTGTTATTTTTTCCTCGTTCACTGTTTCATTTCATTTCGTACAACATGCATAAATGTACAACGTTTATAAGTTATTGGAGCAGAATTAGGCCATTCGGCCCATCAAGTCTACTCCGCCATTCAATCATGGCTGATCTATCTCTCTCTCTCAACCCCATCCTCCCGCCGTCTCCCCATAATTTCTGACACCCTTACAAATAAAGAATCTATCTATCTCTGCTTTAAAAATACCCATTGACTTGGCCTCCACAGCCGTCAGTGGCAATGAATTCCACAGATTGGACACCCTCTTACTAAAGAAATTCCTCGTCCTCTCCTTTCTAAAGGTACGTCCCTTTATTCTTCTCCCTCCTTCCCATTCCCGTTGGCTTAGATAGGAATTGTTGACCATACAAAAGTCCACGTCATCGGCAACATTTTGAATCAAAAGCATGTAAGGGGTAGGAGTGCCCGTGAAGTGGAGAGAAGGCTGCACTGGTTACAATCCATATGCAAGGACGTGCAGACATTGCCTCAGGTTCTCATAAAATGTCAGTTTGTGGTCGCAGTCCAGACCATCACACAAACCAACCTCCCTTCCATTGACCCCATCTACACTTCACACTGCCTCGGCAAGGCCACCAGCATAATCACGGACAGGACTCACCCCAGTCACTCCCTCTTCTCCCCTCTTCCTCCCCCCCTTCCACCAGGCAGAAGGTACAGAAGTGTGAAAACGCACAACTCCAGATTCACAAACAGTTTCTTTCCAGTCATCGGACAACTGAACCATCCTATCACCAATGAGAATATGGTCCTGAGCTACCATCTATCACTGGAGACCCTCAGACTACCTTTAATCAGACTCCACTGGACTTTATCTTGCACTGAGCATTATTCCCTTTATCATCATCTGCACACTGGGCGGCTCGATTGTAATCGTATATCATCTTTCTGCTGACTGGTTAGCACACAACAAAAAGCTTTTCTATACTCGCTATACTTGACAATAAACTAAACTAGACTAATCACGAATACCTTTGAGGCTTCAGGCATGCAAGAATGCAGGAATAGACAGAGAGGGTTCATTTTTTAAGTTTCTGTTAGACTCAGCTAAACGTCTTTGGCATAACTATTAAACGTGATTTATTTGTAAAGATTGCAGAGTGAAGGCTGTATTGACATTCACAAGGTTAAACTTTTACACATTTGAGGGTGAGATCATCGATTGACTTAAACCTGAAGTCGTTTCTGTCTACTTGCATAACTCTCTCTGCTAACAAGCCAGAGAATGTCTTATTGCATTCCAACACATTCAGCGTGACTACTTGCCACGATTAAATCTATAATAGGGTACCAGCCATGGCGCCGAAAAAACATGCTTTCGCTTTTACTGTAGACTTTAGAGATACAGCACCTTTTTTACCCCAAAACTAAACTATTCAGAATACTAACAAATGGATACAAAACAAAAATAGTGCAAAAACCCTTCGGACACTCTCAGCGGCTATACACCCATTCCTTCTATCCACAGATGCTGACCGTCCCGCTGAGTTACTCCAACATTTTGTGTCTATCTTTGATGTAAGCCATCACCTGCAGTTCTTTCCTACACATATATTAATTAGCGTAATATTTAGTCACAAGCCCATCATTATACCCGGCACCCTTGCCACTCATGTGGCCTGCTGGGGTGATATCTTTTCCCTTGTTTGAGGTGTGCTTCCACCAGACCTTGCCCCCCCCCCCCCCCAATGTGCAGCAATGGAAGGATTCTAGACTGTGGTCCTCCCCCACATGGCCTTGCCATTGGCCACACCAGCTTTCCGTGAATCCCTCAGCACGTACTCCAGTAGTCTGGCAACTGGCTGCTGGAAGGATAGCAACTCGGTGAAAGACGCCCTTTGGTCTGCCCGAACCTTGTTGATCTCTCAGCAGTGCAAGATGTCCATCAGGGAATGTTGCCGACTGGCCCATTCCTTAACGGTGCGCAATGGGAAACACACTGAGAGAACCCAAAGTGCTTTAAAGATTCGCAGCACACACAGAATTTTTATATTCCCACAAAACAATAGTTAAATTTAGATTTTACACCTTTCACCTTTTAAGAGACTCACCATTGATCAAAGTTTAACCTCCTGTTTCCTGGTACATGCGGAATTTACACCTGATATGTCCATTTTTTGCCTTTCCTAACATCCTTAATTGTTGGCCTCTTTTCCCATCATCCTTTCCCAGTAAATAAGCTCTTGGGTTCAACATATTACAAACTACTCATCTTTCTTCTAATGTTCTGAATTTCCTACATCATATTTATTCATTAGAAGGTTAAAGGAATTATAAAATAATTCCATATCTATAGTAGTGCAGGTGCACAGTTCCATGAAAGTGGCATCGCCTTGGCCTTCATCAGTCAAGAGTATTGAGTATAGAAGTTGGGATGTTATGTTACAGTTGGAAAAGATTGGTAAGGCATATTTGGAGCGTTGTGTTCAGTTTTGGTCACACTGTTATAGAAAAGATGTTTTTAAGTTGGACAAGGTGCAGAGAAGAATTAGGAAGATGTTGCGAGGACTCTAGGTGCTGAGCTATAGGGAGAGATTGTGCAGGCTAGGACTTTATACCTTGGAGTGCAGGAGGAGAAGGAGTATTCTTATAGAGGTATATAAGATCATGAGGGGAATAAATGCACAGAGTCTTTTATCCTGCGTAGGGGAATCTAGAACCAGAGGACATGGGTTTAAGGTCAGAGGGGATAATTTTAATAGGAGCCTAAGCGACAATTCTTTCACACAATGTGTAGTGGGATATGGAATGAGCTGCTGGAGGAGGTAGTTGAGGCAGGTATTATCATAACATTTAAGAAACATTTAGAAAGATACATGGATAGGATAAGTTTAGAGGCATATGTGCAAAATGCAGGCAGGTGGGACCAGTATAGATGAGTCATCTTGGGCGGCATGGCAGATTGGGCAAAATAGCCTGTTTCCATGCTATATGACTCTGACTCTCTGATACCTTACGTTTGAACACAAACAGTGCATTCAGAAAGTATTCAGACCCTTTCACTTTTTCCACATTTTGTTGCGTTACAGCCTTATTTTAAAATGGATTAAATTCTTTTTTTTTAATCATCAATCTACACACAATGCCCCAGAATGAAGAAGCAAAAACAGGTGGTTAGAAATGTTTGCAGTACTTAAAAATAAATAACTGAAATATCACATTTACATAAGTATTCAGACCCTTTGCTATGACACTCAAAATTAAGTTTAGGTTTACCCTGTTTCCATTGGTTATCCTTGAGATGTTTCTACAACTTGATTGGAGTCCACCAGTGGTAAATTAAATAGATTGGACATGATTTGGAAAGGCACACACCTGTCTATATAAGGTTCAATTCAATTCAATTCAATTCAATTCAATTCAATCTTTAATCGTCATTGTGCAGTGTACAGTACTGAGACAACAAAATGCAGTTAGCATCTCCCCAGAAGAGCGAACTTAGAATAATGAACGGTAAAATATATATATTTGAAATGTACAAACAGTATCAGTAGTGCAATTATACTGGGGGAAGGAGTGTTCGGGGGGGTGACTGGCAATCACCGAGGTGCAGAGTTAAGTATTGTAACAGCCGCAGGGAAGAAGCTGTTCCTGAACCTGCTGGTCCGGCAACGGAGGGACCTGTAGCGCCTCCCGGATGGGAGGAGGGTAAACAGTCTGTGGCTGGGGTGAGAGCAGTCCTTGATGATGCTGCGCACCCTTCGCAGACATCGCTTGCTATGGACAGACTCAATGGAGGGGAGTGAGGAACCGGTGATGTGTTGGGCTGTTTTCACCACCCTCTGCAGTGCTTTCCGGTCGGAGACAGAGCAGTTGCCATACCGTACTCTGATACAGTTGGTAAGGATGCTCTCGATGGTGCAGCGGTAGAAGTTCACCAGAATCTGAGGAGACAGATGGACCTTCTTTAGTCTCCTCAGGAAGAAGAAACACCGGTGGGCCTTCTTGACCAGTGTAGAGGTATTGTGCGACCAAGAGAGGTCATCAGGGATGTTGACCCCCAGAAACCTGAAACTGGAAACACGTTCCACCTCCGTCCCATTAATATGGATGGGGGTGTGCTTGCAGCCCCTAGACCTTCTGTAGTCCACAATGAGCTCCTTGGTCTTCTTGGAGTTAAGGGCCAGGTTGTTGTCAGAGTTGACAGTGCATGTCAGAGCAAAGGCCAAGCCATGATGACGAAGGAATTGTCCGTAGACCTCCGAGACAGGATTGTGTCGAGACACAAATCTGGGGAAGAGGGTGTAAACAATTTCTGCAGCATTGCAGGTCCCGATGAGCACAGTGGCCTCCGTCATTCTTAAACGGAAGAACTTTGGAACCACCAGGACTCTTCATAGAGCTGGCCGTCCGGCCAAACTGAGCAATCGGGGGAGAAGGGCCTTGGTCAGGGAGGTGACCAAGAACCCGATGGTCACTCTGACAGAGCTCCAGAGTTCCTCTTTGGAGATGGGAGAATCTTCCAGAAGGACAACTACATCTGCAGCACTCCACCAATCAGGCCTTTATGGGAGAGTGGCCAGACGGAAGCCACTCCTCAGTAAAAGGCATTGACAGCCCGCTTTGGAGTTTGCCAAAAGGCACATATAGGGCTCTCAGACCAGGAGGAACAAGATTCTCTGGTCTGATGAAACCAAGATTCTCTGGCCTGATGAAACTAAGATTCTCTGGTCTGATGAAACCAAGATTCTCTGGTCTGATGAACACTTTGGCCTGAATGCTAACCAGGCACCGCCAATACCATACCTATGGTGAAGCATGGTGGTGGCAGCTTCATGCTGTGGGGATGTTTTTCAGCGGCAGGAACTGGGAGACTAGTCAGGATCAAGGGAAAGATGAACAGAGCAAAGTACAGAGAGATCCCTGATGAAAACCTGCTCCAGAGTGTTTTGGACCTCAGACTGGGGCGGAGGTTCACCTTCCAACAGGACAACAACCCTAAGCACTCAGCCAAAACAACGCAGAAGTGGCTTCATGACAAGCAGAGCCCGGACTTGAACTCGATTGAACATCTCTGGAGGGACCTGAAAATAGCTGTGCATCAACACTCCCCATCCAACCTGACAGAGCTTGAGAGGATCTGCAGAGAAGAATGGGACAAATTACCCAAATAAAGGTGTGCCCAGCTTGTAGCGTCATACCCAAGAACACTTGAGGCTCTAGTCACTGCTTTGTTAAGTACTGAGTGATGGGTCTGAATACTTATGTGAATGTAATATTTCAGTTATTTATTTTTAATTACTTTGCAAAATGTTCTAAACACCTGTTTTCGCTTTTTTATTCTGAGGTATTGTGTGTAGATTGATGATATAAAAAAATAATTTAATCCATTTTAGAATAAGGCTGTAACGTAATAAAGTGTGGAAAACGTGAAGGGGTCTGAATACTTTCTGGATGCATTGTATCTGTAGCAGTCAATAACAAGTGAAGCATCCAAGATAGAGAAGCAGGACTGCTTAGTCTATAAAACCCATGACATCCAATTTGAACAATATGCTTTACCCACAATGCTTCGTATTATTTCTCATTAGGTTGATTCTTTCTGAACTTCCAAATTTAAATAATTCATTCTGTAAAGGTAATTATTTTGGCTTTTAATATATTGTAGACCAGGATGGCCAAACACACCAGGCACTAGTCACCAGTGACTAAATGGGAGCAGAGATATGATCAAATTAGATTCCTGTTGAGCAAGCATAATTGAGAAATAAGCAATTATTAGGCAGATAACTTGTACATATGCATGTGTTTAATAGGCAGCAAAGACAAAGGGTGGCACAGTAGCGCAGTGGTAGAGCTGCTGCCTTGCAACGGCAGATTTACAGGTTCCATCCTGACTATGGGTGCTGTTCGTATGGCATTTGTACATTCTCCCCGTGACTGCGTGGCTTTTCTCCGGGTGCTCCGGTTTCCTCCCACACTCCAAAGACGTACAGGTTTGTAGGTAAATTGGCTTCAGTAAAATTGTAAATTGTCCCTAGTGTTTGTGTGTGGGGTCACCGGTTGGTGTGGACTCGATGGGCAGAAGGGTCTGTGTCTACTCTGTATCTTAAAACTAAACCAAGCTAAACGTGGTGCACTGAAGGGCCTGTTTCTCCGCTGTATGGCTCTGTGACACTTTTTTTCATTTATAAGGACCAAGCAAGGTTAACTAGTATCAGTGATTTTTGACCATTTGAGTGTAATGCCTCATTGTTTACTGAAGAATGTAGTAGATCTTTGTGGGATAAATATACACCAAGTGAAAAATGTGTGAGCCTGTATAAAACATTTTTAATGTAAGTTGTAAGTTATTTCACGTCTGAAACAACACCATTGATACAGCGCTCAACTATGGGAGATATTGTTACCAAACATCAAGGAAATAGAAAACTTAAAACAAAACTGGAAATTTGAGTGAGTCATCAAGTCATACAGCGCAGAAACAGGTCCATCAGCCCAACTTGCCCATGCTGACCTGCATGTCCCATCTACACTCATCCCGTCTGCTTGTGTTTGGCCGATATCCCTCTAAACTGTCCTATCCATGTACATGTAAACTGTCCTATCCACGTACATGTAAACTGTCCTATCTATGTCCGAATGTTTTTTAAATGTTGTGATGATACCAGCCTCTACTATCTCCTTCGGCAGCTCGTTCCATACACCCACCATCCTTTGTGTAAAAAAGCCCTTCAGGCTCATTTTAAGTCAGCCAATATGTACAGCAAAAGAAGAAGCAAGTATTTATATTTCACGTCAATGATTTTGCATTGGAATATTGGACCAGGAAATGTAAGCACTGTCGTAACGTCTGAGCAGGTACTAGCAAACGTTTAAGAATCATGTAGACAGGTACAGGGATAGGATAGGTTTAGAGGGATATGGGCTTAATGCAGGCAGGTAGGACTAGTGTAGATGGGACATGTTGGTCGGTTTGGGCCAAGGGGCCTGTTTCTACGCTGTATGACTCCATGACTCCTATGACTATAAAGCAGCACAGATAAAGAAACCTATTGAATTCCCCCGAGGATGTATGAAGATCTGAAACACTTAGTAATACATAGACAGGCAGAATCCAATGAAAAAGGGATTGAAACGTGGATAGGTGGAAGGCATACTATATGCAACACTGCTCATGAGAAAGGAGCACATAATTAACATTTTAAAAAATCCAACTGGTTGAAGTACATTTCCTTGGCAGTGATGTGAGATTGGCAAGATTGGATGGGCCATCTGTTCCCCTTTTTGTTGATTATCCTTTAAGTTGAAGTTACTGGGAAGGGAAATCACAGCAGTCCATTGACAGGCTTGGCCGTCTGTTCTATTCCTTTCATCAGAAATCAAAAGTATCGGCTTTTGAAAACACTATTACAAAGCAGGATGGTGCATATGTTGTGGCCTGCTGTTTGTTAAGGTCAAAAGTGATAATTACCTCTAAAGTGTTGTCAGAATATTTTAAATGCAAATAAATTCACACTTTGGGGGAAAGTCAAATCAAGAGAAAGATCTCATTCTACTTAAACTGAAGGATTAAACTTGGGCAAACGGGGCTACTTTAGGTGACGCATCTTGTTGGTATAGATGTCTTGACAATCCTGACCTTGGGTGTAGTCTGTGAGGAGTTTGTATGTTCTCCCTGTGACTGCATTGGTTTTCTTCAGGTGATCCAGTTTCCTCCCACATTCCAAAGATGTGTAGGTTTGTAGGTGAATTGGTTTCTGTAAATGGTCCCAAGTGTGTAGGGTAGAATCCGTGTACAAGTGGTCGCTGGTCTGTGCATACTTGGTGGGTCGAAGGGCCTCTTTCCATGATGTATCTCTAAACTAAACTAGAGACACAGGTTATTTACACATAGCAGTTTCAAGTTGTGTAAACATCAACACTCTAAAACATCCAGAATCCAAGTAGGCCTTTTTTAAGTCAACAGGCAAGTCCTGGGGAAATGAATTATGTGAATAATGTGTTTATATTCACTGATACAGCACGGAAACAGACATAGAAACATAGACAATAGGTGCAGGAGTAGGCCATTCAGCCCTTCGAGCCAGCACCGCCATTCAATGTGATAATGGCTGATCATCCACAATCAGTACCCCGTTCTTGCTTTTTCCCCATATCACTTGATTCCGTTAGCCCTTAGAGCTAAATCTAACTCTCTCTTGAAAACATCCAGTAAATTGGCCTCCTGTGGCAGAGAATTCCACAGATTCACAACTTTCTGGGTGAAAAGGTTTTTCATCATCTCAGTCCTAAATGGCCTACCCCTTATTCTTAAACTTTGACCCCTGGTTCTGGACTTTCCCCAACATCAAGAACATGTTTCCTGCATCTATCCTGTCCAATCCCTTAAGAATTGTATATGTTTCTATAAGCCATCCTTTCATCCTTCTAAATTCCAGTGAATACAAGCCCCGTCGACCCATCCTTTCATCTTATATCAGTCCCGCCATCCCGGGAATTAACCTGGTGAATTTACGCTGCACTCCCTCAATAGCACAAATGTCCTTCCTCAAGTTAGGAGATCAAAACTGCACACATTAGTCCAGGTGTGGTCTCACCAGGGCCCTATACAACTGCAGTAGGAACTCCTTGCTCTTAAACTCAAATACTCTCGCAACCCACTGAGTCCGTGCCGATCTGCGATCGCCCCATACATTAGCATTACACTACTGTATTCCTTTGCCACTGTAATCGTGTTTGCTCTGCTACAAAGGGTAAAGTTGCATATATATAGGTGTTGTATAAGATAGAACTTCACAGTCCAACGCACTTTCAAAATGGTGAACTCGGAGAGCATTGATTTAAACATCTTACGCGTGAAAGTTCTTAGCTGTGATGCAAACATTGAAATTAATTAAGGGTTTGACAGGTAAACTTGATTATCTTTTCTGCTTCGGCAAATAGGCAAGCCATGCATGAGATCGTAAAATATAAAAAGTAACATTGTTATCAACCAGATAAATAAACTCATTAAATATTTCATCTGTTCTGCTTTACTGAGAAGGAATCAAAAATGTTTTTGCGATATCGGTGGATATAGAATTGCTTATATATTTCAATCATGTTCATTCCATTCTGCATCAATCATTTCCATTCTACATTTCCTTGATGATCGTCCCCGTTGATCTGTATTTTCACACCTTAACCTTCCATATCTCTAGATTCCCTCTCCCCTGACTCTCAGTCTGAAGAAGGGTGTCGATCCGAAACGTCAACCATTCTTTCTCTCCAGAGATGCTGACTGCCCTGCTGAGTTTAATTTAGTTTATAGAGATACAGTGCGGAAACTGGCCCTTCAGCCCACTGAGTCTGCACTGACCAGCGATCCCTGCACACTAACACTATCCTACACACACTAGGGACAATTTATATTTACACAAAGCCAATTAACCTACAAACCTCTACGTCTTTGAAGTGTGGGTGGAAACTGAAGATCTCGGAGAAAACCCATGCAGTCACGGGGACAATGTACAGACTTTCTATAGACAACACCCACAGTCGGGATCGAACCCGGGTCTCTGGAACTGAAAGCACTGTAAGGCAGTAGCTCTACCACTGTGCCACTCGAGTTACTCCAGCATTTGTGTCTATCTTCGGTGTAAACCAGCATCTGTAGTTCCTTCCTACACGTAATTAATTGGGCCAACAGAAATATGGAATACAATGGAAAAAATAATACAATAATTCCTCTTCCCTCTTCTCCATCTAACACTAAAAGTGTATGGTTTATTTTCAATATCAATGTGCAATCATTATGTATGCGTTCGTAAACAATGGTGAAAATCAAATAACTGCACAATTTTAAAGAAGGGAAATGAGATGAACCAAGGTCAAAGGGGCCATAAATAGTCGTCAAGAGTGTTTTATTGTCATATGTCCCAGACAGAACAATGAAATTCTTACTTCCATCAGCACAACAGAATATGTAAACATAGTACTCGGTAAACAATATAATAAATGAGAAAAACAAATTATATATATAAACTAGACTAAGTGCGGACCCATTGGGCCCCGTCCCCCAACACAATATTCCACCACTGACCCATAGCCCCCAACTGTGCAGGCACTGCTGACGGGCTCCCATTGTGACACTAGGGATCCCCATTGTGACACGAGTCACAACAACCCTCCCCCAACTGCGCCTCGCCATCCCTCTTCCTACCCCTATCCTCCTCCATTCCCCCTCATCCCCCAGCATTCCATCCCCTCCTCATCACCCTCCCTCTTCTTTCCCCTCTCCTCCTTCCCTTCCCCTCTCCCTCCCCTCTCCCTCACTCTTCTTTCTCTCCCTCTCCTTTCCCCTACACTCTGTCAATCCCACCGTCCCTCCATAACACCTCTCTCCTCCCTACCCCCTCCTCTCTCTCTCTATCTCCCTGCTTCCCCACTCCTCACCTCCCCTATCCCACTCACCCACTTTCCCTCCTCCTCACTTCCCCCACTGCCCTCCTCTTCGTATCCCACACTCACTACCTCCCCCCATCCTCTCCCTCTATCCCCCCACTCTCCCTCCTCGTCTCCCCCAATTTACCCTACCACTCCCACCCTACCCCCCTCCTCTCCCTCTAACCCCCTGCTCCCCCACTCCTCACCTGCCCCCCTATCCCGCCCCCCCATCCCGCCCCCCCACAATGAAAATCACGATTTTTCTTTAAAATAACCTGAACACAATGTTAGCTGTTAATGAAAACTGATGAATTTGATTAAAACTGAGTTTTTTTGAAAATCGTAAATCATGTAAATGTGATTTGGGATCCCATTGCAACATCATTGTAACATGGCTGAAAGACAGGGCAAGTCGAAAAGTGGTTTGAAAAGTGTTTTTTGTAAAGTTTAAAATGTCAATAACTTGTAAAATATAACATAAATCCGAATGAAACTTGTTTAATTTACACCCCAGGACAATGGTGAGTAAGGTAGGCCAAAAATTGGAATGCTATCATGTACTATTATGGCAGGGTTTTGGGATATCACATCAATGCATGCACGCACGCATACAAACAAACAAGATGAGAGGTTTAGTAATATATATAGATAATATGTTAATACACACACACACACACACACACATATATATGCATACAGTATGTGTGTAAACATATAAATACACACCCGAGGGAGGGAATATCTTCATCAGGTTGAGTACATGGGGACTGCAGATGTGTTATTGTCCAGTTAAGACAACAGCCCAAGATGAATACATACTGAAGATATTGAACTGCTTGGATTAGAGTCAAGCAGAGATTGCTCCAACATTACTGTTGTGATCTGTGTCGGAATTACTCACACCTCTGCATGAAAGAAATAGACTCTGTGGGTGATTTACAACAGTTGCAGAACAGGCTGGAATAGTAATTAACTCATTGGAGATGGGTTACATCGGCGTAACCTGTTTCCAATGAAGGCTTGGTTCCATTTGGACAGAAAAGGTGACATGTTTAAATTCTACAGAAATGCTGGCAGTGTGATGCAGTAGCACAGTGGCAGAGTTTCTGCCTCTACTGTAAATTGTCCCGTGGGTGTAGGATAGAACGATTGCACGGGGTGTACTTTGTGGGCCGAAGGGCCTGTTTCCACGCTGTATCTCTAAAGTGTAAAGTCTAAATTGCGAAGTATAAGTCATTGGCTCTTAGGCAGAGGAACGCCAGAATCGAACATGGCCCATGTTGCAGAGGAGCCAGTGTATTTTTGGTGATGTCCTTTGGTTCTGACGGTTCATCGTTTAATGAGATCTGACTGTTGCTCTGTTGACTTTCAGCAATGAACTGTAGCGATCCTGGATTTGTGGAGAATGCTGTTCGGATGGGGCAGGAAGTCGGCCTGCAAAGCTTCAGATTTGGAAGCAGCGTGATATACCAGTGCAAATGGAGTTTCTACCTTCTCGGCACAGCCGTACTTACCTGCCAAGTGAACGCCTTGTGGGACCGTGCTCGCCCAAACTGCTTAGGTAAGTAGCATCCACCTTTAGGAATTGTCACCTTTCTCCGGTTACATTCGGAATTACATTTGGTTTAGTTTAGAGTTTAGAAATACAGCACAGAAACTGTCCCTTCTGCCCACCGGGTCCGCACCAACCAGTGATCACCCTGTACACTAGCACTATCCTACACACTAGGGACAATTGACAATCTTTACTGAAGCTACAAACCTGTGCGTCTTTGGAGTGTGGGAGGAAACCGGAGCACCTGGAGAAAGCCCACGCGGTCACGGGGGGATTGTAGAATCCCAGTGCAGGCAGCACCCGTAGTCAGGATCAAACCCGGGTCCCTGGTGCTGTAAAGCCCCTGTCCCACTTTCATGACCTAATTCACGACCTCTGACGACCTTAAATGACCTAAAAGAAAATTAAGGTCGCAGTAACCTACGACCTCCTGCGACGTTCCATGACTACGTTGAATATCTCCCATGACTATGAAGAAGACCGCCTTCGACCTCCTTTGGTCTCCTTCGACTATGTTGAAGATTGATTTCAACCATGTACGTTTTACTGCTGTTTGCAGTAGCCCTTTTGCTTCAGCAGCCTTTAAAAAAAGGCAGAGGGTGAAGAGCAAGGGTGAAGAGGAAGCACAAAAAAAGGTCTCAATGGGCGAATGGAGATGATGTGATGGACTGTCCCAGTACACCAGATGACTGGAAGAGAGTGGCGCTGGGCTTTGACAATAGATGGAACTTTAAGCACACATGTGGGGCAGTGGATGGCAAACATGCCATTCTTCTCCCTGTCCCCCTCATTTTCCTTTTCGTGCAGGATGGCATTCTGCTGGAACCATTCCTCAAGGTCCCCCTCCTGCTGCCTGATGTAGGGCATATCCCTCCTCCAGCCCTCCCTCACTAACAATGGGGCATCTGCTTCTGATAAAGGAGAAATGGCTGCTTTGCTGCCTTCAAATGAGGCAGTGAAGGATGGGGTGGTGGTGGGGACATATATACTACCACCCTGTTCTCCTCCTCCAGGGGTCTCTCATGCAGGGCTACCTCCTCCTGCACTATCACCTCCTGCAGCATCATCTCCTGCCACTCGTCCTCTTGGGTGGGCAATACCTGCATGACCGGTTTTTTTTAGGGTTGTGCACCCCCCCCCCCCCCCCCCACCCATACCCTGCTGCCTTTTTGGTGCCATCTCTAAAACATGTCTTCTCCCCAAAAACCTCTCCAGCTATGAACATGCCTTGAAGTGACAGAGGTGACATTCTGCTGTTTAAATAACCTTTTTTTTCTACTGACCTTTATTTCACCCCGGATCTATTACTTTCGACTGCCTCCGACCACCTACAACTACCTATGACCTACCTACGACTAACATCACGACCTACCTACAACCTACCTATGAGTAAAGAGTATCGATTTTTTCCATGCCGACCTTTTTTTACTCGTGGACATTTTTTATCAGGCTAGCAAAAACGCCGCGACCTACTTGATGCCACGAGTACCTACGACTAGCATCACGACCTGCTACGACGTACCTACGACCTCGTGGTGACCATGCTGCGAGCATGATTCAAGGGCAAACTCGGCAGAGGTTGTGAATTAGGTCGTGAACAGGGGCTTAAAGGCAGCAACTCTACCGCTGTGCCACCATATATGGTTTTTGATATACAAAAGGCCACAAAGTTCAGCATTTGGTAATCTGGCGGTGAGCTTGGGTGGAGAAACAAGGAACTGCAGGTACTGGTTAATACACAAAAGGACACACACAGAGTGCTGCAGTATCTCAGTGGGTCAGGCAGCAGCTCTGCAGATAATGGATAGGTGACGTTTTGTGTTGAGACGACTTCTTCAGACTGAAATGTCTCGACCTGAAACGTCACCTATCCATGTTCTCCAGAGATGCTGCCTGACCCGCTGAGCCACTCCAGCACTCTGTGTGTGTCCTTTTGTGTATTAATCAGCATCTGCAGTTCCTTGTTTCTGCACACAAGTTCACCACCAGATTACCAACTACAAAAATGGCTAAATCTTACATCCCAAACAGTCCGCTCTTTCTACAAGTGTGTTGGTTGAGTTGTTGAGGCTTTTTATATTTGGAAGACACACATCAGAGAGAAAGGCACTGAATTGAATGAATACTTTATTCTATCGTCACATGTGACAAGTCACAGTGAAATTCCTTGCTTGTGCACCCAAGGTATGCAATAGTCACCACATAAAGGGTGCCGACAAAGTTACAAAGTAATTGCTGAAGGGAGAAGCGAGGCCAAACTTAAATCAAAGTAAGAAAGGAAAAAAGCTGAGGGAGGAAACCCGCTGAAAGGGGTGGGGCGAGGTTTCAAAGGTCTTTTATTGTCATGTGTACCAATAAAGGTACAGTGAAATTTGAATTACCATACTGCCATGCTAAAAAAAACAAGGCACGCAACTACATAAAAGTTTACATAAACATCCACCACAGCGGATTCCCCACGTTCCTCACTGTGATGGAAGGCAATGAAGTCCAATCTTCTTCCTCTTTATTCTCCCGCGCCCGGGGCAGTCGAACCTCCGCAGTCGGGGTGATCGAAGCTCCCGCGTCGGGGCGGTCGAAGCTCCCGTGGCTTGGAGTTCCCAAAGTTGGCCTCTGACCAGAGATCACGAGCTCCACGATGTTAAAGTCCACAGGCTCCCGCGGTGGAGCTCTCGGAGTCGGTCTCCAGCAAAGGCTGCAACTTCACAATGTTAGGCAGCAATGCGGACGGAGATGTGATACGGAAACAAATCGCATCGCCGTTGAGGTAAGAGATTAGAAAAGGTTTCCCACACTTGAGAACCCCTTCTATAAAACAACAAAAGAAGGAAGGGACAGACAGACTGTTGGCGGGGTAGCCTTTCCTGGCGCCGCCCCGTGGAATCACTTTGGCTTACATTGTGCAGCTGCAGTAATACAGGGTATAGTCTCCCATTCGATCATTTCCACGCAGTAGCCAGATGATATCTTAAGTAGCTATAGCAACCCAAACCTTTTTTTGTATTACAATTTTCTTTACAATTGGTGAAAATTGAATTTTCCAACTGATTTGTAGGCTGGTGTGGAAGAAAGGACTTTGAAATCACCCGTGAAACATCTCCCTTACATTGGAGTCTTGTTTTACCTCATGCTAGTGGGGTGAGACGGATAATTATTCTGCAGAGGTTTCACCTCCTACCAACCTTGTGAATTATTGATTTGAGTATCCATGAGAAATGGAAACCTGCATTATCTCAAACCTGCTTCCAGTCTGAAGAAGGGTTTCAGCCAAATTCCTTCGCTCCATAGATGCTGCCTCACCCGCTGAGTTTCTCCAGCATTTTTGTCTACCTGCTTACACCTCATTTCTTTGTGGTATAAGTTCATAAGTGATAGGAGCAGAATTAGGACATTTGACCCATCAAGTCTACTCCGCCATTCAATCATGGCTGATCTATGTCAAGTCAGCTGAACAAGCCTTTGCATTTTAGTTTAGATTTGTTTATTATGGTCACGTTTAGTTTAGTTTAGTTTAGTTTAGAGATACAGTGTGGAGCCCTAGAGCCCGCCTAGTCTGCACCGGTCAACAATCACTCCCTACACTAGTTCTATTCTACAAACTCGGGACAATTTACAGAAGCCAATTAACCTACAAACCCGCACGTCTTTGGCATGGGGAAGAAAACTGGAGCATCCAGAAGAAGCCCCTGTGGTCACAGGAGAAAGTACAAACACTGCACGGACATCACCCGTTATCAGGATCGAACCCGGGTCTCTGGCGCTTTAAGGCAGCAACTCGACTGCTGCGCCACTGTGCCGCCCTAAATAATTATGAGTATTCTTTGAATTGGATAAAGTTGACATTCCACTGAAGGAGAGGTGCAAGAGGTTTGACAATATAATACTTCTCACTAATTATGTGGTTAGTACTGTGAAGGAAATAGACTTCATGACTGAAAAACGACTTTTTCAATTGGTTTCTTTCACCAAGACACAAACACATCCATCTGCCACTGTGCCATTCTGCCACCCCCACGAGATTAAAAAAAACCCACTACCAACACTAGTACCAATACCAATACTTGGGCAGCATGGTGGTGCACCAATAGAGTTGCTGCCTTACAGCACCAGAGACCCAGGTTCGATCCTGATTACGGCTGCTGTCTATACGGAGTTTGTACGTTCTCCCTGTGACCGCGTGAGATTTCCCCGGGAGCTCCGGTTTCCTCCCACACTACAAGTACTTGCGGGTGTGTAGGTTACTTGGCTTTGGTAAAATTGTAAATTGTCCCAAGTGTGTGTGGAATAGTGCAAGTGTGCGGAGATCACTGGTCGGTGCGGACTCAGTGTGTCGAAGGGCCTGTTTCCACTCTGTATCTCTTAACTAATATTAAACCTGGATGCAGAAGTAAAATTGGAAAAGGTCTGACAGGGCAGTTGTTGCCTGTGGATCCTGATTGCAGGTAAATAAGATGCCGGGGAAAAAAAAAACATATTTCAGTACGATAAGGTAATGTGGAACATGCTGCAAACTATCCCAAGTTCCTTTGTGTTAGTTACGCAACTACAGCTTTTGCGATTTAAAGAGAGCTGAAAACCTAATCATAATATTAAAATACAGCATAGCACGCCACCAGTTAAATGATCTGGCTTTCAGCCAAAGGGTAAATATAATTGTTCTCTTGCCTTTTCAACTTGCAAAGCATAATAGGAACTTTGCACCATTTATACATTATGCCAGTGATAAAGTTCAAATTCTCATATACATATTGCAGAGTCTAGAACCGTTAATTGGTGCGGATTGATATGGAATCAGAGAAACAGGGTTGTTTTCACAATAATAACCATTTAAAATGTCCCAGTAAAATCATAGTCATACAGTATGAAAACAGACCCTTCGGCTCAACACCCACGACTAACATGTCCCATCTACACGTCCCACCTGCCTGCTTTTGGCTTGTATCCCTCTAAACCTGTCCTATCCATATGCCTGCCTAAATGTTTCATTGATGTTTCTTATGCACTGTCCCATTGGGGCAACACAGTGGCGCAGTGATAGAGTTGCTGCCTCAGCACCAGTGACTCGGGTACGCTCCTGAATACGGATGCTGTCTGTATGGAGTTTGTACATTCTCCTTTGACCATGTGGGTTTTCTCCAGATGCCCCCATTTCCTCCCAGACTGCAAAAACGTATAGCTTAATAGGATAATTGACCGGTAAAAATCGTAAATTATCACTCGTGTGTAGGATAGTGTTAGTGTGCGGGGATCCCTGGTCACGTGGACTCGATGGACCGAAGGGCCTGTTTCCGCACTGTACCTCTGAATTAAATTTAAAAAACTAAACTGAAACATTGTGAGAGCAACATTTCTCATAGTACTGATAGTACTCAAAAAGTCCATGATAATGCCGCAAGTGTTAGCCGTTGGAACATTATGGTCAAAATTGCTCATCCTTTTAACAGTTACAAGGACCCCTCAGGTTGGCCTCTTGCACTTTTTGGGTTTAATTAATTTCAAGTTGGGTCAGTGACATGCATATGATACAGTCCCCAACCAGACTTGCCTACCCGCACTCTCCAGAAAATATTAAACAGCAGACCGTACCAATGGTTTATCCAACTTGAGTATCATATTAGACAAAAATGCTGGAGAAACTCAGCGGGTGATGCAGCATCTATGGAGCGAAGAAAATATTTTCTTCGCTCCATAGATGCTGCCTCACCCGCTGAGTTTCTCCAGCATTTTTGTCTACCTTCGATTTTCCTGCATCTGCAGTTCCTTCTTAAACGAGTATCATATTAAGTAACTGGATTTTAAAAATATGCTCTTCTCATTTCATCAATCTTAGACTTGGGGAAACTGAACCACACAGACCTCAAAAGAGTTTCCCTTAGGGGGCGGCACAGTGACACAGCGTTAGAGTTGCTGATTTCAGTGCCAGAGATCTTGGTTTGATCCTGACTATGGGTTTGATGCTGTCTGAACGGAGTTTGTACGTTCTCCCTATAACTGCGTGGGTTTTCTCTGAGTGCTCCGGTTTCCACACTCCAATGGTTTATAGGTTACTTGGTTTTGATAAAATTGTAAATTGTTCCTAGTGTGTGTAGAATAATGCCAGTGTACGGGGATCGCTGGTTGGAGCAGACTCGGTGGGCCAAAGGCCCCGTTCCCATGCTGCATCTCTAAAGTGTAACGGTAGAAATATTTTTAGCAACCTTGATTATGCAAACTCTAGAACATAACTTGCACTCTGCTGTATATTTGACCATGTAATTTTGCATTTTGGAGAGAGAGTGGAGATAATGATTGATCATTATTCATTGCTTCTTTCTTTCTCCTTCATTTTGTTTTTGAAGCAACAAACCTCACCCATGATCACCAATGTGTTGATTTCAGCCACGCACTTAATAACTCGCCTCAGTTAGAACATTTAATAACAGCTTTTTCTTGATGAGGCATCATCATGAATTATGATCAAATCCATGTGGTTTAAGGAAGAGGCTACTGTAGTTTATTCTCCTGGTGGGAAACTGATAACAGCATTAGTAATGTGCGGGAGAGAACTGCAGATGCTGGTTTACACCGAAGATAGACACAAAGGGCTGAAGTAACTCAGCGGGTCAGACAGCATCTCTGGAGAAAAGGAATAGGTGATGTTTCAGGTCGAGGCTCTTCTTCAGACTGAAAGTCAGGGGAAAGGGAAAATAGAGATATAGACGGTGACGTAGAGAGATATAGAACAAATGAATGCAGGATATGCAAAAAAGTAACGATGATAAAGGAAACAGGTCATTGTTAGCTGTGTGCTAGGTGAAAACAAGTTACAGACAATGAGACTCAACCAGATGACTTTAAACCTGGTACGACTTGGGTGGGGGAGGGATGGAGAGAGAGGGGATGCAAGAGTTATTTGAAGTTAGAAAAATCAATATTCATACCACTGTAACCGCTCCTGAGCAGTTGTCAAATCCATAGACCCCCGAGGTTGCGTTAATGTGCGGACAGAGTGTAGGAGGCTCCAGTGCACCCAGAATGTCTACTCTATCATTCAATCATGGCTGATCTATCCATTGAACCAGTGAGGGAGTTCCAAGATTTTTACAAGTGACTGAATATTAATTGTTAAATTGCGCACTATCAATCTCGTAAATGACCTTTTATAAAGCCTGATTTTGTAATGATGCGAAGGAAATGTTTCTTGTTTTTTCCAACATTGCACCTGAGCTGATAAAAAATAGTAATAAATCACCGACTTCTTCAAATGTGCCATTTGTTGGCATATCATCCATTCATTTAAACGGTGAGTTTCAGATATTGCTAAAATAGTGCAGTCATCAAGCATTGGAAAATGCCGATTAATTGCATTTTATTCAAATGGAAATTAATAAATTGTTGTGCACTAATGTTTTAAAGCAATTTTGCTCATTTTTAATGTTATGAAATATTACAAAACCTTTGACTGAGATGTTACTAAACCAGTTGAATCAAACTCCTGTCTTGTGGTATTGTTAAACTGCTTGAATTTACAAAAAAATATATATTATATTTAATAAGTAAATAAATTCGCTCCTGAATTGATATATTCTGAAGATAGACACAAAAAGCAGAAGTAACTCAGCGGGACAGGCAGCATCTCTGGAGAGAAGAAATGGGTGGCGTTTCGGGTCAAGTCCCTGGTTGATTTCCATCTTGCATAGTTGATCAATCAACATTGAGATTTATTTTATAAATTATCCCTCTTTTATATTTTCAAAATATTTTTAAATCATGCTCTTGCACTTTAATATCGTTTCTCCCTACCCTTTGCCACCTGGATGGGAGCCTACACAAGAGCCTCAATGTTTCAATGGTTCTTTATTAACCCAAGTACATACTGTACGTAAAGTACTGAAAGCTCAGTGCCACACCTAAACACAATCCCTGATAGTACAATGCATAGGGAAATTGTCCACTATTGCAAGAGTCGCCAGGTTTTGGCACTATTTTTAGTCCAGTCCGGTCCTTGCGCTTGGTGTCCTGGAGCAGTGCCCGATCCAGGCAAGCCCCAGGCTGCTGCAAAGCCTCCAGCCGACGCCTCAGTCCGGATCGGCCACCTTCAGCCTTTGTGCCCCGGGGGCGCCTCCCTCAGCCGACCTTGACGGCATGGACGGTGAGATCCCGGTTCACTCTCTCACCGGCCCTTGCTCTTGTGTCCACCGTCGCCGGCTCTCCTCTCAGGTTCTCTGGTCCTTGGGGGACTAACAGCGGCCAGGCTCGGCGGCTCCCTCTAGGCCACGGCTCACCGGTCCTGACTTCTGGCCATATGGCCTTGGACATAGACCCAGCCTGGGTTTCTGATAACATTGTTCTTAAACTTTTCAACGTTGAGTTTATCGATAGCTACACAAGATATATATTATTTAAATTTCTTCTGGTTCTATTGCATCGTAGCATTACTCTCTCGGATTCAGGATTCATTTTTTGCTCATAATTTCTGCGCATTCATGTTGCTCAGGGCCTGAGCTACAGGGAGAGGTTGACCAGGCCTCAAGGGCTGAACTTTATTCCTTGGGGCATAGGAGGATGAGGGGTGATCTTGTAGAAGTGTACAAAATCGTGAGAGGAGTAGATTGGGTAAACACAGAGTCTCTTGCACAGAGTAATGGAACTGAAGTGGAACGGAATACTTTATTGCCACATATGACTATGCACAGTGAGATTCTTTGCTTGCACACACAATGGGTACAAATAGCGGCCACCTACGGCGCTGACCAAGTTACAAAGCACGCCGGCTCCTGGTTTGGCCCTCCCCCCCCCGACTGAACCGAGGGCCAGAGGACATTGGTTCGTAAGGGGGGGGAGAAGGATTCAACAGGAAACTGAGTGTGGTGGGTGTATGTAATGAGCTGCTGGAGGAGGCAGTTGAGGCAGGTACTGTCACAACATTAAATAAACATTTGGACAGGTACATTGACAGGACATGGTTAGAGGGATAAGAGCCAAACACAGGCAGGTGGGACTAGTGTGGATGGGACATGTTGGTCGGTGTGGGCAAGTTGGGCCAATGGGCCTGTTTCTACACTGTATGACTATGACTCCAGCTGATAGTTTTCTGCTCACGCCTGAATCTTAAATCCTTATTGACGAGACAACGCAGGATTGCACTGCTTTATCACTGCATTCTTAATGACATTTCATTCTGTTACTGATTTTAAACATACCGAGATAGAGCATTAATGTATTTGCTCCTGTCACCACTGGAGTGATAAATAGTCTTACACTGAGAATTTTGAACCTCTGTGGAGATCGTGTAGAAAATGTACAATACTTCATTTTTGGATACATCTTTTGCATTATAATTGCTAACATAATGGCAAACATATCTACTCAGACACAAAGTGCTGGAGTAAGTTGATGTTTCAGGTTGGAACTCTTCTTCAGACTGAAAGTGGGAGGGAGGGAATTGGAGGTAAGCAAAACCTGACCTGATTCGGACTGACAAAGAGTGCCGGAGGAACTCAGCAGGTCAGGCTGCATCTCCGGAGAACATGGATAGTGTTTTAGTTTCTAGTTTTAGAGATACAGCGCGGAAACAGGCCCTTCGGCCAGCGATCACCGCACTGAACAACTAAAGAGTTACAGGCAGCATCTCTGGAGAAATAAGATAGGGGGCGTTTTGGGTCGGGATCCTTCTTCAGAACCGATCAGACTCAAAATGTCACCCATTCTTTCCTACAGAAATGCTGAGTGACCCCACTGACCCCAGCACTTTGTATCTATCTGTGGTATAAACCAGCATCTGCAGTTCTTTGTTTCTACTGAGTTCTTGATTTGGCCTTAAAGACTTGAATGGATGTTGTAGCAAGTGTCAATTAGTTGTAATGTCATCCATTGTGAAGCTCAAAGTGCATTCACTATCTTCAATTCAGACTTTACCAGACAATATCTTACACAAAACGTACTACCTGTATCCTGTATTGGTACACTGTGGACAGCTTATTGTAATTGCGTATTGCCTTCCGTAGACTGGATAGTGCGCAACAAACAGATTTTCACTCTCCCTTGGTACAAGTAACAATAAATTTGTAGAGTCTGTATGTAGAAAGGTATTGTTAATTCTGTACAGAGACCCACTAGTGTTAGTCACTTTAAAATGGAAGTAATTGATTAAAGTTCTTCATTGCACTTTTTAGTTTAGTTTATTGGCAGCGAGGTACAGGGGAAAACTTTTTGTTGCTCACTAACCATTCAGCAGAAAGACGATGCATTAGGTCATAAGTGATAGCAGAATTAGCCCATTCAGCCCATCAAGTCTACTCCGCCATTTAATTATGGCTCTCCCTGCAAATCCCATTCTCCTGCCTTCTCCCCATAACCCCTGACATCAATCAGCTATCTATCTCTGCCTTAAAAATATCCATTCACTTTACTCCACGGCCGTCTGTAGCAAATAATTCCACAGATTCACCACCCTCTGACTGAAGAAATACCTTCTCATCTCCTTCCGAAAGGAACATCCTTCAATTCTGAGGCTCTGACCTCTGGTCTTAGAATCTCCCACAAGTGGAAACATCCTCTCCACATTCACTCTATCTAAGCCTTTCACTATTCGGTTGGTTTCATGATTACATGATTACAATCAAGCCTCCACAGTGTACAGATGCATGATCAAGGGAATTATGATTAGTGTAAGATAAAGTCCATTTAAAGATAGTCCAATGAGGTAGATGGTAGGTCAGGACTGCTCTCTATTTGGCTTAATTGCCTGATAGCAGCTGGGAAGAAACGGTCTGTGAATCTGGAGGTGTATGTTTTCACATTTCTGTACTTCTTGCCTGATGGGAGAGGGCAGAAGAGGGTGACCAGGGTGAGACTGGTCCTTGATTATGCTGGTGGCCTTGCCGAGGCAGCGTGAAGTGTATATGGAGTTAATGTAAGGGAGGTTGGTTTGTGTGATGGTCTGGGCTGCTTCCATAATTGTAATTTCTCGCGGTCTTTGACGGAGTTGATTCCAAACCATGCTGTAAAGCATCCCGGTGAAATGCTGGGTTACACAAAAAGCTGGAGAAACTCAGCGGGTGCAGCAGCATCTAAGAGGTGAAGGAGATAGGTGACGTTTCGGGTCGAGACCCTTCTGTGAAATGCTTCCTGCGGCACATCTATAGAAGTTAGTGAGGATTGTTGGTGACATGCTGAACTTCCTAAGCCTTGTATGAAAGTAGAGGTGTTGGCGTACTTTCGTTTGGGCTGCAGCCCAAGAACTACACAGCCTGTTCTTCAAATACCACCAAATAAATCATTGGTGTTTTTTCTTTATGTTATATGCAAGATAATTAAATGTTTTTGTGACTTACTTTTGCATGTGCATTCCAAAAGATGTATTTAATTGTAGTTGGTACCAATGACCAGGCAGTATCAACAGTTCCACTTTAGACTTTAGAGATGCAGAGTGGAAACAGGCACTTCAGCCCACTGTCTGTGCCGGCCAATACACTAGCACCATCCTACTGGGACAATTTACAATTTACAGAAGCCAATTAACCTACAAATCTGCACGTCTTTGGAGTGTGGGAGGAAACCGAGGCACCCGGAGGAAACCCACACAGTCACAGGGAGACCATACAAACACTGTACAGACAGCACCTGTAGTCAGGATCGATCCCGGGTCTCTGGAACTGTAAGGTTGCAACTCTATCGCTCTGCCACTCTGACACTATACCACTCCAGGGCATCAGTGGTTCAGTAATATGTGAGATGTTCCCCAGTCCAGTATATATGTGCGGTTTGTGAGATAAGGTTGTGTTAGGAGGAGTAAATATGACAAGGTAGTTCTTTGACTGCACAAAATAGACCAGAGCTTATTATGATTATCAGGTCCAGAGTAATGAAGTCATGGAGAGTCATACAGCATTGAAATACACCCTTCAGCCCAACTTGTCCATGCTGACCAAGATGCCCCATGTACACGTCCCACCTACTCACTTTTGGCCCATATCCCTCTAAACCTTGCCTATCCATGTAAGAAGTCCAACTATTTTTTAAATGTTACTAGACTTAGTGCAGACCCGTTGGGCCTGCTCCCCCAATGCAATATTCCACCACTCACCCATTCCCCCAACGCAAACCCGTTCCCCAACGCAATATTCCACCACTCACCCATAGCCCCCAACTGTGCCAGCACGGCTCATTTCCCCTCACCCCCAGCACTACCTCCCCCTCTTCTTCACCGTCCCTCTTCTTTCTCCTCTCCTCCTCCCTTCCTTCAATCCCTCCCTCATCTCTCCCTCCCTCTCCTATCCCCTACCCTCAGTCCCTCCATCCCTCCCTCCCTCCATTCTCCCCTCCCTACCCCCCTCCTTTACCATTATCCCCCACCTCCCCCACTCCTCACCTCCTCCTATCCCCCACCACTATTCCCTCCTCAGCTCCCCAGGATCTCGAGGGTGCCGTTCCTTTCCCTCCATGCCTGCCCGGAGGCAGCAGCACTGCCGCCCTCAGAGCCAGGCTCAGCACCCAGGCCTTGGATTCTCGGCGCGGCCTCAGCCCGCCCCCGGAGCCGCCCGCTGCTGCCAGCCTCAGCGCCCAGGCCCCGGATCGTCGGAATGGCCTCTCGCCGCCGCAGCCACAATCTCAATTCTGGAAAGGACCCAACTGCGCAGGCGCGGCATGAGGATCCGTTGGGTGCCCTTTGCTAAGCCAGTAAAGACGTGCACGGGAAATCTTCCCCAACTGCGCTTGCGCATTTTTTAAGGTTTTTAAACCTTAATAACTTTTAAAATATACCATAAATCTGAACTTGTTTCACAAACGGCACAGATAGGAATTGATAGTAGACTTTAGGAGAGCCCCTCCCCTCACCCTACTCACCATCAACAACACCACAGTCACATCTGTGGAGTCTTTTAAGTTCCTGGGAACCATTATCTCCAATGGGGGGGTGCCATCGACTCCACAGTCTAAAAGGCACAACAGAGGATGTCCTTCCTGCGGCAGCTGAGGAAGCACAATCCGCCACAGGCAATGATGGTCCAATTCTACACGGCCATCGTAGAGTCTGTTCTCACCTTCTCCATCGTGGTCTGGTTTGGCTCAGCCACCAAGCACGACACCTGGAGGCTGTATCGAATTGTCTGATCGGCTGAGAAGGTTATTGGCTGCAACCTTCCCTCCATTGATGAACTGTACACTGCAAGGGCCAGGAAGCGAGCGGGAAAGAGCATCTCTGACCCCTCTCACCCTGGCCACAAACTCTTTGAATCACTTCCCTCTGGTAGGTGACTCCGGACTGTCAAACCTGCCACAGCCAGACATAAAAACAACTTTTTTCCACGAGTAGTAGCTCTGCCCAACAGCCAAAAACCTGTAGCCTCCTTTTGTTATGGTATTTTATTTAATTCACATGTTTAATCAATAATGTTTTATTATTATTATTTAATATTTATGTGTCACTGTATGTTGTTGTCACTTGCGGGCGGAGCACCAAGGCAAATTTCTTGTATTGTGTAGGATAGTGCTGGTGTATAGTTGATTGTCGGTCGGCGCGGATTCGAAGGGCCTGTTTCCACGCTGTATCTCTGAACTTATGCAACTTGCTCCCTCCATCTGACCACTATTGCTTCCCACTTCTATCCCATTCACTAAGCTGAGCTATCTGAATCTGTAAGGAAGGGCCTATTTCCACACCTTATATCTAAGCTAAGCTAATTAAATAAACCACATCAATAATTTTCTGATTGATATTATTACGCATGCTTGCAGACTCCTTTGCTGCTGATGTGCATCGATGATACCACGTTCTTCCTGCCAACTTCATTAAATGAGTTATGCAGGAAAGAACTGCAGATGCTGGTTTAATTCGAAGGTGGACACAAAATGCTGGGGGTAACTCAGCGGCATAGGCAGCATCTCTAGAAAGAAGGAATAGGTGACGTTTTGGGTCGAGACCCTTTATGCTCTGGTAAGAGTAATATGTGGCACTTTTACCAGCCTCATGCCCTAGGCTGAAGATGGGTCTCGACACGAAACCTCACCTATTCCTTTTCTCCAGAGATGCTGCCTGATCTGCTGAGTTACTCCAGCGTTTTGTGTCTATCTTCTACATATGCTCACATACTTCATAACTTTTCAGGCATAATTCTGTGCCAAGCCCGTTGTGGTTGAAGTTTCCAAATTCAAGACTAAAGGCATCATTTGTCACTGCTTGACTGAATCTAATTAAATGTTATCACTCGTACTCACTGTTGGGCATAATACTTAATTGTAGTGATATCTTCATTGTCTTTCCCCTTCTGAGCCAAATAATGTTTTACAGCTGGTGACTCGTTCAAGATCTTGTAGTGTGTTAACTGTATACCATCTGCTTGCCTAATCGTATGGGTTTATCATTCAACATCCAGGACGAATATCCAGATGCAGCCTCTGAATTTTTAAGGTTCAATAATGCTGCATGTTGGGTCGATTTAGGGATTGAAGTGCAGTTGGCACAGATGGAAACATTTCACAAGATTTCAATAGTTTTATTCAGTTATAGAACGATATAAACATAAAAAATAGGTGCAGGAGTAGACCATTCGGCCCTTCGAGCCAGCATCACCATTCAATATGATCATGGCTGATTATCCAAAATTAGTACCCCGTTCCTGCTTTCTCCCCATATCTCTTGATTCTGTTAACCCTAAGAGCGATATCTAACTCTCTCTTGAAAACATCCAGTGAATTGGCCTCCACTGCTTTCAGTGGCAGAGAATTCCACAGATTCACAACTCTCTGGGTGAAAAGGTTTTTCCTCATCTCAGTCCTAAATGGCCTACCCCTTATTCATATACTGTGACCCCTAGTTCTAGACTCCCCTATGGTCGGGAACATTTTTCTTGCATGTAGCCTGTCCAATCCCTTAAGAATTTTATATGTTTCAATAAGATCTCCTCTTATCCTTCTAAATTCCAGTCAATATAAGCCCAGTCGACTCATTCTTTGTCAGGAACGGTTTCTTATCAGGTATGTCAGGTATAGAGACAGTGAGAGTAGTAGAGTCTTACAGCGTGGAAACAGGCTCTTTAGCCCAACTTGCCAACACATCCCATCTGCACCCTTCCCACTAGTTTAGAGATGTAAGGCAGCAACTCTACCGCTGTACTACAAAGCCGCCCACTGTATATATTGTGTGCCCATGCACCTTGTCTGTTTTTATAATATTACTAATAATAACGTGCTGTTATTAAGTGTCACATCTACTGAAGAAGGCTTGACAAACTGACCCATAAATTAGTGATCCATCTTGTCGCAAACTACCTGCAATGTTATTTTCCATTATTGCTGCCAAACAGCGCCAGATACCCGGGTTAAATCCTGACGACAATGCTGTTTGTACGGAGTTTGCACCTTCTCCCCGTGACCTGCCACATGTCAGAGGCAGTGTGGGTTTGCATATTCATTGGCTTCTGCAAATCATCCCTAATGTGTAGCGTAGAACTTGTGTCTGTGTGATTGTTGGTCGGTGCCGACTCAGTAGACTGAAGGGACTGTTTCCATGCTGTATCTCTTAACTAATAAACTAAACAAGGATGGGAAAATAAACACAGGCAAATGGGACTGGACTTTAGAGATGCAGCGTGGAAACGGGCCTTTCAGCCCACTGAGTCCACGCCAACCAGATAGCTCCATCTGAGATACTAAGAACAATTTACAATTTATAGAATTCAATTAGTCTACGTCTTTATAACACGGGAGGAAGCTGGAGCACATGGTGAAAACCCATCCGGTCACAGGGAGAATGTTCAAACTTCGTACAGACAGCACCCATAGTCAGGATCGAACACGGGTCTCTGGTGCTGTGAAGTAGCAATTCTACTGTGGCGCCCAAAAGGTACCTTGGACAGCATGAACGAGTTGGGCCTAATGCTGTATAACTCGATGTCTCTTATCATCACACCTTTTGTGAAGGGGGTGGGGTGGGGAGAAAGAAGGTTGGGGGGGGGGGGGGGGGGGTGGGGGGGAAGAGGTCAGAACCTCACTAGCTGCCATGATTACTCTGAGAATTGAACTGCTTGCTTGCATGGAGATAACCCCTGTGCTGAACTCGGTCGTTTATGTAGGGCTATGTTGCAAGGAACTTCGTAGCCAGGATCAGGTTGGCAACAGTCTCAGCGTAGTTATTGTCAAATATAAATTGCAACTTCAAGAAGACAGCAGGGGATAGGGAAAGGTAAAGGTAGAGTGCCTAAAATTGCTCAAAGTCCTCTTCATGTGTCATCATAATTATGAGCTTTAAAGAAGGTTGAAACTGAGCATGTGTGCCTGGCTTTTACTGCAGTCTAGTTACTCAGATTCTGTTCTCTGTTGTTAAAGGACAAATGGCAATCGTAAAATAATCGAAAGGGTAACAGGACATTAGCTAATCTTCAGTGGGGTGGAATTGGGCTGTGTTTAGTGATCTGTGTCTTTCGGAGGGGCATGGTTTATAATTGTTATCAGACTGTTTGGATAGAGGAAAAATGCTTGTGCCTGCAACAGTAAATAACACATCAAAGGGAAATTCTATATATATATATAAGTAGAGGAATCTTTGTTCGTTCAGCAATCTCCTAAACTTCTCCCAGTGATCACTGTATTTGACATTCTCTAATTACATCTTGATTGCCTTGCCTGATCTTTGTGGTGTGTTTTAAAGTTTTCTTTCACAGAGGGCATCCAGCCCACTCATTACATTCAAGTCAGGAACTTAATTGAGGCTGTTTGCTGGCATTGATTGTGTTTGAGAAACCATGCCCTGTTGTATTCCACTGTAGAGCTCTGCACTGTCAGGAGTGATCCTTGCAGCAATTTCATTCATTGCCAGAGACAATCAAAAGATAAAGCCACACTGTGTCATCTGATCATTGAATACTAAACGTATGTAGTGCATTGCGATCCCGGTCCGAGTTATGGCAGACCTGCTAGAGAACAGAAGAAAAATAAAGATAAAAGGTGCACTCTAACTTCCAGCTATGCTCATGAGAAGGAGGCTTAACAGAAGAGTTGAGTAGTAGGTGTGGATGGTACAGTGACCAGTAGATTTGGTTTACTTCATTAGTCACAGTGAAAAGCTTGTGGTTGCTTGCTAACCAGTCAGAGAAAATACTCTACATGACTGCATAGTACTGAACATGAGTACATAGTACTAATACATGATTACCAAGTATTATAGATACTCAGTACTATATGCGAGTACATTGTACTGTAGATAAGTACATAGTACTGTACACGAGTACAAACCATAAGTGGTTTGGGAACGGCTCCATCTAAGATCGCAATAAATTGTAGAGAATTGTGGATACAGTCCAGACTCCGTCTACACCTCACGCTGCCTCGGCAAGACCACCAGCATAAGCAACCACCAGTCGCACCCCCGTCAATCCCTCTTCTCTCCTTTCCCTTCAGGCAAAAGGTATAAAAGTGTGAAAACACACACCTCCAGATGTCAGAGACCTGGTCTGAAGAAGAGTCTCGACCCGAAACGTTGCCTATTTCCTTCGCTCCTTAGATGCTGCCTTCTCCAGCATTTTTGTCTACCCTCCAGATTTCAGGATAGTTTCTTCCCAGCTGTTAAAATACAACTGAACTATCCTACCAACAACTAGAGAGCAGTCCTGAACTACTATCTATCTAATTGGAGAACCTCGGACTATCTCTGATAGTCTTTACTGGATTTTATCTTGCATTAAATGATATTCACGTTATTCCCTTTATCATATATCTGTACTCTGTGAATGGCTCGATTGTAATCATGTGTTGTCTTTCCGCTGACTGGTTAGCATGCAACAAAAGCTTTCCTCTGTACTCGGTGCACGTAACAATAAATTAAACAGTACTAGTACTATACATGAGTAGATAATACTATACGTGAGTAGATTGTACTATACAGTGCATTCAGAAAGTATTCAGACCCCTTCACTTTTTCCACATTTATTTACATTACAGCCTTTTTCTAAAATGGATTTAAATTTTTTTTTAAATCATCATCAATCTACACACAATACCCCATTATAAAAAAGCAAAGACAGGTGTTTAGAAATGTTTGCACAGCAATTAAAAATAAATAACTGAAATATCACATTTACATAAGTATTCAGACCCTTCACTCAGTACTTTGTTGAGGCACTTTTGGCAGTGATTACAGCCTCAAGTCTTCTTGGGTATGACGCTACAAGTTGGGCACACCTGTATTTGGGTAATTTCTCCCATTCTTCTCTGCAGATCCTCTCAAGCTCTGTCAGGTTGGATGGGGAGCGTCGATGTCCAGCTATTTTCAGGCCCCTCCAGACATGTTCGATCGGGTTCAAGTCCGGGCTCTGACTGGGCCACTCAAGGACATTCACAGACTTGTCATGAAGCCACTCCTGCGTTGTCTTGGCTGTGTGCTTTGGGTCGTTGTCCTGTTGGAAAGTGAACCTCCCCCCCTGTCTGAGGTCCAGAACGTTCTGGAGCAGGTTTTCATCAAGGATCTCTCTGTACTTTGCTCTGCTCATCTTTCCCTCGATCCTGACTAGTCTCCCAATTCCTGCCGAAAAACATCCCCACAGCATGATGCTGCCACCACAGTGCCTTACTGTGATGAGCGGTGCATGGTTTCCTCCAGACGTGACGCTTGGCATTCAGACCAAAGAGTTCAATCTTGGTTTAATCAGATCAGAGAATCTTGGTTCTCAGGGTCTGAGAGTGCTTTAGGTGCCCTTTGTCAAACTCAAGGTGAGCTGTCAGGTGCCTTTTACTGAGGAGTGGCTTCCATCTGGCCACTCTACCATAAAGGCCTGATTGGTGGAGTGCTGCACATATAGTTGTCCTTCTGGAAGGTTCTCCCATCACCACAGTGAAACTCTGGAGCTCTGTCAGAGTGACCATCGGGTTCTTGGTCACCTCACTGACCAAGGCCCTTCTCCCCCAATTGCTCAGTTTGGCCGGGCGGCCAACTCTTCATAGAGTCCTGGTGGTTCCAAAGTTCTTCCATTTAAGAATGGCGGAGGCCACTGTGATCTTCGGGACCTGCAATGCTGCAGAAATTGTTTTATACCCTTCCCCAGATCTGTGTCTCGATACAATCCTGTCTCGGAGGTCTACGGACAATTCCTTTGTCTTCATGGCTTGGTTCTTGCTCTGACATGCACTGTCAACTGTGGGATGAATTTAATTTCCCACTGGTGGACTCCAATCAAGTTGTTGAAACATCTCAAGGATAATCAATGGAAACAGGATGAACCTAAGCTCTTCTTCTTCTTGCGTATGGCGTGCACAGCCTAAAGTTGTAGGTCAACTTGTTCTATTTGATCTTATTTGATTGTGCACGCCAGATTGATTGCATTCGTCGAAGCAAGCACGTGAAGGTTGCAACCTCCCACCCCAACCTAAGCTCAATTTTGAGTGTCATAGCAAAGGGTCTGAATACTTATGTAAATGTGATAATTCAGTTATTTATTTTTAATTACTTTGCAAAAATTTCTTTTTTTTTTAAATTTATTTTTGTTAGAAGTAAGTACAGTAGTCTGGTACTTAAGTACCTAATACATAAATACATATTTTCATTCTTGTACAACTTCATACTTTTGGTTCAATAATAAAAGAACAGCTTTGCCAAAATTTCTAAACACCTGTTTTTGCTTCTTCATTCTGGGATATTGTGTGTAGAATGTTGATTTAAAAAAAAATAATTTAATCCATTTCAGGATAAGGCTATAACATAACAAAATGTGGAAAAAGTGAAGGGGTCTGAATACTTTCTGAATGCACTGTGCATGAGTAGATAGTACCATACATGAGTAGACAGTGCTATACATGAGTACATAATACTCATACATAGTAGAACTGCTGCTTCCCAGCTCCTGAGATCCAAGTTCAATTCTCACCTCTGGTCTCCGTGGTGTTTGCATGTTATTTCTGTAACCGGGAGTGGTTCCCCCAACTGCTCTGGTTTCCACACACAGCCACAGACATGAGGTAGGGTAGGCTAATTGGCCGCTGTAACTCTCACCCCTAGTGCGGAGGTGAGTGTCAGATTCTGGTGAACATTGATGTGTGAATGGGAATAGTTATATGGGTGATTGTAGGATTAGTGTCAAGAGTCAAAAGTATTTATTTGTTGTTTGTAGCAACACAGGAACATTGTAATTCATACATGCAGCAGCATAACAGGGGTGTAAAGACGATACTCATAAATAATATATATGTATGCAGAGGCGACACAACGGTGCAGAGGTAAAGTTGAAGCCTTACAACTCCAGAGACCCGGGTTTGATCCTGACTGCGGGTGCTGTCTGTATGAAGTATACGCGTTCTCCCTATGACCACACGGCTTTTCTCCAGATGCTCGGCTTTACTCCCACACTCCAAAGATGTGCAGGATTGTAGGCTAATTGGCTTGGGAAAATTATAAATTGTTCCTGGTATGTGTAGGATGGTGTTAGTGATTGTTGGCGGGCACAGACCCGGTGGGTTGAGGGGCCTGTTTCCATGCCGTATTTATAAACTAAAGTAATTATAAACTAAAATTCCATAAATTAATAACGCCAATACTAGTGCAAAAATGCCCAAAGTCCTTCGTGCAACTAAAGACGGGTCGTAGTTCATTATTAATGCTGGTGTTGTGTAATGTTCAAGAACCTGTTGGGAAGAAGCTAGTCTTGAACCTGGCGGTGACAGTTTTCAGACTCCTCTACCTTCCTTCCGATAACAGGAGTGAAATGAGAGTGTGGCTAATGTCTTATGAGTTCATATGTTCTCAGAGCAGAATTAGACCTTTTGGCCCATCGTCTACTCCACCATTAAATCATAGCATGTCTATCCTTCCCTCTCAACCACATTTTCCTGACTTCTCCCCATAACCCCTGACACCCGTACTAATCAAGAATCTGCCAATTTCCGCATCCATTGACTTGGCCTCCACAGCCGCCTGTGGCAATTAATTCCACAGATTCACCACCCTCTAACAAAATTAATTCCTTCTTACCTTCTTTTATTCTGAGGCCATGGCCTCTGGTTCTGGACTCTACCACTAGTGGAAACATCCTCTCCACATGCATTCTATCCAGGTATTTCACTATTCGATAAGTTTCAATGAGAACCCCCCCCTCATTCTTCTAATCTCCAGTGAGTACAGGCCCAGTGCCAACAAATGCTCATCATAGGTTAACCCACTCATCCCGGGGATCATTCTATTAAACCTCTTCTGGACTCTCTCCAGCGCCAGCACATCCTTCCTCAGATAACGTTTAAGAAACAGTTAGACAGGTGTATGGATAGGATAAGTTTGGAGGGATATGGACGAAGCACAGGCAGGTGGGAATAGTGTAGCTGGGACATGTTGGCTAGTATGGGCAATTTGGGCCAAAGGGCCTGTTCCACACTGTATCACTCGATGACTATGAGATATGGGCCCAAAACCGCTCACAATACTCCAAACGCGGTCAGACTTATGAAGCCTCAGCATTACATCCCTGTTTTTATACTCTTGTCTTCTCAAAGTACATGCTAGCAATGGGTCATTGATGATGCTGGCAGCACCTCCTTTAGGTCCCTTTGATGGTGGGGAGGTCGGTACCCTTGATAGACCGGGCAATGTCCACTACTTTTAGTCATCTCCTTCAGTCTAGCAAAAGTCTGCTCGATGGTCAGCTTACACTCATCGGACTGAAGGGCCTGTTTCCGAGCTGCATCCCTCTCTCTGACAAAGAGCTTCACCATCAATCGCAATGCAAGCTCAGATTTTAACAAAACACGAGAAGTCAAGATACCGACAATGCAGGGGCTTTAAATCTTATCGCAACATTACGAGGACCAGATCCATTTGTTCTCACCACTGAATCTCAACAT